>CM046044.1:32808376-33158709 GCA_025215565.1 Flaveria ramosissima | reverse complement strand
GTGGTTTGGTTATCTCTGAACGTCGACATTCACCACACTTCTACAAGACCTTGAGTTGTTGTAAACTCGCTTGTTTGGTATGTTGTATCCTAGAAAGATTCCTTCATCCGCCTTCTCGCTGAATTTTCCTTCTTGTGTCTTCTTCAGAAGTGTACACGGCGCGCCAAAAGGTTCAAGATACTCCAAATTCGGTTTGCGTATTTGTAGTAGCTTATAACATGTCTTTCCGTGGCGCTTGACTATTAGGACTCGATTCAGTGTATAACATGCATTTGCCACTGCCTCATTCCAGAATTGGATAGGCAGTTTCGAGTCCGCCATCATAGTCCGTGCAGTCTTATCAAGCTTCTGTTCTTCCTCTCGCAACACCATTCATCTGAGGCGTGTAGGCAGAAGTGAATTGATGCACAATTCCCTTTTCCTTGCAGTATGCCTCCATCCATTGATTCTTGAATTCTGTCCCGTTGTCTGAGTGAACTTGTCTAACTTTAAGCTTGTAGAGAGATTCCAGTGTGGTTACTAATTCCTTGAATGACTCAAATGTTTCTGATTTGGATTTCAGAAACATTACCCAAGTGAACCTTGAGTAGTCATCAGTGACCACAAAGCAGTACAAGTCGCCTGCAATGCTCCTAGTACTGACTGGACCAAACAGATCCATGTGAAGAAGTTCAAGAGGAAGTTCTATTGAATGAACTTTCTTTTCCTTATGAGACTTCTTTGTCTGTTTGCCTTTCTTGCAAGCTACACAAAAGTCAGAAAGTTGGAAGTTCTTGACATTTACTCCTCTCACTAAATCCTTCTGAATCAAATGATTCATCTTCCTTTGACTAATGTGTCCCATTCTCCTATGCCAGGAGATTGAGTCCTTCTCAGTAGCTTTAGATAAAAGCACTGAACCTCATGATCCGTTGTAGCGGCTGTTGACAGATCCAAGACATAAAGGTCTTTATATCTTGAAGCAGTCATCAGAACTTGGTCCTCTGGGATCATGTAGTCTTTCTTCAGCACGTAACACTTCTTGTTGTCGAAGATGACTTTAAATCCTTTATCGTAGATTTGGGAAACAGAAAGTAAGTTATTCTGAAAAGTTGTTGAACATAGTTCACCTTATCAAACTTAACTTTCTGATTTCCCACTTCTCCCTGAGCTGTGATGTAGCCTCCCTTGTTTCCTGCAAAGGAAACATGCCCTCCTTTTATTTGTTTGACGTTTGATAATAGGGCTCTATTTCCTGTCATGTGCCTGGATGCTCCGCTGTCTATAATCCACGTGTTAGTCTCAGCGCTGTATTGAACACCCTGCACATACAAAGTAAATGAATTAGTTAGGTTAGGAACCCAAGCCTTTATTGTGTTGGGTTTCCCAGAGGCATCACACATCATAAACTCCACCCATTGACCCTTAGAGGGTGAGGGTAGCTCAGGTTCCTTCTTGTCATCAGTATCAGACACGCAGGATGACTTCTCTTTCCATAAGCCAGATTTGTGCAAGCCTGTTTATTAAACACTCGTCTGGCTTACAGGTTGGACTTTAGGTTCACTAGCTCTTCTAGGTGGAGTCAAGAACTCCTCTTAGAAGACCTAGGTCTAGAGTCATGACTGCTATCAACTTTATGAGTAGACTTTCTTTGTGGAGAAGTGCGTGACACTCTAGTAACATCAATCACTTTAGTTTTGACTCTTGTATGTTTGATGTTTTCTCTGGTTTAACAAAAATTTACTGTTTTAACTTGTTTAACATGTTCCACTTTTTGGTTAACTGGTTTTTGACTTGAAGCATGTGAAAAAGTAACGTTTGAAGTCCTTTTAGGTTCTGATTTGACTCTGTTTGACCCTGACTTTAAGTTAACTTTTTCAAATTCATTTTCCAGATTAACACAAGGCAATTTACCCTTTGCCTTTGAAGTGGCCTCCTTTTGTTTCTGTCCAGATTCAGTAGATGAACATGATGTGTCTGGATCAGTAACAAAAGGAGTAGTCACCACATGATCCTTGATGGGATTGTTATTTACTGGTCTAGAATTAGTGTTCATCAAGGTCTCAGGTGGTGGTGGAACCACTTTGTAGCCTAAACCCTCCCCGTTATTCCTTTCTCTCACTAAGTGTTGAACTATGTGTGAAGAACTAGTCCAACTATGCAGTTTCTGTTTTAATGAATTAACTTCTACTTCTAGAACTGCCTTTTGTTTCTTAGTGTCTTCTAGGGAGTTTAGATAGTACCTAATGTCATTTGCTTGGTTAAAGGCAACTACTTCAGTTTCCCTAAGCTGTTTAGTCAATAGGTCTATCTTTTCTTTATAACTATGCTCATTTTGTTTTAGTACTCTATTGGCCTCAGTGCACAGTTGTAAATCTTTTACTAAGTTATCATTATGATCTAATAACCTAGCAAATTTGTCATCTATGCTATTCCTAAAAGCATCACAATCAGAACAAGCATGATTATTAAACATTTGGTCAGTTGTACTTACCTGTGTTGGTTCAGAAGAGTTAGCCATCAACGCAGCATCAGATGTCTCTGGTTCTGGTGATTCTGACTTTTCTGTCTCTGAAGAGGAAGTCTCCTCCTTTGGCTTGTAACTGACCTCGGCTGCAGTTGTTTCTTCACTATGTGACATTGCTATCTCAACTGCTAGATCACCTTCACTCGCAGAATCATCATCAATATCCTCAACACTGGCAATGTTAGATTCTCCTGGTGAGACAAACCTAAAACTCCAATCCTGTCCTTCATCATCATGAGTAGTCAAGGCTTTTGGATCCTTGTTTGATGAAGTAAAACTGGAAGCTTGCTTGTCTTGGCGAGTAAAGGATGAGAACGGGTTCCCATTACCCGTCTTCTTTGGCTTGACACATTCCCTCTTGAAGTGCCCCTTCTCTCCACAGTTGAAGCAGGTCACTTTGCTCTTGTCAAAGCCAAATGTGGTATCCTTAGTAGCTATCAAGTTCTGTCCAGTCTTCTTAACAAACTTTTTCGCCCTTCGGACAGCGCTAGCTAAGGCCCACATAATATCCATTCTCTCAAGCTCCATTTCGTCCACCTGCTCGTAGTCCTCATCTGCCAGATGGCAGTTTCCAATCTTCCCGGCAACAAGTCCATCATATGAATGGACCACTGCAGCTAAAAGATCCATATGCTCTCGTGCTACTTCTACTGTCACATTACCGAGGTTCTCGGTCTTCAGTTTGGTAGCACTTGCTTCTGATCCGATATAGTGGGTACATGAAGACCCTGACGTGTCTGATCCAGAAGGAGAAGCATGTGAAGGACCTGACGAGCTAGACACAAATGCAGTCTAAAGAGAAGCTCCAGATGTCTTAGCTTGAGGCGTGGCGTTGTATAAAGCTGGATTTTGTGTGTACGAAGACTTCTGAGCTCTATACTTCATCCTTAGTGCTTCTTCTCGCAACTTAAGAATGAAATCATTAATATCCAGCTTCACAAGCATTCCATTCTGTCTCAGGTTAGACACGAATAAAGCCCACTTATCAGGCAATCCGTCTGCGAAGTTGCTTACTTTCTCTTCCATGGTCGTTTCCACTCCATGTGTATGCAATTCGCTCATCAAGTGGTAGAATCTGTCTATGACTTCGTCTAAGCTCTCGTTACCAATAGATGAGAAGTTATCGAATTCCTTCTTTAACTCCTTTGCCTTGATTGCCTTCAATGACGCATTCCCATCATATCTCTTCTCTAGCTCATCCCACAGTTTCTTGGACTGCTTATTCTCTGAATACTGGTGGAATATGTCTTTGGGGATAGACTGAGTGATCAATGCATAAACCTTTTTCTCTGCATTGTATTTTACTTTCTGTGCGTCTGTCATCCCGCTTAACGTTAACTTAACTCCATCAGCTCCCACCGGTGTACTATAACCGATCTCAATGGCTTCCCACAGATTAGGATCTACTCCATTGAGGTAGATCTCAAAACGTTGTTTCCAGTGGGGAAACTCATCTAAAGTCAAGACCTTTGGTGGTTTATTGTGATTACCCACCTCACTCTCAAGCAACAGCAGGTTCTGAATCCTCGAGTCCTTCCCAGCAGTAAAGGCTGACATCTGATCTTCCATGGCTAATAAACTTAGAATCTAATAAAAAAAACTTTCACTGATGCGACTGAAGGATGCGAATGGTCTAATCGTGCGTATGAACTCTGCGACTGGTTCAATCGTGCGGCTGAACTGGGCAATTGGTTCAGTCGTGCGAATGAAACTGGTGCGTATGAGCTATGCGAACGAACGGTTCAGTCGGCCGAATGAGGGTGCGACTAGGTCCAATCGTGCGTATGAGCAATGCGAATGGGGTCCAGTCGTGCGAATGGGTCACTCGTGCGACTGAAGCTGCTGTTTTGCGAAAATTTCTAGGTTTGACGGGTTTCAGCCGTAAAAATTCGAAATTTCACAAGTCTTAACCGCCTAAGTCCGTAGAAACCAAACTTCGATGAGCAGGGAACGTCCAAGATCACTTTTGACGCCAAAGATTGCGTTTTTAGTGCAAAAACACAAACTTTTATGCAATCTTGATTGAATCAACACGTAATCAAGAGCTAAAGCTCTGATACCACTTGTTAGGACCTGGTATTTGAACGAAATACCTAGTGATTAGCGTGTTAAACCAACTCAAATAGTGCGGAATCCTATTTGATTGGCGATCCAATCAGTGAGAACACACGAAGAATCAATCAAGAATTGAATCCAACGTTAGAAATCGATTAGGAATCGATCTAATGTGTTCTGTGAACTTGGAGAACGATTTGGGAGGTCTCTGGACGGCTAGGGTACGTCTGGAATCGTAATGGGATGAATGCTTACGTTTTTCCACGAATTGGGTCTATTTATAGGTTAGTATTGTTCAATCGTGCGACTGGGCCATAAGTATGGTTCAGTCGTGCGATTGAACCATGCGGTTGATTCATCCGCACGACTGAGTGTTCAGTCGTGCGATTGAGCCAATCTTATGTGTCAATCATACGACTGATCCAGTCTCCTGGTTCAGTCGTGCGATTGAGTCAATCGTATGAAGTTATTCATGCGTGTGGTCCATTCGCATGGGCCATTTGCATGAGAACTTCAATAAGTTAAGTTTGAATGTTTTAATTAATATAACATAATGTGCAATCATTCAAACAATCATAAACCCAATCAATTCAATCACGACTCATTAATGAAATATTAAACATTACAAGTAACAACCAATTCATGTCATTTCATTAATCAATACAGATTACATCATAATCAGACAGACAAGATTCATTACATTAGAAATTATGATCTAGGGACATACATGCATCAACAAATTATTTATCCTTCTGTTTTGGACTGCATCAATTTTTAATATTCCCAATTCAAGTTTGGTCTTCAACATCATTGTTTTCCTCATAATTTTTTCTAGTTGAACTAACCTCCCCTGCACTTTTTGCAACAATCTAAGATGTCAACAATTGATAAATAGTTTTATTTTCCTTTATATGTTCAAGCACTTTATCAAATTTCCGCTAGAAATTTAACTTTCTTACCTCCTTAACATCCTCAACTGCTGCATTTCTATCTACCCTAGTGCTCCGTTCTTTTCCTTTCCCCCAACTATCAGGAAAAATTCCTACTAATTCACCTCGACCAAAACCATCATTTTTTATTTCTATTTTTCTCTTAATTTCAAGTTGTCCAAATTCCACGTTTGAATAGTTGGTTTCGAATAATCTTCATCCATACCCCTGCAACTCATTCCACGCACGTACAACAACTGCCATTAAGTGAACAGTGTAAAGTTTTGTTACAATTAATGAGAATTGTTAAAGTACCTAAATACTTACAGTAATGTAATCAAAGTTTTCCCCTAACATCTTACAGTAATGTAATGAAAGTAGCTAATTTTTTGTAACATATCGTAAGTACAGTCAATGGGCCTGTGAAAAGTTTTGTGTTTGTCCTGTCCCATATCATTTTACTAGTTTTTAGCTTGCTCACCACATAAGCACACCAATTAATCTGCCTCACATCAACTTTGTTGTTAAGGCGGTAGATTGCATTGAGCTTACATTTCCCTTGTGCATGACAATCAACCATAGTCTACAAGAACAAAGCCAAGAAGTCTAGCTTGAAGTAGTTGATGTTGGTATGAGCAGTGTTTGTTAGCCAAGCAACTTTTTCTGTCGATGATATGTACAAATCACCGTATGAACTCCTCTGATTGTCTACTTCGGAACTTCTTACATCTGCTTCCTCCAAACTATCTAAAAAGATTCATTCTCTTGGAATACCCATCAATATGTGAACTGCTTCCTCATCAACCCTTTTCTTTCCACATGGCAAGTCTATCTGCATGTTATCTTCGTTAAACATATCTACAACATAGTAACCTAGTTTTTGTGGAATTCCATCTACCTTCAATGCCAAAAGCTTACCGATTCCCATCTTGTAACACCCCGAAAAGTCGAAACGAGTCATTAAGGATAATGAGCTTAAATAATGGGTATTTAATAAAAGAAGGAAATGGGTTATGGGCCAAATTGGGTTTATGGACAAGAGCCTAAGTGATTAAGGCCCATAATCAGCCCTTAACCTACCCAAATCAGCCTCCATCTCCATCATTACAACCCTAGCCACCAAAATTTGTAGAGAGAGAAAGTAGAGAGAGAAAGTGGAGAAAACTCAAGATTTGAAGCTTCCACGGTGAAGAGATTGAAGATCTGGGTGTTGGAGCATCAAGATCTAAGAAAGAAGCAACAAATCCAAGTAAGAATCGACCTCTAAACCCTTCTGTAGATCAAACCCGGATTCTAGGGTTTTGGGTTTTGAAAAGTTGCAAAGAATCGCATAAAGGTCACATTTTTACGTATGAAAACATGTATAAAGCTTAGATTTAGCCTCATGGATGATAAACTAAGAGATTGGACGTAAAACGTTATGATTTTAGGTTAAAAACGGACTGGTTCGTGATTTTTATGCGATCTGCGAAACTGTGTGTTCATCCAGCGAATTTGCATATTCAATCAGCGAAACTGTGGATCTTCCTGCGAAATTATAGTTTCGCAGGTAGTTTCGCAGACATGTTTTTCCAACGAAAGTTGGGCGAAACTGGCAAAAAAACTGGCAGCGAAGATGCCAACGAAACTGCCAGCGAAGGTGCTAGCGAAACTAGCAGCGAAACTGCTGGTGAAACTAGCAGCGAAACTGTTGGCGAACCTAGCTGCGAAATTGCTGATCTTGTAGCGAAATTAGCAGCGAATTTAGGCTGAAAGTAACCCCTTTAAGTGTTAGTTATTCTGCATGCTGTGTAGAGTGATCCTAGCCTTGTAAGCTTAGCCTAGAAGTTATTCGTGGTATCCAGGTGAGTTCTAGATCCCCTATTTATAAGTTTTCCATGTTTTGGGGCTATTATGCATACTAAATTTACGTTTTTAAATGACCAAAATTTTTAGGTGTTTTAACAGGAAGAACGATTTTTCTATAAGTAAACATGCTATATAAATCCTTAATTATAAAAAATTTTCGCGCTGACATGGCAGCCCAGCCCCAGCCAGGGGCGTTGCCCCTTGGACCCGACTAGGGGCTGCTGCCCCTAGGACCCCGCTGTCAGGGGCTGCCGCCCCCGAACCCCCGCTGTCCCGCGGCGGGTCGGTTATGTTTTGTGAAAATTAGTACTTGGCATGTTATGTACTTAATAAGTTAAGTATTATATACATATTAAAGAGAAAGATGATATTAATGAAAAGCGAAACTTAATGAATGTTACCCCCGGCCCGTTTGATGATGAAAAGTCTTGCAAGCACTATGATAGACTTCACTTATGTGAGTCTAATGTATGATGATGGATCTGTATTCATGAGCGGGCTATGTGCCTTGCAGTGTGGATCAACTGTCGGGGGTTAGCTACCGTATCATGTGTACCGACAGGGATTGACATTTGTTGTCGATCAACATAGAGCTCTTGCTTTGTGCAATCTCATTTATGATGGAAGTGAAAGATAATGAAAGAATGAAAGATAATGAACATGCTTATTATGATGCAAGTAATGTTATATTCTATGTTGTATGCATGGTCATTATATGAAGGATAAAGTTTATATTTTCTTATAATATTTAAAACTAGAACTCACTCAGCGAAGCTAACTTTTATGCATAATAGTTGGCAGGTAAGAGCTGATGCTGAGGATGGCACACAGAGCTACTTGGGGAGCTATGGATGGCACTCCTATTTATGAAATATTTATTGTAATTTAAGAACAATTATCATGTTTTGTTTGAAATTAAAGGACAAATGTATGAGTACATTATGGTTTCTATGTTTTAAATGAATGTCTAATTATTTCCGCTGCAATGTTTTATTATTAAACTGATTTTTATGCTATGATTAACCAACTGTGAGGCTTCCCGGGAACGGGGTCTTACAAGTTGGTATCAGAGCCAAAGTTTAAGAAAATTGGGTAAACTATTTTCAAAACCTAAACTTAAACTGAAAATGGGACCGAATGAAGGATGCCAATCCAAGTAGCTACGTGCCATTAGGTAAAAGTTTCAAGTAAACCGGAATTATGTGCGTGTGCTATTTGTTTTATGTGCTTGTAGATTTGAATACTGATATGTGTTAGGATAGTGATTGCTTGGGACAGGAGGGTAAGGTAAGTGGTTAATCACACTTGGCCACTGTAATTAAGGACTTACCATACTTATAATGATCTGAGTAATTATCTTGAATAACCATTTTGGTGTTTGAATCTTATAGGAATTAGTTATGGCTGGTAGAAAATCTGGGAAGGCAACCCGAGGCGGTGCTCGTGGCGGGCGTACTACTGAGCCACGTGTCACCCGGAGCAAAGCTAAGGCTCCCGAGACTATTCATGAGGAGTCAGACCTCCATAGCCACCCGGAGGGGAAGGGATCAGCCACCCTCAAACCCACTGTGAAGGAGGCTATCGCTGACGAGGTCTATAATGTCATGCAAAATGTCTTACCCTCGGTGGTGACCGAGGTTATCAAAGCAGTCAAGGATGGAGAGAAAGCTGAGAGGAAGGGGAAGGAAAGTGAGAAGAATTCAGGAAAGTCCACTGGGAGGACTGAGGAATCTGAAGAGGAGCCATCAAACCCTAGGGTGGTAGTCCATGATGACGACAGTGATGAGGAGTCCGAGAGAGAGACTACTAGAAGGTGCAACTATGGGGCATTTCAAAGGTGCAAGCCCCCAACCTTTGACGGTAACGGCACTGCTACTGCCACTCATCGTTGGGTTAGAGAGATGGAAGCGGTACTGGAAATTAGTGAGTGCCGAGAGGATCAAAAAGTTAAGTTTGCCACTCATTCCTTCGTTGACTCAGCGTTATGCTGGTGGGACAATATTGTCCAGGCTGAGGGGAAGCGATCAATAGCCAAGATGAAGTGGTTTGAGTTGAAGGAGTTAGTGCTGGAGGAGTATTGTCCCCATCGGGAATTAGACAAGATTGAAAAGGAGTTCTTGTATTTGAAGGCTGGGAACATGACTCATCAAGAGTATACCTCCAAGTTCAATGAACTTGCAAGACTTGTGCCAGACATGGTGACGCCTGCGTCCAGGAAGATCAAAAGATACATACAGGGTTTGCCTGTGGACATCAGGAGGCACATGATTGCAGCCAGACCGGGTACGTTTAGGTCTGTGGTGGACTTAGCTGGGAGGTTGTACGATGAGAGAGACCCAGTGCCTGTACAGAAGAAGGTGGAGAAATGGAATGGGAACAGGAATGGGAATGGGAAGAGGTTCGGAGGTGATAACTTCCGGAGTGGAGAAAAGAGGATGAGAGTCGAGGATCAGTCTGGGAGACAGGGAAATACTGGTGAAAGGGGTGCTTGTAGAAACTGTGGAAAAGGTCATTCAGGGGAATGCAGAATTGGGACGGGAAAATGTTTCAAATGTGGTGGCGAGGGCCACTATGCTAGGGATTGCAAGGTGGGGAAGTGTTACCTGTGTGGCGAGATGGGTCATGCGGGAAGAGACTGTAAGAAAGGAAAACCAGAAGGATCAGGAACGGTTAAAGCTGGAGATAAGGGAAGGGGTGACGTTTCAAGGGCGAAGGCGAGGGCATTCAACATAACTCGCGAGGAGGCCAGGGCAGACCCAGAAGTAGTTTCAGGTATGTTTCTGGTAGACCATGAATATGCTTCTGTGCTCTTTGATTCTGGTGCTAGTAGGAGTTTTGTGTCTGCTGCCTTTTGTCATTTGTTGCATGATAAGAGTAGAAAGTTAGATGAGCCTTTCATTGTAGAAACAGCCATTGGTAAGTCCACTAAGGTAACTGAGGTGGTTGAGGATTGCCTGATTGAGTTAGAAGATTGTAAGTTCCCTGTTAGGTTGCATGTTATGGCCTTAGGAGGTTTCGATGTGGTGTTAGGCATGGATTGGTTAGCTACCTATGAAGCCAATATAGTATGTAATAAGAAGATAATTCGTCTAACAGCGCCCGACGGTAGTTCTGTTACGGTTCGCGGAGATAAGGTATGTTGTGTACCGAAGGTCGTGTCGATGATTACAGCTGAAAAGTACTTGAGACGTGGGTGCAGCGCTTACTTGGCCTACGTAAAAGATGTGGATGCACCAGAGCCACAGTTATCAGACGTGCCGGTAGTGCGCGAGTTTCCTGACGTCTTTCCTGAAGACCTGACCGGTGTGCCGCCTGACCGCGAGATCGAATTCCAGATTGATTTGCTACCAGGAGCACAACCTGTTGCTAAAGCACCATATCATTAGCTCCTTCGGAGATGGTAGAACTGAGGGACCAGTTGCAAGATTTACTGGATAAAGGCTTCATCCGACCGAGTATCTCTCCATGGGGTGCTCCGGTTTTATTCGTCAAGAAGAAAGATGGTAGCATGCGGATGTGCATTGACTATCGTGAGCTCAATAAGCTGACAGTAAAGAATCGGTATCCGTTACCAAGGATCGACGACCTGTTCGATCAACTTCAGGGTGCCAGCTGGTTTTCAAGGATAGACCTGCGGTCTGGTTATCACCAACTGAAGGTGAAAGAACAAGACATTCCTAAGACAACATTCCGTACGCGTTATGGACACTATGAATTTCTCGTCATGTCCTTTGGTTTAACCAACGCGCCAGCTGCTTTCATGGACCTCATGAATAGGGTATGTCGGCCGATGTTGGATAAATCGGTAATAGTGTTCATTGATGACATCTTGATTTATTCAAAAAGTGAAGAGGAGCATTCCGATCATATTCGAGAAGTACTGGAGACGCTCAGAAGTGAGAAGCTATATGCTAAGTTCTCCAAATGCGCATTTTGGCTACGAGAAGTTCAATTTCTGGGTCATGTGGTTAATCCTGAAGGGATCAGGGTGGACCCTGCAAAGGTTGAAGCGGTGATGCAATGGCCAAAGACGCCATCCGAAATTCGCAGTTTCTTAGGCTTGGCAGGCTACTATAGGAGGTTTATCCAGGATTTCTCCAAGATAGCTTCTCCTTTGACAAAGTTGACCCGAAAGGACGTGAAGTATGAATGGGGTACTGATCAGGAGAACGCCTTCCTAGAACTGAAGATGAGGTTAACTCAAGCCCCTGTCTTGACGTTACCTGAAGGGAACGAGGATCTGGTGGTCTACTCGGATGCCTCGTATGCAGGATTGGGTTGCGTGTTGATGCAACGAGGGAAGGTGATAGCCTATGCTTCTAGACAATTAAAGGTTCACGAGGCCAATTATCCCACCCATGATTTGGAGTTGGCCGAGGTGGTGTTTGCATTGAAGATTTGGAGGCACTACCTGTATGGGGTGAAGTGCACCATCTTCACTGATCATAAAAGTCTAAACTATTTCTTTGAACAAAAGGAACTCAATATGAGGCAGAGGAGGTGGTTGGAACTGATCAAGGATTATGACTGCGAAATTCATTATCATCCAGGCAAAGCCAATGTGGTTGCTGACGCCCTTAGCCGAAAAGGACGACCCGAACCAATTCGGGTGAGGGCTTGCCAGATAATCATGATGCCTGATGTTATGAAACAAGTGAGGGAGTTCCAGGATGAGGCACTAAGAGAGGATAGAGTCAACTCTGAAAGGATGAAAGGACAAGTTCCAGACTTGGGGGAAAACACCTTGGGTGTTAGAACCCGATCTGGAAGAATGTGGATCCCTCTCTATGGGGATCTAAGGGAGAAAATCATGGATGAGGCTCACAAAACTCGATATTCCATACACCCCGGTGCCATGAAAATGTATCAAGATCTGAAGAAAGATTACTGGTGGCCGGGAATGAAGCGAGACGTGGCTAAGTACGTGAGCAAGTGTCTGACTTGCCTGCAAGTGAAGGCAGAACACCAAAAGCCATATGGGAAGATCCAGCCTTTGGATATCCCTGAATGGAAATGGGAACACATCACAATGGACTTCATCACAAAGCTGCCTCGCACGGCGAGGGGAAGCGACGCAATCTGGGTGATTGTTGACCGTCTAACAAAGAGCGCCCATTTCCTACCAATTCGTGAGACGTATTCCTCTGAGAGGTTGGCAGAGCTATTTATCAAGGAAATCATGGCTCGTCACGGCGTGCCAGTGTCTATCGTTTCGGATAGGGACACGCGGTTTACGTCCAAGTTCTGGAAGAGGTTTCATGACTCAATGGGGACGAGACTGCATATTAGTACGGCTTACCATCCCCAGACAGATGGTCAGTCGGAAAGGACGATCCAGACTTTAGAAGACATGCTATGAGCCTGTGTAATCGACTTTGGAGGAAGTTGGGATGAGCACTTACCATTGGCAGAATTCTCATATAATAATAGTTACCATGCCAGCATTGGTATGCCACCTTACGAGATGTTGTACGGTAGGAAGTGCAGAACGCCCGTGTGTTGGGGCGACATCGGGCAGAAGGAATTGGGGAGTCTTGAAGTGATTGAGGTCACAACTGAGAAGTTAGATAAGATTAAGGCGTTCATGAAAGCTGCAAAGGACCGCCAGAAGTCTTATGCTGATAAGAGGCGTAGGCCGATACAATTTGAAGTTGGTGACAAGGTTATGCTCAAGGTATCGCCCTGGAAAGGGATCATCAGGTTTCTAAAAAGGGGAAAGTTGAGCCCAAGATTTATAGGGCCATTCCGTATTATCGGAAGGGTAGGAGAAGTGGCCTACAGATTAGAACTACCTGATGAGTTGAGTGGAATTCACCCTACGTTCCACGTGTCTCATCTCAGGAAATGTCTGGCAGATAATGATGCATTTGTACCATTAGAAGACATTGAAGTCGATGAACGGCTAAATTATGTAGAGCAGCCGGTGGCCATCCTTGATAGGAAAGAAGCACTTACGGAATAAAGTGGTTCCACTAGTACGGGTACAGTGGAGACACAGAAAAGGGTCAGAATCTACGTGGGAGACTGAGGAGGAGATGAGGAAATTTTACCCTCAATTGTTTGATGACTGACAGGTTTCAAGGACGAAACCTAAATAAGTGGGGGAGACTTGTAACACCCCGAAAAGTCGAAACGAGTCATTAAGGATAATGAGCTTAAATAATGGGTATTTAATAAAAGAAGGAAATGGGTTATGGGCCAAATTGGGTTTATGGACAAGAGCCTATGTGATTAAGGCCCATAATCAGCCCTTAACCTACCCAAATCAGCTTCCATCTCCATCATTACAACCCTAGCCACCAAAATTCGTAGAGAGAGAAAGTGGAGAAAACTCAAGATTTGAAGCTTCCAAGGTGAAGAGATTGAAGATCTGGGTGTTGGAGCATCAAGATCTAAGAAAGACGCAACAAATCCAGGTAAGAATCGACCTCTAAACCCTTCTGTAGATCAAACCCGGATTCTAGGGTTTTGGGTTTTGAAAAGTTGCAAAGAATCGCATAAAGGTCACATTTTTACGTATGAAAACATGTATAAAGCTTAGATTTAGCCTCATGGATGATAAACTAAGAGATTGGACGTAAAGAGTTATGATTTTGGGTTAAAAACGGACTGGTTCGTGATTTTTATGCGATCTGCGAAACTGTGTGTTCATCCAGCGAATTTGCATATTCAATCAGCGAAACTGTGGATCTTCCTGCGAAATTATAGTTTCGCAGGTAGTTTCGCAGACATGTTTTTCCAACGAAATTTGGGCGAAACTGGCAAAAAAACTGGAGGCGAAGATGCCAGCGAAACTGCCAGCGAAGGTGCTAGCGAAACTAGCAGCGAAACTGCTGGTGAAACTAGCAGCGAAACTGTTGGCGAACCTAGCTGCGAAATTGCTGATCTTGTAGCGAAATTAGCAGCGAATTTAGGCTGAAAGTAACCCCTTTAAGTGTTAGTTATTCTGCAGGCTGTGTAGAGTGATCCTAGCCTTGTAAGCTTAGCCTAGAAGTTATTCGTGGTATCCAGGTGAGTTCTAGATCCCCTATTTATAAGTTTTCCATGTTTTGGGGCTATTATGCATACTAAATTTACGTTTTTAAATGACCAAAATTTTTAGGTGTTTTAACAGGAAGAACGATTTTTCTATAAGTAAACATGCTATATAAATCCTTAATTATAAAAATTTTTCGCGCTGACATGGCAGCCCGGCCCCAGCCAGGGGCGTTGCCCCTTGGACCCGACTAGGGGCTGCTGCCCCTAGGACCCCGCTGTCAGGGGCTGCCGCCCCCGAACCCCCGCTGTCCCGCGGCGGGTCGGTTATGTTTTGTGAAAATTAGTACTTGGCATGTTATGTACTTAATAAGTTAAGTATTATATACATATTAAAGAGAAAGATGATATTAATGAAAAGCGAAACTTAATGAATGTTACCCCCGGGCCCGTTTGATGATGAAAAGTCTTGCAAGCACTATGATAGACTTCACTTATGTGAGTCTAATGTATGATGATGGATCTGTATTCATGAGCGGGCTATGTGCCTTGCAGTGTGGATCAACTGTCGGGGGTTAGCTACCGTATCATGTGTACCGACAGGGATTGACATTTGTTGTCGATCAACATGGAGCTCTTGCTTTGTGCAATCTCATTTATGATGGAAGTGAAAGATAATGAAAGAATGAAAGATAATGAACATGCTTATTATGATGCAAGTAATGTTATATTCTATGTTGTATGCATGGTCATTATATGAAGGATAAAGTTTATATTTTCTTATAATATTTAAAACTAGAACTCACTCAGCGAAGCTGACTTTTATGCATAATAGTTGGCAGGTAAGAGCTGATGCTGAGGATGGCACACAGAGCTACTTGGGGAGCTATGGATGGCACTCCTATTTATGAAATATTTATTGTAATTTAAGAACAATTAGCATGTTTTGTTTGAAATTAAAGGACAAATGTATGAGTACAATATGGTTTCTATGTTTTAAATGAATGTCTAATTATTTCCGCTGCAATGTTTTATTATTAAACTGATTTTTATGCTATGATTAACCAACTGTGAGGCTTCCCGGGAACGGGGTCTTACACATCTCTTCAAAAACATTATGTTGTCGTGGGTTCATCAATATAATAGCTTTTGACAGTGGTTTTGGTTAGCATCTATTGATTATTGACGGATACTTCTTAGACTTCTTATCCCCGAATGTTTTTTTCTTAGGGGTTGAAATTTTCTTTTCCACTTCAATCCTACCTCATTTCCTTTTACGCCCACTGGTACTAGCCACCAACACAATTTCTTTCCCTGTTAAGATTATAAGTAATTACAATTAATGCACAACATAACATTTTTCTAACATAAACTTGTTTTTTCTAACCCTTTTTTTAAGGCTACCATTTTACAGCAGCATATTCCCCATTTGTTTCATACAAATGTACTACGAACAACCTGATTTCTTTATAATTTAACTATAATTAGCCTATCTGAACAATTCTCTTTTGCACGAGTCGTTTTAAATGTCCACATACCTTTAAAACCATCTTTAACCTTGTTTTCCTCATATTTGGTATCCGTCATTTTGCCCTTCACACACGACCCTGTTAATATGATAATTAGTCATTCATTTTATATGTTTCAATCAAAAGTACAACTAACTCAATAACATAAAGAACATGTATTTAATATAATGTAATAATACCAGCTTACATTTGACATTTCTACGCACACTTGGTCCTTCTGATGACAGTAATGAAATAATTGCCATCTTTGCTTCGTCAGTCTATCATGTTTTATAGAATTAAGAATTCTATATTCCCTAGAAGACCATATGTTACTATGCATTATATTACTGTAAACAATAGGGGTAAGCATAATCACCTATTAAACTGTCCTTATCAGTGTTTTTGTCAGCTCTTGTATCAGTCAATGTTCGCTTCACACACGCCCCTGTTTATATGTAAATAAGACAGTCATATATTTTGTGTCATGGGAAAATACCAACAAAACACCTAAGAACATGTAATTTATAATAATGTAACAATAGTAGATTACGTACAACATTTGTGCTCACACTTGGCCCTTCTGATGATAATAATGAAATGTTTGGCACTTTTGCTTCTTTAGCAGAGCCTATGGTACAGCGGATTACATTATTGTAAAAATACAGTATAAGCAGAATAATCCCCTATAAAATGTAATTATGTAAAGACTAACTAGATGTAGTCCGTATGTTCATCAATGTCAATCTGTATAGGGCTTCCCGTTGTGTTTTTAAATCTGTTAAGTGATTTACGTGCTAATCTTTCGCTAGTCCTTCCTGTTACCAACAATCATAGAATGTTAAAATACAGTTTTATAAAAACACATCAATACTGATTATAATCGAACTGTTTACGTCTTGAGTGTCTCCATTCGTTTGAGTCCCTAACTTGTAAATTATTCTGCCGGCTGTTAATTCTGTCCAAATAACAACCCAACTATATAAGTTAAAAGAGTTTTTAAATCAAATAGGGTGATGTTCAATATTTTCATTTGTTAATATACAATTCTCAATGATAAAAACAAATTTATGTTTTTTCAGTCTAAAATTCACAGTCAACATAATTCCAAAGAAACTCACATTATTTGGATGAATAAAACCAAATAAACCAATGTTAGTTTCTTCAAAGAAACTAAAGTTCTTGAAAAAAATTTGGTTTTGTGAAATAGATTGGTCCCTAAATCACATGTCTAACGCCTTATTCAACATAATCTACCCAAAACATACTCATCGGAGTTGATAGGATCGGATCTAGTTTAATCAATTAGATTTGAATTTGCAGCGGAATATAACAGAGATAAGATCAAATTCAAGCAAGACAAGTATGAATATGCAATCACACTATGACGATTATAGAGAGAGAACTTTTGTGTTAATGGAATATTTTCATTCACGCTAATGCTTCGGTTGCAAAACAACTAGGTCAACATTCCTTTTATAAAGGAATGTGATGTCAGCTGATGTCACTTGATAGTGACATCTAACTGATTTAACAAACTACTGAAAATAACTAATCTACTGAAGATGTCCACAACAACTGAGGACACCTTCACAAAAAGCTAAGTGTAAAACAAAATTACAACTACTAAAACTATAACATCTGAAGTGTAAGAACTTCAGATGTTTTACAATAATAAAACTATTGAAAGGAAACTACTGAAAAGTAAAAACATTACAACTACTGAAAGGAAACACTTCAGCTGTTTGAGACAACTTCTGAGAACTTTGGTCTTCAGACTTTGTCTTCAACATATGTCTTCAGACTTTTATCTTCAGACTTTATCTTCAGACTTTGTCTTCAGCTGATGTAGATCTCTTCAGTTGTTGTGATGTCTGTGGGACTTAAAGGTTTTTCTGATCCGGCTCATTGGTTCTTTTGGTCCAACAAACTCCCCCTGAACCAATGCAGCCAAAACCTTTAAGCTTATTGAAGTCCCACTTATTGGCAGACATATTTTTTGGATCAGCTCAGAAATCACCAAGTCAAGCTCAGGCCAGGAAGAGGTTTCAAAAATTTGTTTGGCAAAAGATGAATGGGAACTCTGTCTTGGGGAATTTGGACACAGAGCTGTTACCCCAATCATTAAACCTACTTCCCAATGATGAGTCTGTAAGACTCTTGACATAGGCCTCTAGGAGAACAACTTTATCTTCAATTGTGAGTTCTTCAGCTTCACTCTCAAAGAAGAACTCAGGCCTATAGTACTCAGACAAGTATCTCACAGCCTTTCCATTCTTTAGCTCCACAGTTGTTATTTCTCTGTAAGCAAACTCATCAGGATGGGTACCTTCAAGTAACAACTGGAGCTCATTTCTTCTGATTTCTTCAAGCTTCTTGTAAATTAACCCCTTCTTCACCATTTTTTTTCAACAAGGTTTGTGGAGTCATCTTAGTCCTGTAAGCTCGCTTGAAATCATCAAGGATTTCCCAGGGTGACACTACAATGGCCAGCATTATCACAGCATCCACAGTCTTTCTCACTTGGCCATTGTATCTACTTGGAATATTTTTCTTATGAATCCTGTCACTAACTCTGGGATCAGGCCAAATCCTTACTCTCTCTTTCTGATACTGAAAAGTGAATCTGAGAGCATACAACCTCTGAGCATGTTTCTTCATAGCTTGTATGGATGAGGACTTAGGAAATTCCTTATCAACCATCCTTAACAGCTACTCATCGTGTTGTTTCTGCTGTTCTTCTTCTTCAATCTTCACCTTAACCATTTGCCTTTAGTATTAGGAGTGATTGTTGTTGGTTGACTCCTAGGCTCAGGTTTCTTCATCTTAATCACAGCAGAGATTGGCAGACTATCCTCCTCATCATCTTCTTCTTCTTCTTCCATCCTCAACACCCTTCTCTTTCTCTTAGGTGCATCACTGGTGGTTGATTGAGTGGGTTTCTTGGGTAAAGGAGTTGGTTTTGAGGGTTGTGAGGGTGGTTGTTTTGAGGGTTATGAGAGTGGTTGTTTTGGGGGTTGTGAGGTTGATTTTGAGGGTTGTTTTGGTAAGGGAGATTGTATAGGCTGCTCTATCATTTTGGTTGTGAGGGTGGCTTTGGATAACTTAGCCATGTCAGACCTTTTCCCAGCACCAGCTTCATCCAGAGCTTCTATGATCAAACCTTTGTTGAAGGTTTCAGAAGAGCAGATTTTGGTGGTTATCTCCAAAATACTGTCTCTAGACCATGACTTTATTTCAATGATAGGTCTTCCCAAGTGTTTTGATAAGAATCTGATCATAGCTTCCAATCTTTCCCTTTCTTTCTCATTGCAGCTTGCCCATCTATTTTCAATCTCCTGAATCTCTAGCCTTCTGATCTCAGAATCAAGTTTGGCAGTGTCAAAGCCTTGTCTGAAGAGTGATCTATGATCTTATCCATGGATCTGCTGTGTTGCTCATCAGCTTCTTTGATCATTTCCTCCAACTTCTTCTCATCCTCAGTCTGTTCAGCAGCACTTTTCTTTCTCTTGTAAGTGATTATCTCTTTTCCTTTCTTCTCTTTGGCTTCTTCCTCTTCAACTCTCTTTCTTTTATCTTCTTTCACTGACTTAGACTCCCCCTTTTTGGTTGCATTGGGTTCAGGGGTTTGAATATCAGAAAGTTTCTTGGACACAGCATCATCAACAAGGGTTTGAAGATTTGAGGAAATCCTCTCATCAATGGTTTGATGGACAATAGTAGTGATGATGGGAGTGATGAGAGGTAAGGAAGATTTAAATGTAGCAACCATTTGCTAGAGGGGTTCTCTCCCTGAGAAATGGTGCCTGAAACAGAGGCTGGTGGCTGATTTGTTGAGAGTGGCTCAGTGTTTGGGAGAGCTTCAACAGAAGCTGCCATCTGTGGGTGAATTGGGGCAGATGGACTTGATTCCTGAGATATTTTGGCAAGCAGTTCTTGTAATCTGCATACCTCAGCCTCAAGAATTGTGTTTTGGGCTAGAACTTCAAAGAAAAAGCCCAGGCCATCATCAGTTTTAGCTGAATCAGCTGACCTCCTGAGTAAATCAGGATGAACATGTGCTGAGTGTAGATCAGTATTCACATGTGCCCCTTTGTCTTGGAACTGTGGACTTCCTGCCTCAGGATTAAGTCCTTCATTGACAGTTGCCTCTGGTGAGGTCTTAGACATGATACCAGCTTCATCCTGTTCATGTGCTGAAACAGGGGAAGAGGTAGCCTCACCAGATGTTCTAGTCTCCTCATCTACACTGGGAGATTGAACTTTGTAATCCCTATGTTGTGGGTTGTCAACTACATTATAATCCTCTCCCTCAGCTGTTGAGGTTTTCCCAGTGTTAACAGGTTTCTGGGGAGGGGTAGAGGAATGTAGTTAAGTCAGCACTTGTGCAATGACTGCAGTTGGGCTTGTAGGGGTGGTTTCAGTGGGAGATATAGGTGAAAAGGATTGCACCTGGGGTGAATGGTGCTCTTCAATGGCAATCTTCTCAAGTGAGAGAGATTCCAGTAATGTGGTTTCCCCAATGTTGGTTGCATCAGGATCCTGTTGAGAGGATACCTGAGCGGTTTCAGCTGGTAGAGTCTTTGAAACTACAAGGGGATTAAGGCTAGTAGTTTCATCCTGCGTTTGTGCTGCAGGGGCATCATCAGGGGACTCAACTCCCTGAGTAGCCTTTTTGGTTTTCTTGGATTTTGGTTTGAGGGGACTTTAGATCTGGAGGTGGAGGCTGTGGGTTCCCTCTGCTTGGGTTTTAGCAGTTTGGCAGCCTCTGAGTTGTGGATTTGAGTTGTGCCTGGAGTATACTTCTGGCAAAACTACCATAGCAGGGACTCCAAGGCCAACAAAGCCATCAGATTTTAATTGATTAAGAATTATGGCCATAAGAAACCTTGGATATAATATCCATCTATTAGCCACAGGTTTCATTGCTAGATCTTTTAATTCCAAAAATATTATTTCAGAAAAATTAAGCTTTAGCGTTCAAGGATAGAATACAATACCTGTTGCACCTGGATGACATTTGATCCCATGAAGATGTTTTAGGGGCAAGAGAGACATTGATCATATGGAAAATGAGACGCTCAGCATCATGGAAATGCTTCTTCATAATAGTAGTAGCACTTAGGTCACCCTCATAGCCATGGTTAACAAAGGATAAATCAATGGTGCCTTTGGGGTATCTGGTGACATAGGTGGCATCATTCAGATCTAGGGTTTGGCGAATGATCTCAGAAGTGATGACCACCTTTTTCTGGTTGACAAACGAGTGGAGAGTGATCGAGTCATCATTCTCTGCAGTATGAACAGTGATGTTTGTCCAGAATTGGCGAAGGGTATCGGGATAGATGGTAGGATTCAAGAGGAAGGCTGTGTGATATTGGAAATCAACCATCAGATCAATGGCAGCATCAAACTTGGTCCAAATGGCTGATTTGGTAAGGTAAGCGACACAGTTGTGTCGAGGTTTGATTTGCATGGTCGCCATTAATGGAAGATGAGTTATGAAAAGTTTGAAGTTAGGGTTAGGTATTTATAGGTTATGAAACGGCTGAAAGAAAACAACTGAAAGTTTGGTGTGAGTCATCAGTTGTTAGAAAACAACTGAAAACATGGTTTTAACTTTCAGATGTTGTAACAACTGAAGACTTGGTGTTAGTCATCAGTAGTTGTAAACTACTGAAGACTTGGTTTTGGCTTCAGTTGTTTTGAAATGAAACAGTAGTTGTTGTCGTCAATTCACAAAGTTCAGCTGTTTCAATGACCTTAACACTTACTCATCAGATCATCTGATTTTCAATGTTTCATTGGTCATCAGTACTTATCTATTATAAAGGACATCAGTAGTTTGAACTACATCAGTACTTTTCAACAAATGAAGTACTTCAGTACTTTTAAGTAGTTTAGTCTTCAGTAGTTATAAAAACTGCTGAAGATAAAATGACTTATCAGCACTTATTTTTGACAGCTTTATACTAATGCTCATCAGTACTTATTAACTAAGAGCATCAGTAGTTGTCAAATTATTCTAGTTGCAGCATACCAAGCCTGAGCACAAGATTATGGAAAGTTGCACTGTCCAAAGGTTAGTAAAAATATCTCTGCTCATCAGCACTAGGCACAAACTTTGGATCAATCAGACCTTTTTCATAACAATCCCTGATAAAATGATGTCTGATCTCAATATGTTTGGTCCTAGAATGCTGGACAGGATTCTTAACAATACAAAGAGCTGAAGCACTATCCATTAGTAAAGGAGTCTTAGTCTCTGTAATGTCATAATCCAATAATTGATTTTGAAGCCAGAGTACCTGAGATGTACAGCTTGCAGCTGCAATGTACTCTGCTTCAGCTGTGGATGTAGCAACTGAAGTTTGTTTCTTACTCTGCCAAGAAACTAAACAGTTGCCTAGAAATTGGCATCCACCAGAAGTTGATTTTCTGGTTAACTTACACCCTGCATAGTCACTATCAGAGAAAGCAACTAATTTGCAAGAGTGCCCAGTGGAATACCAAAGTCCTAGAGATTGAGTTCCTTGCAAATATCTAAAGATCCTCTTGACTGCAATCATATGGGAATCTTTAGGTGCAGCCTGAAATCTAGCACAGACACAAGTTGCAAACATAATGTCTGGTCTAGAAGCTGTAAGGTACATCAAGGAACCAATCATACATCTGTAAAGAGTTCATCAACTGCTTTACCTTTCTGATCAGCATCCAGTTGTGTGTTGCTGCACATGGGAGTAGAACAGGCTTACAGTTTTGTAAATCAAACTTGGTTAACAAATCCTTTGTGTATTTTGACTGATGAATAAAAGTTCCATCAGCCATTTGTTTGATTTGCAAACCCAGAAAGAACTGTAATTCTCCCATGGCACTCATTTCAAACTTTTGTTGCATCAATTTAGTAAAGGCATCACACAACTGTGGATCAGAGGATGCAAAAATAATGTCATCTACATAAATTTGAACAAGGAGCTTATGCATGCCTACTTTCTTAATGAACAAAGTTTTATCTATGGAGCCTCTAGTGAAATTATTTTGAAGAAGAAAGTTAGATAGTGTTTCATACCAGGCTCTGGGAGCTTGTTTCAACCCATAAAGAGCCTTATCAAGCTTATACACCCAATCTGGATGTTTATGATCTTCAAAACCTGGTGGTTGACACACATAAACCTCTTCTTTTATTTTACCATATAAAAATGCACTTTTGACATCCATTTGAAAAACTTTAAGGTTATGGAAAGCAGCATAAGCTAAGAACAATCTGATTGCCTCCAGTCTGGCTACAGGGGCAAAGGTTTCATCATAATCAATACCTTCTTCTTGTGAAAACCCCTGTACAACCAGTCTGGCCTTGTTCTTGACAATTTGGCCTTTTTCATCAGTTTTATTCCTAAACACCCATTTAGTGCCTATTGCACACTTACCTTGGGGTAGAGGAACCAGTTCCCACACTTGCTGCTTTTGAAACTGAAGAAGCTCAAGCTGCATGGCTTCAACCCATCCATTGTCTCTTAATGCAACATGATAGTTCTTTGGCTCTTGCTGACTGATGAAGAGAGCATAGAGACAAAAATTGGACAATTGGCTTCTTGTTGAAACACCAGCATTAATGTCACCAATGATCTGGGACATGGGATGATTCTTCAGTTCTTGATACTCAATAATATCTGTGCAAGTGTTTGTAGGAGATTCAGCAGCAACAGATGTTGATTCAGACTCTTGAAACCTAGAATGAGATGGCAGTTCAAATGAAGTAGAGGATTCAGAGATTTCATCAGCATTTGTTGTGGATGGAACTGCTGAAGCTACGGAACATCAAGTGTAGTAGACACAGGCAGATGATCACTACAACTTGCATTTATGCCATCAGATGGAGATGATGGAACCTCAGAAACAATAACAGGTGGAGACTGATATGGAACATATTGCAGTATGTCCAAATCAAACAACTCCACAGGGTTTTGAGGAATTTTGTCTTTTGGAGATTCATTAAACTTGACATGCAAAGTTTCTTCAACAATCTTTGTTCTGCAATTAAAAACTCTGTATGCCTTGCAAGTAGATGAATACCCAACAAAATACCCTGCATCCACCTTGGATTCAAACTTCTGAAGTGGATTCTTTGTGTTAAGAATATAACAGGGACACCCAAATGCTCTAAGGAATGAAATTAGAGGGGCCAAATGATGTAATAACTCATAAGGAGTCTTCATCAACCTCTGATTCACTAACACCCTATTCTGTACATAGCAAGCTGTGTTGACAGCTTCAGCCCAAAAGGTTAGTGGCAAACCTGAGTCAGCCAACATTGTCCTTGCGGCTTCAATAAGGGTCCTGTTCTTTCTCTCCACCACTCCATTTTGCTCAGGAGTTCTTTGAATGCTATATTGTCTCTTGATTCCCTTAGACAAATAGAATTCATCAAGAGTGTGATTCCTAAACTCTGTGCCATTATCACTTCTCACACATTTGACTGGAAGTGAATGCTGCTTTTCCACATGCAACACAAAATAAATGATGATTTGAGCAGCCTCATCTTTGGAATGTAAGAAGAAAGTCCATACATATCTGGAATAATCATCCACAATTACCAGACAGTATTTTTTCTTTGCCATACTCATTACTCTTACAGGACCAAAGAGATCCATATGCAGTAATTGCAAGCAGGCAGTGGACTTGGGTTCTTCTATTGGAGGGAATGAAACTTTGTGTTGCTTTCCTTTTAAGCAAGCTGGACAGTTGTCATCACATTTGAACTCCTTCAATGGCAAACCTCTCACTAAACCATGATGAATAAGCTGATTCATGTTTTTAAGATTCACATGACCAAGCCTTCTATGCCATAGTTCAGATTCTTGAGGAGAGGCTTTAGAGAACAGACATGGATGGCCTTTAAGATCAATTTTCTTTGATAAATCTAAGGCATATACTCTTCCAATCCTGTTGGCCTTCAGGAGAGTATATTCATCCAATATCTTGTCAATCTTGTTCAAAACTTTGGAAGACAGAATCCGGCAGTTCTGACTTGTGAAAAGTGCAACATGCCCTTTATCACACATTTGACTGACACTCAGCAGATTATACTTGAGGTTCTCCACATGGTTAACATCATCAAACCTTATTTCCCCATTTGAGACAAATCCTTTTCCTATGATGTAACCTTTAGCATCATTTCCAAAAGAAACAAATCCCTTCTTCCCTTGAGAATAATCATGAAGAAGAGAGCTGCTCCCTGTCATATGCATAGATCCTCCACTGTCTACATACCAGATGCTTCTTTGGCATGCTGAAGAACCCTGCATTTTTCACAAAAATTAGTTAGCCTTTGAGACCCAAACCATTTTGGTTTTGGGTCTGTTTTCATCAACAGATTTTAAACTAACTGATTTTGCATGATTAAGCCTTTGAAGGTGTAGATGGTGCTGAAAAGATTCCTTTGATTTTGGCTTAGGTTTCCTTTTCAGTGGTTTAATCACAGAAACATCTAATTGGTTAACTCTCCCAACAGATGTTGAACCATCATAACAAGTTGTGTCTGATTGGTTGTCAAACTTTCAACTCAGTTGACACATCAGTACTTGTTGGTGATTTGTTCTTGTGATTCACCACATCCTCCCTTTGAAAAGACACAGACTTAGTCTGGGTTTTTGATATTCCATGAGGAATATTTTCAGCTGTTTTGTGATAAACCCCTTCCTTCTTTTTAACTTTTGGAAAAACTTTGGTTTATCAGATTGAGATGATTGTGGTACAAACTTGGTTTGAAATTCATCTTTCATTTTATGCATTTTCTTCTTAATGATTTTCTCTTTGTTGAATTTTAAACCCTTGTTATACCAGCATTCATCAGTAAGATGATTAAACAAACCACATATTTCACATGGCTTCCTTTTCATCTTTTGTTGATCAACTGCTGAAGATGATGAAACTACTGAAGATTTGTTCTTCAGTACTTTCTTCCTTTCAGTACTTTTGGTAATTACTGAAGGATTTGCAACAACTGAAGATTTGTTCTTCAGAAGTTTTCTATCAGTACTTTTGAAATTCCTGATAGACTTTTCAGCAGTTGTCAAGCAATGCTTGTTTTCCTCTGATTTGAAATGCTCTTCAGGTGTTGTGTTTTGCCCTTCAGTACTTTGAGTACTTTGTGGGACAACACCTGAATTACTCAGTTTCTTCTTGATCATGTGTTTAGAAGCAGTGGGACCATCAGCAATTTGATTAGCTGAGGTAATAACACTGACTTCATCCTCTGATTTTGAATTATCACTTGAGGATGAGACACATGATGATGTGGTTTGGGAATTACAATCACCTTCAGATTTTACTTCTAGCTTGGGAGTAAAATCTGTAGGAGGTATGGTATGATTATACCCAATCCCAAACTTCACATTAGAAGCTGTTTGCTTACTTTCAAATCCCTTGCATGATGTTACCCAACGTTCACAATTAACTTGAGTAGCTGCAAGTGTTTCTTTGAGATTCTTGTGATTTTCCAAAATGACCTCTACCTTTGCTTTTTCATCAGTGATTTGACATTTTAGTTTGTAAATCTCCTCATCCTTTTCTTTTAGAACAGACTCAAACTCAGCTTTTCTTTTTGAAATTACTTTCTCTAGGTCAAGGTTTTGATTAATTAAAGCTACATTTGCTTCCCTAATTGAAACAAAAGCAGCTATGCATGACTCAGAACATAACTTGGCCTTAGCCTCAGAAGATACCTGTGGTACCTGTGATGATGAAGTATTTCCATCAGTAGACTCCAGGGCCATTAGAGCAAGATTTCCAAAAGGGTTTTCACCACCATGTTGACCAGCACCAGCAAATAATTGTTCAGAATAACCAGAGACATCATCTGGTAAGCTGCTCCAGTCAACAACCTCAGGGGTGAAAAAGCTCTGATGTGATTGAGATTGAGATTGTTGATTTGTTTGAGATGGTTGAGGATCAGGTAGAGCATGTGGTTGTTGAGCCATGGGTACAGGAACCTGACTAGACTGAGGCATGTAAAAACATGGATAAGGATATGGCATTGGACTTTGAGGAACAAAGAATGCAGGAGATGATTGAATTTGTGAGTGATGATCAGAACTGGTAGAATGTTGCCCTTTGGATTGTGAGCTATTGCTTGGAAAAGTCACAAAGGGTGCAGATGAGTTAGATCCAGATGATCTACACTCTCTAGCAAAATGTCCAAGTCTATGGCACTTGTGACATCTCAACTTGCTCTTATCAAAACCAACTTTGGTTTTGCCAGAGAGACCAGGGAATTTTCTACCTGTCCTTTTGTAAAACTTTTGAGATCTGATATTGATCAATGCCATTTGGCTCAAAATATCCATCTCTTCCAGATCATCATCAGCAATTCCTTTCAAATCATCCATCAAAAAACACAAGTTATCAACACTAAACCCTGAGTTACCATCAACTCCAACAAAAGCATGATTTCCACTGTTTGAAGAGAAATCAATATGCTCATCATAGGAACTTTCAGATGTAGCATATTCAGACTCATGACCAACCAGAGCAGTGTTTCCTGGTACAAAGTCATCAGTGAGCTTTCCAGATGAAGACAGTTTCCTTTTCTGTTCTATCTCTCTCTCAAATGTTAAGAGTTTCCCATGAAGTTGGGTGAGAGATAGAGTATCCAGATTTGCACTGGAGCGTAGGACAATGGTATAAGTGTCCCATCTCTCAGGCAGGGATCTGAGGAATCTGTTGTTCATCTGACTGTTTGTATATTCATGTTGAACCATTTTTAGCTCAGATATCAAACAGGAAAATCGCTCAAACTGTTGAGTCAATGTCTCACCCTTCCTATGAGAGAATGTCTCATATTGCTGGGCAAGGATTTCTCTATTGTTTGCTAAGACCTCATCAGTTCCTCCAAATTGTTCTTTCAGAGCAACCCAGAGATCATGAGCAGTTTCATGATGCATAAGCCCAGAGTAGATTTCATTAGGCAGTGCCATGGCCAGAATTCCATGGGCTTTAGCATCAATTTCAAACAGTTTTGTTCCTTCTTCTTCGGAACCATCTCATTGGTTTCAGGATTACTCACCATAGGCTTATATGGTCCATGAACCACTGACTTCCAACAACCTGAACTGTTAACAGACAGGTGATGGAGCATTCGGCGTTGCCATATGTTATACTCACTCCTAACAAGCATCGGAGGCTTAGTTGAGGAGCCAGTATTGTGAGGATCATTGATTGAAGTAGTCATTTTCACCAATTCAACCAAATTCAATGAGATTAAAATAAGTCTAGCTTAAAAACTCAACAACACAATTTGAATCTCAAATTAATTGACCGGAAGCGACAGAAAATCAAACTCTATAACCAATTCTTGCAAATTTGCTAATTCGATCAAACTTAGATATCAAAAGAGCAGTTTCAATGATCAATTGTTAAATCGATCAATGATTAACCAGCTCTGATACCATTTGATAGGATCGGATCTAGTTTGATCAATTAGATTTGAATTTTCAGCGGGAATATAACAGAATAAGATCAAATTCAAGCAAGACAAGTATGAATATGCAATCACACTATGACGATTATAGAGAGAGAACTTTTCTGTTAATGGAATATTTTCATTCACGCTAATGCTTCGGTTACAAAACAACTAGGTCAACATTCCTTTTATAAAGGAATGTGACGTCAGCTGATGTCACTTGATAGTGACATCTAACTGATTTAACAAACTACTGAAAATAACTAATCTACTGAAGATGTCCACAACAACTGAGGACACCTTCACAAAAAGCTAAGTGTAAAACAAAATTACAACTACTGAAACTATAACATCTGAAGTGTAAGAACTTCAGATGTTTTACAATAATAAAACTACTGAAAGGAAACTACTGAAAAGTAAAAACATTACAACTACTGAAAGGAAACACTTCAGCTGTTTGAGATAACATCTGAGAACTTTGGTCTTCAGACTTTGTCTTCAACATATGTCTTCAGACTTATATCTTCAGACTTTATCTTCAGACTTTGTCTTCAGCTGATGTAGATCTCTTCAGTTGTTGTGATGTCTGTGGGACTTAAAGGTTTTTCTGATCCGGCTCATTGGTTCTTTTGGTCCAACAGGAGTCATAAGTTAAAACAACAATTAGGGCTCTAAGGTTTTTAGTGCACGACACTATGTACACATACTAATGTACTCATAGAGGGTGAAATTAATGGAGACAACCCAAACAAAAACACAATTTCTGACATTTTCTCGACTTTGAACGAACTCTAATTTCGCTAATTTCGTGAAATTTTTTGGGTGATTTGGGAGGAACTTACCGATTTTGCACTTGTTCCATTGTCTTCAACAATCTACGCCCTTCGACAATGTTAGACCAGTCTGTTTCTACAATGTTCGTCGCCTTCTTGAGAGCTATCAGCTTCAATGAAGATGCAGAAGATTGAATGCCCCAAAACTGGGCACATCAAAGTTTTTTGACAAACAGGGAGTTCAGTTTTTTCAAATGATTTCAAAAGGAAAGATGAAGATGAATTTAGAAAATGTGTTTTTGTCTCTGATTGATGGGACGGTTGCTTTTTGGAAGAATCATAAAGGTACTGTCGGTTTTTTACTCACGCGAAATTACCAGTATAACCTCAAGGTATCATTGATGGTGGTGTGTACATTAAAATTAAATTGCAAAATATTCCTAGCCTTTAGATCAAAATGTAAACCACAAATAAAGGGTGCATATTTGGTTAAAAGGTTTTTACAATAACCATGCCCTAATTGACCTATACTTTATTTATTATATATTTATTTATATTGCTAATTCTCAATTTATTTGTGTATTATGAGTTGTACATAAGCATTATTGGTTGTACCCACTTTTGGTTTTTCTTTTCTTTTAATTTCTTACTTTTAAGTTTTAACCCAATACTTTTACATTTTTTATAATTTAACCCTATATATTTTCACTTCCACTTGGTTCCATATACTTTTCATCTTTTACCAATTTTGTTTTACATTTCAGTTTAAATTTTACGAGTTAGCACCTCACAACGTGCGCATGTGGTTCAACGTTTTTACGCCTAGCTTTTTCCCATTTGATGGCCCTTTACACACACGAGTCTTAGATCGACTTAGTTATTATTTTTGATGTTTTAATTTCACATGCGGGTTTAATGTTTTTATGGTTACTTTCCGTTTGTTTTTTTTCCCGTTTTAATTTATATTTTAATACTAGTTTTTCCGGTGTTGGTGGTTGCCGTTGATGGTGTGAAATTGAGCTACTTGTCATGATTTTACGTCCCTCCCAACACGGGGGCTTAATACTAGTTTAGCTATTAAACATATATGAATTATAAAAAGAGCAATTAATTGTCTCTTATATATATATATATATATATATATATATATATATATATATATATATATATATATATATATATATATATATATATATATGTATATATTATGTGTTGGTGTGTGTGTGTACACACACAAAGAACGTAAAACTCATTTTTCTTTATTGTGATAAATATAATTAAACATTTAAGAATCAGAATACTCAAATGGATTTATCAACGTGAAAAAGCTAAAGATGTTATCATTTTCATTCAAAGAAGATAAAAAAAAATCAAGAATAGTTATATTCTAATAGAACGATTAAACATTTTAAATATATTTTGAAGGAAATAAAAAAACAATTCTAGAAAACTATATAAAAGTTGTATATGAAGAACATTTCCATTTAAAAGAAGTTAAAAAAAATCACGAATAGTTTATATTCTCATTTTTCTTTTTGTAGTATTCTTTCGCAACGCGAGGTCTATAAAACTAATTCGAAACCTTTTATATATAACGATTCTACCTTTATTTTTCTCAAACTTCTGAATTTTCATATTTAAACATTTTAACCTTAAGATGTCATATGTTAATAATAAAATTTTTCTTTCGTTAAATACCATTTATCAAAATAACTTATTTTTCTTTTCATGTAGAAATGACTATTTGATAGAATCTGAATCAATCTCTTAGTGGTTTATACGTCTGAATGTTTCAACACTTAATGGTCCAGATTGTTTGTTTCGTAAGCAAATGTCTGAATGGTTCAGACATTTGCTTCTGAATAGTGAACCATTATACTAATACTGAACGATTAAAATAATAAATGGTTTATACTTTTTATTTAAATTGTATAAATATTTTATTAGTTCAACACTTAATAATTTATAACGGGTTTGGTTATACAAACACCTATTTATGTTATTGAGACACACATATTTTCTTTGTTTTTTTTCATAAATATATATATGTATGTATAAAAAGATACAGATAGGATAAACTAAATCGATATACCAATAACATACCCCGTTTATAAGTCGCCAAACAGTCGATTATATTTTCGAATACATGCAAGGTGTCATTTATCACACAATCCTCACATAAATAATCCATATTTATCAAAAGTCGGTACGCGGTGATCAAAGTCAAAGCATCAGCTTCCTTCCTAAAAGCGTTACCCAACCCCACTTCAAAACCCCATCACCACTCACCACCCCACCCCACCCATCTTCTTCTCTCAACAGATCTCTGGTAACACCATCAATGGATCTTCAACAATCAATCAGCAACAAACCCACGTCTCCACCACACTCACAACCCACCTCCTGTCCCACAAATTCCCCGAAACCAACGTCGTCTTCTCCCCCTTTCCATTCACATCGTCCTCAACTTGGTCGCCGCAGGTGCCAACGGTCAAACCCTCGATCAACTCCTCACGTTTCTCAAGCCAAAACAGCCGATGACCTTCACTCGCTTTCGTCGCAGCTTGTGTCGCTGATCTTTGCCGACGGTAGCCCAAATGGTGGACCTCGGTTGAGTTTTGCCAACGGGGTTTGGTTGAGAAGACGCTTTCGCTAAGCCCTTCGTTTAAACAGGTGGTGGATGATGTTTTTATAAAAGCTGCTTGTGATCAAGTTGATTCCAGAGTTAAGGTTAGTTTTAATTGCTTTTCATTTTGTTTCGAATTGAAATTGGGGGTGGAGATGATGATTGATTGATTGAACAGATGATCACGATCTGCTAAGATTCACATATAGAATTTGGTTTCAGAATATGCAAATCGTAGAGTTGTTGCATATATAGTTTATTATTATGTGATGCAATCTGCTTATTGACCTTCAATGATCATGTTAGTTGGGTTTGCAGATGGTTCTTTAGATGTTATGTTTATTTGCTCTTTGCCCTAGTGTCACATCGTGTTTATCCCACGAAATTTGTGTTGATTTGTGTATCAGATAGTGAACAATAGGTTGATTTTAGAGTAGATTTTAGGGGTTTGTTCGTTTTTGGGTTGGACTCATAATTAGTAAGCATATGTTAAAGTTAGATCATTTATTTACTATTTTTCTAGACACAAACCAACAATTTTATGGGTTTTTACTACCTTTTTCCACCTAGTATATGCTTACACTGAAGCATACATCTCAATCTGATTTGGTGTATTTAGTTCACTAACTGCAGGTTCTTACTGTTTGTGGTTTTCACAACAGATTTTAGTTGAAGGTATAATATTTTCTGTTTTGGTGTATAGCTAAATATTGTTCTTGATTAATGAAGGCAGTTGAGGGTAGCTAACGAAGTGAATTTATGGGCCGAAAAGCAAAACAGATGGCCTTCTTAAAGAATCCTTCCTGCTGGTGCTGTTAACAATTCCACCAGGCTCATCTTTGCAAATGCAGTCTACTTCAAGGGAGCGTGGAGCGAGAAGTTTGACCCGTCAAAGACAAAAGAATCTGACTTCCACCTTCTCGATGGCAGCAAAGCTCAAGTTCCCTTCATGACGAGCAAGAAAAAACAGTTTGTGTGCGAATACAATGATTTCAAAGTACTGGGTCTTCCTTATTTACAAGGTCAGGATAAACGTCAGTTCACAATGTACTTTTACCTCCCTGATGCAAAAGACGGGCTTCAATCTTTAGTAGAGAAAATCGGTTCCACATCCGACTTCTTTGACCGTCACATTCCACGCCAAAAAGTAGAAGTCGGGCAGTTTCTGATACCTAAATTTAAGATCTCACTCGGGTTTGAAGCTTCTGATATGTTGAAGGAATTAGGGCTTGTATTGCCTTTTGACGGAGGAGATGGTTTGACTGAAATGGTTGACTCGTCTGTTGGTCAAAGCCTTTATGTTTCGAGCATTCACCATAAGTCTTTTGTTGAGGTGAATGAAGAAGGTACAGAAGCTGCAGCAGCCTCTGCAGCTGTTGTGATGCTTAGATCAATAATGACTAGTGATAAGGTTGATTTTGTGGCGGATCACCCGTTCTTGTTTGTAATTAGAGAAGATATGACCGGGGTTGTGTTGTTTATGGGACAGGTGATTGACCCTCGTGTCGATTGAAACAGTAGTTGAAATCTTGGTGCGTTTTATTGTTTGTACTTTGGTTATAAATATATGCTTTAGTGTTTGTACTTTATTAGTTGTAAGAGCATGATATCGGGATGTTTGTACCAACTGAGTTTGGACTAATAGTGTTACATGTTGGTCGTTTATTATTCAAGCTAGTGATTTGTCGTGTTGAATGGACTTGTATCCTAATATTCTTGTACTACAAGTGAAATGGTAAACAAGCAATCAGTTACATATGTTGGTTTATATGTTTTATATTCGTACCAAATCATATGTGCTTGATCTAAATGTTTCATAGGCTAAATCTTGTGTTTCTGAGTGTTTCCATGGTGGCAGAGTTACAAGGCTCCAATTTATATTTAATTCAAAAAGTTTCGTCAGTTAAGGTTTTGAGAAAGCTTCTTGTAAGTTGGGGATTTATGATCCCTTTAAACTTACAAAATTAAATACTTTTTTAGAACATGAAAATTATCATACATAATGTATTGAAAACTTGTGTTTTTGTTAATTTATATTTCTTGGAAGTTTAATAGGTTAAAATTGAGTCTATGCATCTTATCTGTTATTTGATTATTTGTCACTTTATGTCAATTCCTTGGATCTCATATGTAGGTTAGTAGTTTTGTAAGACACCTTCATATTGGTTGTTAGATTTCTTAGTCCTAAACCTTTTTTTTGTTAGTTTCTTGTCATTCCAAATTTCGACTTTGTAGTCGAGTTTAGAGGTGCATAAATTATTTTTTTTCTTTTCAGGAACCGATTTGGGTGCAAACCGGTTTGGTTTTAATCAACAACTTTCAACTGCTTCTGGTGAAATTTATTCGGGTTTGGAATGGCTTTTGAAGTGAAAAAACTTAAGTTATCCAAGTTCATTAGCGTCGGTTGAAACAACTTTTATTTAAAAATATATATATTTTGAGAAAAAATAAATAAATTCAAATGCAAAATCATCAAACATAATAAAGATCATTTGTTATATTTATTTATTCTTAAAAGTTGGAATACAAACTTAAAACTAATTTTTTTATTTGTCATCATCGTTTTTTTGTTGTTTACTCCTCGTTGTATGAGAGATTTATACAAGTAGTTCTGAAATCTTCAACGGATTCAACGTCGAGTCCTTTTTCACAACCAAGTTAATATAATATGTGTACACAATAAGTGGTAACACAAAGATATGGTTCTAGTAAATGGTGTGGAGCCAATCGTGTAGTACAATTTGTATATTGACACTGATTTGTATATTTTCATAAATTATAATTAATTTTTTATGGATTTATCATAATTTTAAACAACCACGTTTAACGGTAATACGATTTTAGAGACTTTAATGTGATTGAAACAAATAATTGATTTTTTATATTTCACATAATCGAACTTTAACCAAATATTTGAGTTCCTTATTGTTAAATATATTGTGTTGTTTTAATGAAAGTTTATATGTTTAGCTTATGACTAGTATGTCAATTCCTTATTGATGTTATAGTCTTTATACTTGTAAAGTGTAAGTGACATAGTTTCATAATTGAAGGGTTGATGTTGTCATTAGTCAAAGATAAAAGTTAGTTAGAGTTTGTTAGTACTACTTAAGTCAAGTGTGTAGTTGAAAACAAATTAATTTTCTTTGTATCATTTTCTTTCTTAATGCAACAATAGTGTTCTTTGATCTCTCTTGATTGATCTTCAATTAACAATTGGTATCCGAGCCTCGGCTCGATCAACAATAAGGAGATCAGAACCTCGGATTAAAGAAGAAGATTGAAGAATGGTGAATTCCGCAAAGTTCGGCATCGAGAAATTCGACGGGAAGAATGATTTCAGCCTTTGGAGGTTGAAAATGAAGGCACTGCTAGTTCATCAAGGGGTCGTCGACGCCCTTAAAGGGGAAACGGGGTTGCCGCAATCGATGTCCGATAAGGAGAAGAAAGAAGTGATGGAGAAGGCCCACAGCACAATTATTTTGAGTCTCAGAGATCGAGTTCTTAGAGAAGTTTCAAAAGAAGCAACAGCTGCAGCGATCTGGTTGAAATTCGAAGGTCTCTACATGACCAAATCGTTAGCCAATCACCTGTACCTGAAGAAGAGACTGTACACATTTAATATGGCCGCTGGAAAGTCTCTGGAAGACCACATCGATGAATTCAATAAGATCCTGTTGAATCTTGAAAACATCGAAGTGGAAATTAAAGATGAAGACAGAGCAATCATGTTTCTATCATCCTTGCCAGCCTCGTACGAACATTCCATTGATACCCTAATGTTTGGTAGGGAAAGTCTATCAATGGAAGAAGTAGTGTCAGCCATGAACTCCAAAGAACTACACAAGAGACGCAAAATGAAGTAGGATAGTGCAGATGGTCTCATTGTAAGAGGAAGATCTGATAGCAGATTCAACAAGAACAAGACAGTGAGGCCAAGATCAAAGTCAAAGCCCCGGTATAGGTGTTTTGTATGCAATTTTGATAAGCACTTGAAAAGGGAGTGCCCAAAATGGAAAAGGATAAAGGCCGAATACTCAAAGTCTAGAAACCAACAAAAGGGTACACAAGAAGAACCAACAGATGGCTATGAGAGTGCTGAGGTGTTGATGGTCTCTAAGTCTGAATCAATTCAGGTATGGATTTTAGATTCAGGATGCTCTTATCACATGTCACCACATAAAGAGTTCTTTAATGAATTAGAACTAAAGGATCATGGTGTAGTACAACTAGGGGATGATAGACCATGTAGAATTGAGGGAATTGGATCAGTATCATTCAAACTTAGTAATGATACCACAATTGACTTGCATGGTGTAAGGTACATCCCAGAGTTAAGAAGAAATCTAATATCTCTTGGCACCTTTGAGAGTAAAGGATACCATGTAAGCCTCAAAGAAGGAAAAACCAAGGTGGTAAAGGGGTCACTGATAGTGCTGACAGGTACAAGAACAGTAAACAATATCTATGCCTTAGATGGGCAAGCTTGTACACTGGCTGTGTCAGCTAATGTGACCCCAGCAAATGAAGCAGCTATTCTATGGCACAGAAGGCTTGGCCACTTAAGCCAACAAGGGTTAGTTGAGTTAAAAAAACAAGGTCACTTTGAAAAACTTACTAACTGTGACTTTGGCTCATGTGTAAACTGTATCATGGCGAAAACTAAAAAGGTGAAGTTCTCAAAGGGGTTACATAAAACAAAGGGTATTCTAGATTATATTCATGCAGATCTCTGGGGTCCCACAAAGAATGTATCTCTTGGTGGTGCATCATACTTCTTGTCTTTAATAGATGATTATTCAAGAAGAGTTTGGGTATACATATGAAAGCACAAGCATGAAGCATTTAAGAAGTTTAAAGAGTGAAAGGTGCTTGTGGAAAACCAAACAGAGAGGAAGGTTAAAAAGCTGAGAACAGATAATGGTCTAGAGTTTTGCAATAAAGAATTTGATGACCTGTGTCACACCCCGACCGATGGCGGAATCATCGAGGTGGACGAATGTGAATTGATTGTTCATAGCACATGGTAATAAATACGGTTGAATAGCATTTAAAAGTCATTATTTATTGAATAATTCAAGTCAAACACACATTACAACGCATTTAAGAATAAACCATAAAACATAATATTGTCTTCTTTATTATTAACTAAGTCCAGTCCTATATGAGCAGAGAGAATTCCACTAAGTAGCATTTCCTGAAATCATGTGAAAAAGTAACGAGTCAGCTAACTAATTAGCCGGTGAGTAATCATAGGTTTGTATACACATACATAGATTGATTAAACATCTTGAAAAACAATTCAATTTTCATGACAATGTCAGACTAAATGCAACAGTGAATCATAACAGAAAAACTAACACAATCAACCCTAATGACTGATTTGACTCGGTCCTCAGACGAAGCCTTATAGAATGAATGATTTCCGGTTTCAATCACCACGCGTCTAAACAAATGGGGTGGGTTTGTCAAACCAATAGATCTATCATTGTTACCGTGGTTGCATGAATTAATGATTGTATCATCAAGTTTATCTATCTATGAACACATAATTGCAAGTAATAACATATCATGTATTGAATTGTATTTAGAATGAATTTGAATAACAATGAATAACAATAATTGAATATTGAATCACATGATTTCCCCAAAATATAAAATATGAAAATGGGCAATGAATACTCACTTGGCAATAATTTGATTTGAATAATATGAAAGATTAGGCTTCAACGGTTTCCCCACGGTTTAACCTAAAACTAGTGTACTTAGATGTGATAATTGGAATTGGATTTGAGCTAGGGTTTCAATTTGAGATTTTGTGTTTTAATAACTTGTTAAGAAAAGAATGTAATTAAATTATATAACTTGGTTGAATGGTGATAAAATCATTCGCACAAATGAATAAGATTTAAAATGACAAAGAATAATTTGTGGAATTAGATAATTGAGTGTCACTCAATATTTAATCCATAATAATTGATTAAATGAATATTGAGTATTAACGTGTGAAATAGTAATAGTTAATGTAATAATTATTTATTTAAACTTGGTAAAAGAATTAATTAATTGCTGAAATAAATTGTAAAATACTTTGTTTGATTTCAACAACTCGTGAAGATAATTATATAAAAAAAATTAACCTTTCAAATAATTTTTGTCATAGTTTTATAATGTTAAACCCTAAAAAGAATGTAAAATTATATTGTTAAAATTTTCAGAAATTAATTAAAAATTTACTGAAATAAATTTGATTAATAAAATAAATTTATTTTTATTCAATACAGTAATTTCTGGGTTTTAAAAATAAAAATATAGGTTTGAAAATGGAATGGAGGGTGCCCGGGTCGAACCCGGGTCTCCTGTGAGTGTGACAAGTGCGTTTACCAATTGGACTAAAGCCCCACATATGTTTTATTTTGGTTTTTAGTTAAGAAAAACGTTATTTTAAACAAACCCCCCAAATTGATATGAACCCTAGTTTTGATTTGATCCAAATTGATCGTGAAAACGATAATGTTAACCGATACAATCATGGGGCTTTGATTACCCATGTGAAATCGAGTATTTGAACGTGTTCAACTTACTTGATTATGATTGAATTGATGTAGATGAGATGACAACCGGTTCGCGATGAGGACGAGATGAAGATGATGATCAATTGTTTGTGTGTGCGTGTTTATAATTGGAATTGAGATTACAGAAGGTTTGAGAAACTAGATTATGAGGTTTTCCCTCACTTATATAGCATGGATTCGGTATGTTTTGTATTAAACGAGTTAAGGTTTTGATTTCGAGCGTTTTGGTTCGAATCAAATATAATTACACTGTTTTAATTCCAATAATGAGTGGGTTTGAATTCCCAGAGACTTCATGGAAGTTTCAATTCAATCTATTGGATTAATTTAACTTTGAATCGAGTTGAAACAGTGGTCGATTTGAACAGGGGTTTCGGTTTCGAATTAGTCAATCATGACAACGTTTGAATTCGAATTGATGGGTGGTCAAGTTTCGAAACTGACACGCGAGATGTTTGGGATGGTTTAATCGATTTATTTTGGCCTAGAATTGTGGTTTGGTGGTCGCCGGAAGGTTGCCGGAGAAGATGGCCGGAGGGGAGGGGAGGAAGAAGTCGACGGGGGGGGGGGGGGGGGGGGGGGGGGGGGGGGGTTTGGTTTGATTTGCATTAGTTTACATATTTGGTCCCTGAGGTTTTGAACTCTTACTATTTTATGTGAAAACTTTTAATTCAAGTTTTATAATTTACACATTTCACCCTAATAAATCCATTTATTTTACAAAATTACTCATAACTTTTATATATTTTTAATAATTTTCTTTTTTTTTTAGATGTAGCTATTGAATATAAAATGATATATAAAACTTTTAAAATAATATATATTTATGAATCTCAACATTATTATAAATTGTTCAAATGTTTTAAATGGATGAAAAACAATTTATAATATTAATTAAATTACACCATGCAACATGTACTTCATTGAAATAAATACTCAAAGAAATGGTTTCGGGTTTAAAATTCGAAAATGGGTCGGATATTACAGTCTCCCCTAGTTTAGGAAATTTCGTCCCGAAATTTGATCACGAGGAGGCTGAGACAAAAAGTTGGGGGTACTTGGATTTCATTTGGTCTTCACGCTCCCAAGTGAACTCTGGGCCACGTTTAGACTCCCAACGTACTTTTGTTAGGTCTAGAGTCAGTAGATCTAGTCATTATGTATAGGCTTAGTACTTGAGTTAATATCTGTAATGAACTTTTGTATTTCATTATTGTGTATGCATTAAATATATAGGTTAACCCATTTATATATGTGTTGATTTATGTATGGTTGCAGGTACAAACATAATACTTGGTCAATTACTGAAATTGACCAAGTGTAAGAAACATCTACGGATGAACATTTTGCTCTTCCGTAGATATATATTGTACAAGTAACAAAACATCCGAAGATCATCTACGGATGAACAAAGTCAACTGGAGTTCCAAGTGTTCAAGAATACTGAGGAAGAACAAAACATCTGCGGAAGAACAAACATCTGCGGAAGAACAAAACATCTGCGGAAGAACAAAACATCTACGGAAGACAATATTTCTGCGGAGTCCAAACACTTGTATAATACAAATGTTACAAGTCAACAAGTCAACAAGTCAACAAGGCGGTTACACGAATCCCGAGAAATCCGATGATTCCTTATCAGAAACAAATCAAATCCCAAGAGATCCGGTGTTTCCTATAACTGAAACATCATTGTCTATAAATATGGATCCTAGGTTTCGATTCAAGTAGGATTGATTTAGACGATTGATTGATTGAGAACAGCAATAGCATTACAACAATCATCAAAAGTCTTTCGATCATCAAAACATATACAACATCATAGCATTCATTGATATCGTTCATTCATTCTTTTGTAATCATCAACACATTATAATAAAATATTAATTAATCATTAATTGTGTTTTGTTTCGTGTGTTCTTGATATTTCATTGATATTTAAAATTGCTTGAATACAATTAAACCAAATCAACGTTAATTCCGCTAACGTTGACTTGACATCGATTCACACTGATAATTCCTGTCGACGATCCATGGATTCACAGGTGGTATCAGAGCCAAGTGCTCATTGATTTAGATCAATGATCTATCAGTGTTAATTGTGTTTTAATTGTGTTTGATTTCGTTTATCTGCAATCATTTTTTTTGTTTCTATATTCAAATCAATTGAATAGCAGAACTTGTTAACATCATGAGCAACTTCAGTGGTTCATCTTACCAACCTCCGAAGTTGGAAACAAAAGCAGACTTCAAGTCTTGGAAAATCAAGTTCAGGAATCATGTAAACTATACTGATTCTGACTTGTGGATTTCCATCACTGAAGGTCCTTATATTCCACCCACTCTTGGGCCGGATTATAATGACAAAAATCAACCAATTAGTACCAAAGATCTATCACCTGATGATGTCAAAAAGGTAAAAGTTGATATAAAAGCATACAGTTTGCTTAGTATGGCTTTACCTGAAGAGATATTAATCAGGTGTGAGAACTATAAAACAGCACACTCCTTATGGAAGATACTTCACACTCTCTGCGAAGAGAGTGATGAGATAAGAAGTATAAGGAGAGACACCCTCAGATCACAATATGAAACTTTTCATAATATTGAGGGTGAGTCAATTCCTCAGCAACTCCATAGATTCATGCAGTTAGTCACTGAGATGAATATTTTGGAGTTGAAGTATACAAGTGAGGAATTAAACAAGAAAATGCTCCACACTATGCCAGAAAGTTGGAAGCATACTGTGTCCATGTTCAAGAATACTATTGATCTGAAAGCAACTGGTTTAGATACTCTGGTTGCAAAAGTGGAAGCTCTTGAAATGGATGAAAATCAAGAAACAAGAGTGTGAGAACTCATGTCTCACCCTATCACTTCAAAGAAACAAATAATGTAGGAAGTGCATTTATTTCAAACAATGAAAGTGATAACTCTTGTGCTAGGAGTGATGATGAGGAGGAAGTTAGCTTCTATGCTTCAAAACCCTCAAAGAAATCATCTCAAGACAAGCAGCAGAAGAATAAAGGAAGAACTACTGATAGACAAGATTCATCTGCAGCAACAACTAAGTCTTCCTTTTCAGCAAATCAGTCAGAACCAATAACTGTGATATTGGACTCTGAAGAACAAAGAGCAGCCTTTGCAGCTTTTAGCTCAAGTCTTCAAGCATACCTGGGAAGCTCTCTAACATCAGCCAATATCTGTCAACAAGACTTAGAAGAACTACCCCCAGATGTAGTGGAAGAGATGGATCTACAATGGCAGATGGCCATGATTGCTTATAGAGCTAAGCAATATCTCAGGAGAAATAAGAACTTGGCTTCAGCAAGCAAAACATCAAAGATTGGTGTTGACAAATCAAAAGTGAGATGCTACAAATGCAATCTCTATGGACATTTCTCAAGAGAATGCAATCAACAGTCTTACCCAGAGATGAGACAACATCAACAGCATCAACAACATCAGATTCAAGCAAATCAACAATCTTCTCAAAGACCTCTGCACAAGCAATCTCAACTGATCAATGCTTCCCCACCAGCCACCAAAGAATCAGCAGTACCAAATAACTCAAAGGAGTCAGGGCTGATCATACTTCAAGATGGAACGTGTGACTAGAGTTTGTATGAGAAGGAAGTTTTGGAAGAAAATCAAGCATTGATGGCCCATATGGATCAAACAGTTCCACCAATGGCAAAAGAGGTAAAAGAAAGATTGTGTTCATCAACTTGTGTTGAGGAAGTTGAAAGATATAGAGTCCATGCTCAACAGTTGGCTGATAAAGTAAAAGAAACAATGATTTTGAATGAATCTCATGTTAGAGAACATAAATTATATCAAATAAAAATTAATTCTTTGCAAAAGGATTTAGGAAAATTTGTTTCTGAAAATTATAGCCTAAAAGCCCAAGTTGAGCATTTGACCACTTCCTTAACAAAATCCATGGCTGATCATGCATCAACTGAAGTGAAACTTCAGAAGTTTCAATTATCATCTCAGCAATATGAGAAATTACTAACTTCTCATATTGAATCAAAGAAAAGGTCTGGGTTGGGTTATAATGCGGTTGCACCACCTATAAATGATAATTACACATCCTTACCTACAACAATGACAAACACTCTTTCAAATCATTTTGTGTCTAGCACTAAATTTGAAAAAGATTCAACTAAAACTAAAATTAATGATAAAGCTGAGGTGAGTGAAACTGAATCATCTGAATCAGAATCATTAGATCAAAATGATTCAGAATTTGATTATGATAAGTGTGATGACTTGGATGATTCTGATGAACATGATGTTGATCAAACAAGCACTGGTAAAAATTTTCAACTGAAAGCCCATATTCCAAAAGTGCTTGAAGAAACAAAGTTGCCATATCCTCCTAAACAAAGAAACATGCTGAAGACCATCTGCAAGAGAATAGCTCAATTGAATGAAGGTCTTCAAGAACTAAGTATGCAAGAATCCTCCAAGAAATTGACTGATGAATTTGTCATCACTGAGGAAAGAGGAAAATTCAAAGGAAAGAAAAAGGCATCAGCAGATCATCAACTGAACAAGAAAACTTCAGCTGCTGATCTACGGAAGAGAAATTCAGCTCCAAACAATCAAAATGTGCACAAAAATGAAAAAGGTGAAGCACATTTAAAGCTAAAGAAGAAAGAGCCACAACAAAAATCAGCAAACAAAAGGAATGATTCTGAGAAAGAATCAGAAGAAAAGTATTGCAAATGGTGTGACATGAAAAATCATAACACTGAAGATTGTTACTTCAGCAGCTATTGTTCTATTTGCAATATGAACAATCATATGACTGCTGATTGTTACTTCAACAAACATTGTTCTATTTGCAACAAAAATAATCATTCCACACAGGAATGTTATTTCAACAAAAAGAACAAGACAAAAGGATCAAAGAAGAAAGAATCAGACAAATCTGAATCAGATTCCCAATCCACGGATTCTGCAAAGGGTTCAAAACTGAAGAAGCATGAACAAAAATCAAAGGCAAAACCAAAGGACAAATCATCATCAAGTGTTAAGATACTGAAGGAAAGACCATCTTTCCAGCAGTCAAAAACACCACACAAAAGAGTGGATTTGTCAGACAAGGAATCAAAGGATGATGATTCATTCTTTGATAAATTTGAAAAAGGCATTTATATACCTCTTTCAAAAACAAAAGATAGTGAAACATTTAAAGGTTCACTATCAAAACAAAAGAATCAAACAAATGAAGTTGATCTAAGTAAAGCAGAAAATATGAATCATGAATCTACTTCATCAACATCCCATTCAGCAGAATCATCCTCATCCAAATCAAATCAGAATGAATCAATCAAATCTGAAACTGAAACTTCAAAAAATATTCTTGAAAGAGTAACTGTTTTAGATCCTGTTGACAAACCCAAGATCACTAAGACTTGGGTTGTCACTTCTAACTGACTTTCTTTTCTGATTGCAGGAACAATATTGGAGAGCTGACAACATGTGGTATGTTGACAGTGGTTGTTCCAGGCATATGACAGGAAACTGTTCTCTTCTCCATGATTTCAAACATAAAAATGCTTCTTATGTGGCATTTGGTGGGGATAAAAAGGGAGGTAAAATTGTTGGTGAAGAATGATAACCAATGGTGTACTTAAATTTGATAAAGTAAATTACTGTAAAAACTTACAGTATAATTTACTTAGTGTATCTCAAATCTGTGATCAAAACTACACTACATTGTTTGATGACACTAACTGTTACATTCTTAAGCCAGGATTTATTGTCCCAGAAGATTGGATTCTCCTCAAAGCAGCAAGAAAAGGAAACACTTATGTGTTGGATATGAACAACACTTCTCTCACAAAACATGAAACTTGTCTTATATCTAAACTTTCAGAAGATTTGTTACAATTATGGCATAGAAGACTTGTTCATTCTAACATGAAAAATATGAATAAATTGGTGAAACATGACCTGGTCATTGGATTACCAAATAAAGAGTTCCATTGCTCAACTCATTGCTCTTCTTGTTACAAAGGAAAACAACACAGAGTGTCACATAAACCAAAAACAATCAATACTAATACTACACCACTCAAATTGCTTCACATGGATCTTTTTGGTCCAACCAATGTCATGAGCATTGGAAAAAGGCAATATTGTTTGGTGATAGTTGATGATTTCACTAGATTTACATGGGTCTTTTTCTTAAAACAAAAGAGTGAAACATCAGAAACATTAATGGACTTTGTCATCAAGATTGAGAATCAACTTGATACAAAAGTCAAAATTTTCAGAAGTGATAATGGTACTGAATTTGTTAACTTTGAACTAGATTCTTTTTGTAGGAGCAAAGGAATTGCAAGACAATTCAGTGCACCAAGGACTCCACAACAAATGGAGTTGCTGAACGAAGAACAGAACTCTCATTGAAGCAGCAAGAACAATTCTAGCTGATTCACAACTACCTATTACCTTTTGGGCTGAGGCTGTGAATACTGCATGCAATGTTCAAAATCGAACATTAATTGTCAAAGAACATAACAAAACTCCTTATGAGCTCCTATTTAAAAGAAAACCTTACATAGGATATCTAAGAGTATTTGGATGTCAAGTAACTGTTTTGAACATAAAAGAGTCATTAGGAAAATTTTCAGAAAAAGCATATGATGGTTTCTTTGTTGGATATTCTTCAACATCAAAATCATATAGAGTATATATTCCACAGCATAACATTGTGGAAGAGACCCCTAATGTATCTTTTGATGAAAATGTGTTCACTAAGTCAGTTAAAGGTTCATCATGGTTATTTGACATAGATGCCTTGTCTAAATCTTTTAACTATGATCATTTGACAAATGCAGGTCCTGATGAAGTATGCTATCCATTTGTTCCACCTATTATGACTGAAGTAACTTTATCTGCTGATCCCCCAAGGATACATCCATCTTCAAGTGACAACACTTCAGCAGAAGCAGATATTACATGTGGAACTGAACAAAATGCATCAGGAGTTCCTTCGGAAGAACAAAATGCATCAGGAGTCCCTTCGGAAGAACAGCATGCATCAGGAGAAATTCATTCGGAAGAACAACATGCATCAGGAGAAATTCATTCGGAAGAACCACATGCATCAGGAGAAATTCCTTCGGAAGAACAAAATGCATCCGGAGTTCCTTCGGAAGAACAAAATGCATCCGGAGTTCCTTAGGAAGATCAGCATGTATCCGAAGAACTTCCTTCGGAAGACCAAAATGTATCCGGAGCAGCTCCTACGGAAGAACAAAATACTTCCGCAGAAGTTCCTGTGGAAGAGCAAAATCCAACTGCAGATACTTCTGTAGCTCAATCAACAGAGACTCAATTTGATTATTTCTTGAATTCTCAAATTGAGATGAATCAGTCAGAGGCAATGGAAATGACTAATCTGGAATCATCCATTCCAGTTGAGTCAACTCCATCCATGAGAATTCATAAAACTCATCCACTTAACAATATCATTGGAAATCCTGACAAGAGAACTACAAGGAGCCAAAGTGGTACAGCCAACCTTTGTCTCTTCAACTGTTTTCTTTCTCAAGTGGTGCCTCCAAACATTACAGCTGCTTTAAAAGACAATAGCTGGATTGAAGCTATGCAAGAAGAGCTTCAACAGTTCAGAAAGCAAAAAGTATGGTGTCTTGTTGATTTACCTGAAGGTCAACATCCTATTGGAACTAGATGGCTATACAAAAATAAACTGGATGATAGAGGGATCATTGTCCGAAACAAAGCAAGGTTAATAGCACAAGGATACACTCAAGAAGAAGGCATAGATTATGATGAAGTTTTTGCACCAGTTGCAAGAATTGAGGCAATAAGAGTGTTCTTGGCATATGCATCATACAAGAAATTCACTGTGTATCAAATGGATGTCAAGTGTGCATTATTATATGGAAAAATTGATGAGGAAGTTTATGTGTCTCAACCCCCCGGATTTGAAGATCCTCATTATCCTCACAGGGTATACAAACTAGATAAAGCCTTGTATGGTCTTCATCAAGCACCAAGAAAATGGTATGAAACACTATCATCCTTCTTACTCAAGCATGGCTACAAAAGAGGAACAATTGATCAGACACTCTTTCTCAACAAGAACATCAAGATCTCTTAGTAGTCCAAGTATACAACATAACTAATCAGGAAGAGGCTTAGCATTATAGTATGATCCCATCTTAAGTGCATCCGATCATCATCATATATTTAGAGTTTATGTTATTCCTCTTAAAGAAATTTATGATAAATGCTTAAGTTCATCATTAATCACAAATTTAGGGGGAGTAGAATTCATGAAAAAGCAACTAATTCAGCAGCAGCAATGTCTATATTTATATCAATTTGAAGAAATTGAAACCTGAGCATCACCTTAGCAGTTGGTTACATGGAATTTATGTTAAATTTTCTTGTACTAAATTGTCATGTATACAAAGCCAACGAGGTCCTATAGCAATAATTGGTTCAACCAATGGAGTTGGGCCATACATACAACTGTATGTAAATCAATATTAGTATATTAATGTTTATCCGTAGGTTGGTAAACTACGGATAAATAAAAATCAATCAGTAGAAGTTATTGATCCGTAGATATACTACGGAAGAGTAAATTGTGGATCACAATTAATGTGAAATTACTTCTACGGAAGAGTACAATGTGGGACCCACTGAATAAATCCGAGAAAATTAATATGTCTGAGGGTATAAATAAAGAGATTTGACTTGTCAAATGCATTATTCACTTTTTCAGCTCACTTTTTCAGACCTAGAAAATCTCGCTCAACAAATTTTTCCCACTTTCTCAACATTCAAAATTTACCAAATCAAACCTTAAGCAAACATATATCTGTGTTCTTAATCAACGTTTATTAAGGTAAAACATGTCGTAATCATCAAGAATGAACAAGTTGATTCTTGTTTTATCTCACAACTGTTCATATTCTAACATCAATAATGTGATTCTAACGAAGTCTTTTCTTATGAACAGATGGATCAACGATTTGCAAAAGAGCATAATGTGTGTGCTTTCTTGAACCCTGACGATCCTGTGTCAGAAGGATGTCAAGAAATTATGAGATATTTGAGAAGATCAAGGGTTTTCTATGCTTTATCTGCAGAGCCAACGATTTATCGCTCGCATATCAGTGATTTCTGGAATTCTGCACATATAGAAGAAGATGATGAAGGAATTATTGCAGAAGTAAAGAATCAAAGGCTGAGAATAGACGAACAAACAATAAGAAGGGTACTAGAACTGGGAGATGTTGAAGCTGGACACCCTGATGTATTTGATAATGAATACATAGAAAAGGTTTTTCTTCTAATGGGGTATGATGGAGACTTTGAAAAGGGAGAAATCAAGAAGGGAAGACTCTGTAAGCCATACAGATTTCTGTGTCACACTTATCTGAAGTGTATGTCAAACAGAAAATCTGGGCTTGACAGATTTTCAAGACATATATCATCTGGTATCATTGGCATCTTTGAGGGAAGGACCTACAACTACTCAAAGTACATCTTTAATTGTTTGTGTGATCACATTCGAGTACAGAAGGCTAATAAGATGTATATGTTTCCAAGGTTCATTCAACTCATCATTAATGCAGACCTGCCTGGAACATCTGTGGAGGGTGGTGTGTTTATCCAAGCACACCTTGGCAGATCTGTGCTGAACAAAATCTCAGGGAGATATGAAGGAGGAGACATAGACATGTTTGCTCATGTGATTGATGCTAATGCAGATATACCTCAAGAGCTTGTTTGGGAAATTGGTGAAGAGAGCTCTGCTACCAGCTCTGCTCAAGACACTCCATCACCAGAAGCATCACCTCAACAACAAACACCCCAAACACAATCACCAGCCAGCCAAACTACAGAACCTATCTCTCCAATCCTCAATCTATCACCACAACAACAACAAACACCCCAAGCTCAATCTCCAGCCAGCCAAAATACAGAACCTATCTCTCCAATCCTCCACCTATCACCACAACAACAACAAACTCCCCAAACACAATCCCCTGCCAGTCAAAATACTGAACCAATATCTCCCATTCAACCCCAATCACCAATTCAGCCTCAGATGCAAATCTACCAACAACTTCCAAATTCAGATACTGAGAGCATCTACACTGGAGAGACAGAATTAGTCTCAGAAGCAAGTACAGTCAAACTGTCATTATCCAAGACTGAATCCCCTGTGCATTCAAATGAAACTGAACAAGTTTCTCCAGTGATTAATCAGCAACAACAACAAACACTTCAAGAGCATGAAGATCAAGCCACTGAACCAAAGTCAAGCTCAGCAAGTGTTGATTATGAGGAAGTAAAAGAAGATGAGATTGAGTCTCAGCATCAGGAAAGAGATACAGAAGCAGATCAGGTTGATGTGATTGCCTATAATGAAGATGATCTGAGTGATGATGACATTCCTGTGAGCAAAAGTTATCTGGTGGCTGAGTACAACAAGCTGGTGCTCAAATCAAATAAAAGAAAGGCAAGAATACAAGAGCTGAAGGGCATAATAAAAGAAAAGGATGAAGAATTGATAAATCAGCAAGCAAGAATAAAGAGACTGAAAGAAGATGCTCAAAGTGATAAAGAAGTCATTGATGCTCTGCTAGACAAGGAAGCTGAGCTTAAAGAATCAGCAGAGTCTGAGAAGAAAGAGAAAGAAAAGGTCATGAAGAGACTTGAACAAGCATCTGGCACTATGACTGCTCAGTCAAACATCATAAAGAGAAAAGAGGAAGAAATTGAGCAACTTAAACTGAAAATCAGTTCATTGGAATCTCATGCTAAGGCCTCAACTGTTCAAACAAAACAAAGTCCTGAGGCATCTAAAGAAATGATCTTGTACTCAAGGAAAAGAAAGTACCTTGGTACTGCTGAGAAGAAGCCAACCACTTATGAAAGTATTTCAAAGAAACAAATGCTGACTTCTCCTGAACACACCCCCTTAATAGACTTATCTGCTGAGAAGCCCATCTCTGAACAAAAAGATGAAAGTGATAAAGAGTGGGAAGAATTAATCAAAGAAGATTCTCCTCCAAAACAAGAAGTCTCAAAGGCTGATGATCTTCTGACTACAAGTGACATACTTGAAGAGAGGCCTGAATCAACCATGTTCATGACACTTATAAACCATGGTTTCCCTTATGACATGGTTGAAAGACTAAACATGACAGAGATGAAGAACATGTTAAAAGAGTTTGAGCTTGCCTGCTTTATGATTCCAAACTGTGATTATGAAGCCTTCAGCACCTTTCAATCAATTCAAAACACAAAGAAGGAGCTGGGACATCGTGACACAGCCAAGCTAAGCAAATACAACATGACTTGCTGGTTACAAGGACATAACTACAAACCTCATGAGCTTAAAGGAAGATCAGTAGGGGAACTCAGAAGGATGATGGAGCATGTGATGAAAGTTGAGCTAGATACAGGAGTAAGATTCAGAACTGAAGCTCCACATCCATCTTATGAACAACAAAGCAAACTTCCTGCTGAACCTATAACAGTTGAACCTAAAGATCAGCACAAAGGAAAAGAGAAATTGATTAGAGAGCCAAGAGAAGTCATCCCCGGAAAAGTATGGCCACTTGGGACTGCAGTTAGAGAAATAACTGAGCAAAAGTCCACTCTAATACAACTGATAGATCATCTCACAACTCCCAGCTCTGCGGAAGAAAACAAGATCATGGCCTGGAAATATGATCCAGACTGGGATTGTGCTGTTATTAAAAGAACATCTGGAAGAGTTGAATACTTCCATGATGTACTCTCAGTGCTGAGTCTGCCAGAAAATGACATCAAAGATCTTCAAAGTTTAATCATCAGCAACTATCCAATTCACCCTAGAGGAAGAGATTTCTCAACCCTAGTGGGAAAGCTGAAAACAAAATTCAAGATGATGTGCTTATAGAAGCCAAAAGAGAAGATGTAGAACATCAAAAGAGAATCAAAGGGCTAAAAAGATTCAAGACCAATGCCTCAGAACATGTAGATGATGAATTCTTGAAGAGGATTGGCTACAACAACAGAAACAAAGCAGCACTTAAATGCATTGAAGGGACTCAATTCACATACCCAATCACTGAATGGGGATATGTTGAGAAGACAAAAGAGTTGGTCCTACTGAGAAATGCTGAGAACAAGAAAGCTGAAAAGATAAGAATCTTTGATCCTGTGGAAATCAAACTGCTCCATCCCAGCTACACCTCATATCTTAATGACAAATTCTTTCCCAAGCTGTCTGATGAAAAAGCACAAAATGATCTGTTCTTACATGTCCATTTGATTCAAGTAGTAGACAAACTACATGCCAAAGTCTATAAAAGAAGAAGATTTAATGCTGGACTACTGAAGGGAACAACTTTTGATGAAGTAACAGAACTAAGAATGACAGAACAAGATGAGCTAGAAGTGGTGAATAACAACAAGGTGTTAGACACACTCACTACAGAGGAAGATGTTCTGGGAATTAGTTATGAGACTCTGAAGAAGATCAGCAAGATGAAGATCAACTATAAGTATGATGATCAGAAGACTGCTGTCTCCTACTTCTACAACAAGATGATTGCAAGAATCAAAGATCTTGCAGTTTTGAAGGACTGATTGCAAGTAGCTAAGCCTAAGGGGGAGTATTGTTAGGTCTAGAGTCAGTAGATCTAGTCATTATGTATAGGCTTAGTACTTGAATTAATATCTGTAATGAACTTTTGTATTTCATTATTGTGTATGCATTAAATATATAGGTTAACCCATTTATATATGTGTTGATTTATGTATGGTTGCAGGTACAAACATAATACTTGGTCAATTACTGAAATTGACCAAGTGTCAGAAACATCTACGGATGAACATTTTGCTCTTCCGTAGATATATATTGTACAAGTAACAAAACATCCGAAGATCATCTACGGATGAACAAAGTCAACTGGAGTTCCAAGTGTTCAAGAATACTGAGGAAGAACAAAACATCTGCGGAAGAACAAAACATCTGCGGAAGAACAAAACATCTGCGGAAGAACAAAACATCTACGGAAGACAATATTTCTGCGGAGTCCAAACACTTGTATAATACAAATGTTACAAGTCAACAAGTCAACAAGTCAACAAGGCGGTTACACGAATCCCGAGAAATCCGATGATTCCTTATCAGAAACAAATCAAATCCCAAGAGATCCGGTGTTTCCTATAACTGAAACATCATTGTCTATAAATATGGATCCTAGGTTTCGATTCAAGTAGGATTGATTTAGACGATTGATTGATTGAGAACAGCAATAGCATTACAACAATCATCAAAAGTCTTTCGATCATCAAAACATATACAACATCATAGCATTCATTGATATCGTTCATTCATTCTTTTGTAATCATCAACACATTATAATAAAATATTAATTAATCATTAATTGTGTTTTGTTTCGTGTGTTCTTGATATTTCATTGATATTTAAAATTGCTTGAATACAATTAAATCAAATCAACGTTAATTCCGCTAACGTTGACTTGACATCGATTCACACTGATAATTCCTGTCGACGATCCATGGATTCACAACTTTGACGATTGGTATACGGCTACGCTTGAGTTGTTTGACTTCACGGTCCATGATCTCCACAGGCCGTTCGATGAAGTGCATGGATTCATCGATTTGAACTTCATCAAGTGGAATATGAAGGTTCTCGTCAGCAAGACATTTCTTGAGATTGGAAACATGAAATGTTGGGTGAATGTTGCTGAGTTCTTGAGGCAGTTCAAGCTTGTAAGCTACTTTCCCAATACGCTCAAGCACTTTGAATGGTCCCACATAACGAGGTGCTAGCTTCCCTGTCTTCCCAAAACGGATCACCCCTTTCCAAGGTGATACCTTTAGGAGTACAAGATCTCCGACATTGTATTCCATGGGTTTTCGTCCCTTATCGGCATAATACTTTTGACGATTTCTAGCAGCAAGCAAGTTATCGCGAATCTTATGAATCTTATCGGTTGATTCCTGAATCAGTTCAGGACCGGTGATTTGTGCATCTCCTATCTCAGACCAACATATCGGAGATCGACACTTGCGGCCGTACAAAGCTTCAAATGGTGCCATTTGGATACTTGTATGGTAACTGTTGTTGTATGAAAATTCGATTAACGGTAAGTGAGAATCCCAAGAGCCACTAAAGTCAATGACACACGCTCGAAGCATATCCTCAAGCGTCTGTATCGTTCTTTCAGTTTGACCATCGGTTTGGGGGTGATAAGCTGTACTGAGATTGAAGACTTTGCCAGAAATGGGAGATGAATCGACCATCACGATCAGAGATAATATTTAATGGCACACCGTGACGGCTGACTATTTCATTGATATAGATACAAGCCAATTTCTCAACTCGATAATCTTCACGAATCGGTATGAAGTGTGCCGATTTAGTCAATCGATCTACGATAACCCAAATGCTATCATGACCGCTAGAGGTTCGAGGCAATTTGGTAATGAAATCCATGGATATGTCTTCCCACTTCCACACAGGAATATCGGGTTGAACGAGTAACCCAGAAGGACGCTGATGTTCGGCTTTAACTTTTGAACAGGTGAGACACTTGGACACATACAAAGCTATATCCTTTTTCATGCCGGGCCACCAATACTGATTACGAAGATTCATAAACATTTTATCCGCACCGGGATGAATAGAATAACGAGTTTTGTGAGCCTCGCTCATAATGAGGATTCGAAGGTCATTGCGTTTGGGAATCCAAAGACGGTCCAGAAAATACAACAAACCATCGGGTTTTGTTTCCAATTGAAGTTCAGCGCCGCACGACATTTCATCATACATGTTACCCTCAGTAACTGACTCGTGTTGGGCTTCGAGAATACGGGTTTTAAGTTCGGATTGAATGGTAACACTTTGGAGTATGACATAATCCTTGCGACTCAATGCATCGGCTACGACATTCGCTTTTCCAGGATGATAGCGAATTTCACAATCGTAGTCATTAAGTAACTCAACCCATCGTCGTTGCCTCATGTTTAATTCTTTCTGATTGAAGATGTGCTGAAGACTCTTGTGATCAGTAAATACAACACACTTGGTGCCGTAAAGATAGTGCCTCCAGATTTTGAGTGCGAAAACTACAGCTCCCAGTTCGAGATCGTGGGTTGTGTAATTTTTCTCATGAATTTTGAGTTGCCTTGAGGCATAGGCTATGACCTTTCCTCGTTGCATAAGGACACAACCAAGACCTTGCTTGGAAGCATCGCAGTAGACGACAAAATCATCATTCCCCTCGGGAAGGGTCAAGATTGGAGCATTGCATAGCTTTTGCTTAAGTGTTTGAAATGCTTTCTCTTGATCCGGTCCCCACACAAAAGGCTTATCCTTGTGGGTCAAGGCAGTAAGAGGCACCGCGATCTTTGAGAAATTAGGAATGAAACGCCGATAGTAGCCGGCTAGGCCAAGAAATGAACGAATCTCAGTGGGAGTTTTAGGTTCAACCCAATTCTTTACTGCCTCAATCTTTGCAGGATCCACATGAATTCCTTTATCATTTACGATATGACCAAGGAATTGTACCTCTTTCAACCAAAATTCACACTTGGAGAATTTAGCATATAGTTTCTCCTTTTTCAATAGTTCAAGAATCAAGCGAAGATGATGTTCATGCTCAAATTTTGACTTTGAATAAATCAGAATGTCGTCGATGAAAACGATCACAAACTTGTCCAAATATGGCTTACACACGCGGTTCATTAGATCCATGAACACAGCTGGTGCGTTGGTCAAACCAAATGGCATCACCAAGAACTCATAATGACCATATCTTGTACGAAAAGCTATTTTAGGAACGTCATCTTCGTGTACTCGGAGCTGATGATAACCGGAACGAAGATCGATCTTGGAGAAATAAGAAGCTCCTTGAAGTTGGTCAAACAAGTCATCAATTCTTGGTAAAGGATACCGATTTTTGACAGTAAGCTTGTTGAGCTCTCGATAGTCGATACACATGCGGAATGAACCATCTTTCTTCTTTACAAACAATACGGGGGCTCCCCTAGGTGAAGAACTTGGTCGAATAAAACCTTTATCGGAAAGTTCTTGAAGCTGGCTAGCAAGTTCTTGCATCTCAGATGGTGCAAGACGATATGGAGATTTTGCTACAGGTGTTGCACTAGGCACAAGGTCGATACGAAACTCGACTTGACGAACAGGAGGAAGACCAGTTAAGTCATCGGGAAACACTTCCGGAAAATCACGAATGATCGGAATATCCTCGATTTTCTTTGACTTCCCATTCGTTTTCACGACATGCGCTAAGAAAGCCACATAGTGCTTGCGAAGGTATTTTTGAGCTTTAGTACATGACATAAGTCAAAGGCCTTTGGAAGGTTTTTCTCCATAGATGTTTAACACCTTTTCGGACGCAAGAGGGATTCGAATGATTTTCTCGAAGCCATGGTTCTTAGATAACCAATCCATGCCTATGATGACATCGAAATTTCCAAGTTGCATCGGTGTAAGGTCAATAGAAAAATCGTGCTCGCTAAGGCTAAGGGTACAGTTTGGAATAATAGAATCAATGGTGATAGGTTTCCCGTCCGCTATTTCTACTGTAAACGGTGTTCTCAACTTAGTTCGTGCACTAGCAAGTAAGGGCTCAAATTCTAAGGACACAAAACTTTTGTCGGCGCCGGTATCAAATAAGACTGAAGCATAATGATTATTGATTAGAAACATACCGTTCACCACATCGTTATTGGTTTGAGCTTGATGAGCATTGATGTTAAAGGCGCGTCCTTGAGCCGTAGGCACCGTGTTGACAAGTTGAGGACATCGATTGCGGAAATGATTCGGATCCCCACATTGATAACATGCACGGCCCTGCGTAACCGCAGGAGGGTGTTGAGGAGCAGGTGCGGGAGCTCTAGCTGCACTCTTGCACACGTTGAAAGTATGGCCGAAACGACCACAGTTGGTGCAGCGACGACATTGTGCATTGGCAGGGTGATGGTACTTGCAGATGTTGCATTGCGGGAAAGTTCCCGTGTAGGGTTTCTTCGCCGGAACTTGATTGTTGGAGGCTGGTTGATAGTTTGGTGCGACTTGGTTAACTGGAACAGCAGGGGTAACCACAGCAAAGTTTTGGGACTTAGCCTTCCTCTTCTTATTTTGAAAAGGTTCAGGTTTGTCCTCCTTAGGTAGTTCACCTGTAGGTTTCTCGGGCACCTTTTTAGCACCTTTCCTGATCAAAGTACCAGCCTTGACATGATTGTCAGTTAACTGAGCAGCCAAACGAATTGTATCTTCCAAAGTTGCAGGATTCCTACCCCACACCGTGTCTTGTATTTGCATAGGTAGACCACCGATGTACTTCTCGATAGCCCGGGATAGAGGAGTAACCAGGTGAGGAACAAGCAGACTCAGCTCATGAAATCGATTGGTGTAGGCTAGATTCTCCCCACCTTCTTGAGTCAAATCCTAAAACTCAGCTTCTAACTTCTTGATTTCATTTCTCGGGCAGAATTCCCGAGTCATGAGCTCCTTGACTTCATCCCACGTCAATGCTAAAGCAGCATCAGTTCCTCGGGTTCGTTTCTCCCCGTTCCACCAAGTGAGTGCTCTCTTTTGAAGAACACTTGTAGCATAACGAACCTTGAGATCATCGGGACACTCACTATTAAGGAAAGTGTTCTCGATACTCTCAAACCACTGTAAGAGTCCAGTGGCTCCTTCGGTCCCGCTAAACTTTGTGGGATTGCAAGAATTGAAGTGCTTGTAAGTACAAGTTTGGGGAGGGTTTGGTGCAGCTGGGTTTTGAACAGTATTGTTGCCTTGGTTCAAATGGGTAAGCAGAGTTGGGATGACTGCAGCAACTTCCCGTGCTACAATAGCAGCAATCTTGCGGCCAGAGTTTCCAGATCGGGATCGGTTTTGACGAGAAGACATGCTGTAAGAGTATGGAAAAACTTTATGAGAATCAGTTAATAGGGTTTAGAATTTTCAAAATGATAAAATCATTGATGAGATTGGTTTAAAAAAAACAATGAGATGTTACGAGTGTAAACGTTCGGTTCGCAAACCAAAACGAATACGTTGACTTATCAAAGTATTTGGGTCAACCACAACCTTAATGAAGACATGCGTACCTATAAGCGGACACTCACCCCAAGGGTTCCCAGGTAAGGTAAACGGATCCATCGGTTGATTTGGATTTATATGAATACCTTGCCTAGACAGAACACCTCGAGATACAGGCATCCCACTCTTCCAGCATTGCATGTTTTCAGTCATGTGACACAAACTTTGACGAGATTTGAAAACTATGGATAACAATTCAAACTTCAAAATTTGAAAACCGTTTGGTTTAGGCATTCAATGCCTTTGGATATGATTTGTGAATCGTATGAGCATTGATAAGAATCAAGGTGTAGAGTTAATCACATAAGGCATATAATCATGTATAAGCATAAAAGGCACTAAAAATCATATCTAAACTTATGAATTACATGAGAGGACTCATGAATGAGGTACTTAGTTATAGTCTAGGTCATTCCATTTCTAATAACCTAATTCCCTATAACCATGGCTCTGATACCAATCTGTCACACCCCGACCGATGGCGGAATCATCGAGGTGGACGAATGTGAATTGATTGTTCATAGCACATGGTAATAAATACGGTTGAATAGCATTTAAAAGTCATTATTTATTGAATAATTCAAGTCAAACACACATTACAACGCATTTAAGAATAAACCATAAAACATAATATTGTCTTCTTTATTATTGACTAAGTCCAGTCCTATATGAGCAGAGAGAATTCCACTAAGTAGCATTTCCTGAAATCATGTGAAAAAGTAACGAGTCAGCTAACTAATTAGCCGGTGAGTAATCATAGGTTTGTATACACATATATAGATTGATTAAACATCTTGAAAAACAATTCAATTTTCATGACAATGTCAGACTAAATGCAACAGTGAATCATAACAGAAAAACTAACACAATCAACCCTAATGACTGATTTGACTCGGTCCTCAGACGAAGCCTTATAGAATGAATGATTTCCGGTTTCAATCACCACGCGTCTAAACAAATGGGGTGGGTTTGTCAAACCAATAGATCTATCATTGTTACCGTGGTTGCATGAATTAATGATTGTATCATCAAGTTTATCTATCTATGAACACATAATTGCAAGTAATAACATATCATGTATTGAATTGTATTTAGAATGAATTCGAATAACAATGAATAACAATAATTGAATATTGAATCACATGATTTCCCCAAAATATAAAATATGAAAATGGGCAATGAATACTCACTTGGCAATAATTTGATTTGAATAATATGAAAGATTAGGCTTCAACGGTTTCCTCACGGTTTAACCTAAAAATAGTGTACTTAGATGTGATGATTGGAATTGGATTTGAGCTAGGGTTTCAATTTGAGATTTTGTGTTTTAATAACTTGTTAAGAAAAGAATGTAATTAAATTATATAACTTGGTTGAATGGTGATAAAATCATTCGCACAAATGAATAAGATTTAAAATGACAAAGAATAATTTGTGGAATTAGATAATTGAGTGTCACTCAATATTTAATCCATAATAATTGATTAAATGAATATTGAGTATTAACGTGTGAAATAGTAATAGTTAATGTAATAATTATTTATTTAAACTTGGTAAAAGAATTAATTAATTGAATAATTAATTGCTGAAATAAATTGTAAAATACTTTGTTTGATTTCAACAACTCGTGAAGATAATTATATAAAAAAAATTAACCTTTCAAATAATTTTTGTCATAGTTTTATAATGTTAAACCCTAAAAAGAATGTAAAATTATATTGTTAAAATTTTCAGAAATTAATTAAAAATTTACTGAAATAAATTTGATTAATAAAATAAATTTATTTTTATTCAATAAAGTAATTTCTGGGTTTTAAAAATAAAAATATAGGTTTGAAAATGGAATGGAGGGTGCCCGGGTCGAACCCGGGTCTCCTGTGAGTGTGACAAGTGCGTTTACCAATTGGGCTAAAGCCCCACATCTGTTTTATTTTGGTTTTTAGTTAAGAAAAACGTTATTTTAAACAAACCCCCCAAATTGATATGAACCCTAGCTTTGATTTGATCCAAATTGATCGTGAAAACGATAATGTTAACCGATACAATCATGGGGCTTTGATTACCCATGTGAAATCGAGTATTTGAACGTGTTCAACTTACTTGATTACGATTGAATTGATGTAGATGAGATGACAACCGGTTCGCGATGAGGACGAGATGAAGATGATGATCAATTGTTTGTGTGTGCGTGTTTATAATTGGAATTGAGATTACAGAAGGTTTGAGAAACTAGATTATGAGGTTTTCCCTCACTTATATAGCATGGATTCGGTATGTTTTGTATTAAACGAGTTAAGGTTTTGATTTCGAGCGTTTTGGTTCGAATCAAATATAATTACACTGTTTTAATTCCAATAATGAGTGGGTTTGAATTCCCAGAGACTTCATGGAAGTTTCAATTCAATCTATTGGATTAATTTAACTTTGAATCGAGTTGAAACAGTGGTCGATTTGAACAGGGGTTTCGGTTTCGAATTAGTCAATCATGACAACGTTTGAATTCGAATTGATGGGTGGTCAAGTTTCGAAACTGACACGCGAGATGTTTGGGATGGTTTAATCGATTAATTTTGGCCTAGAATTGTGGTTTGGTGGTCGCCGGAAGGTTGCCGGAGAAGATGGCCGGAGGGGAGGGGAGGAAGAAGTCGACGGGGGGGGGGAAACGATGTTTGGTTTGATTTGCATTAGTTTACATATTTGGTCCCTGAGGTTTTGAACTCTTACTATTTTATGTGAAAACTTTTAATTCAAGTTTTATAATTTACACATTTCACCCTAAACTTAAATCATATAATAAATCCATTTATTTTACAAAATTACTCATAACTTTTATATATTTTTAATAATTTTCTTTTTTTTTTAGATGTAGCTATTGAATATAAAATGATATATAAAACTTTTAAAATAATATATATTTATGAATCTCAACATTATTATAAATTGTTTAAATGTTTTAAATGGATGAAAAACAATTTATAATATTAATTAAATTACACCATGCAACATGTACTTCATTGAAATAAATACTCAAAGAAATGGTTTCGGGTTTAAAATTCGAAAATGGGTCGGATATTACAACCTGTGTAGGAGAAGTAGAATTGAGAGACACCTCACCATACCAGGTACACCACAGCAAAATGGGTTAGTTGAAAGAATGAATAGAACCCTATTGGAAAGGATAAGGTGTCTATTGATTGAAGCTGGCATGCCAAAGAGTTTCTGGGCAGAGGCATTGAAAACAACTGTCTATACAGTCAATAGAACTCCCTCATCAGCCATTGACATGATGGTGCCCATAGAGAAATGGTCAGGGGATGTCACTGATTATAGTAATCTTAAAGTTTTCAGATGTTTGGCATATTCTTATGTAAATCAGGGGAAACTAGAACCCAGAGCAGAGAAGTGTGTTATGTTGGGCTATCCTGATGGTGTAAAAGGCTACCAGTTGTGGAGATTAGATAATATGAGTCCCAGGGTAGTTGTGAGTAGAAATATAACATTTGATGAAAATGTTATGTACTAGGATCTTATGACAAGGCCTAGTGAAAGAAACACTGGTAGAGATGAATGCCAAATTGAGGTGGAGTTCTTTGATGAAAGTACTTTAGATCCTGCTAATAGTGTTGATTGTCCTGAGAGTTCTCAAAGGCCAGCAATTAACAAGTCTAGTGTGGCTGCCAATAGGCCTAGAATGCATATTGTTCAGCCTATCAGATATAGAGATGATATCTCTGCCTATATGTTTTATGTGGCTGAAGAAGAGTGTTCTCATGAGCCTTTGTCATATGAAGAGGCTATTGCATCTCCTGAATGTGGAAGGTGGGAGGAAGCAATGAGTGATGAGACGAATTCTCTGATCACGAATGAGACATGGGTGTTAGTTGATAAGCCCATGGATCAAAAGCTAGTTGATTGCAAGTGGTTGTTCAAGATCAAAGATGGTTTACCAGGGGAAGGGCCTAGGTTTAAGTCTGGTAGCCAAAGGTTTTACACAAAGGGCTGGCATTGACTATAGTGAGGTGTTCTCACCTGTAGTCAAACATGCTTCTATAAGATCCATTTTGTCTTTAACAGCTATGTATTGTCACACCCCCGCTAAGAGCGGAAACACGGGGATGTAACGAGATCGGGATCGTCATAACACATGGTAAACGGTAGAGATGCAATATAATAAATGATGATAAGCGTGTCATGACGACACCCGACAACAAGGGGACTTGTGTCATGTTTAGTCAATATTCATGACAACATAGCCATAAGCATAAACATGATAAATGATTTCACATAACAAGAAGATAACATTGTAAAGTAAATTCCCACAACCCGGGAACAAGTATCAAAAGAATGTAATTGTTTAATCAGACTACAACATTGTATCAAAATAATTGTTTGTCAAATATGTTTAGTCTCAAAAATGCATCCTAGGGTCTCCACTAAGGCAGCACACCTAGATTCTCAATTTGCATGATCACCTGAAAAAATATGCTAAAAATGGTCAACAAAATTGTTGGTGAGCTCGCAGGTTCAAATAGTAAATAAGTAATTGGTGTTGTATAGTAAGCGATGTGGAATACCGTGAATACAGTTATAAGTAAGTAAAATCACATGACAATGAGCTTTGCAACCAAACCTAGCGACGTACACAAAGATATTGTCGGAATATATTCACCCAAGGGCCCGTTCCTGGCCACTGATGGTACTAACTAGTATACCAACGAACAAGGGTGGGGGTGTCAACCCAGTAGTACTACCAATACCTATCCGTCGGTTCCCACACTGGAATTAAATAGTTGCAAAGAAAGTACCACACAGCAGACCCAAGCATGTATCAGATAAGTACTTGCAAAACAGTATCACGTTGATTCCAAGTATGTAAATTGTACAACATTGAAAATGGGTGAGCATACTTTTCCCCCATGTTTGTAAATGATTGAAATATTGTAAGCGTAAAAAGGGGCCACGAAACTCACTTGTTAGGTGGTAAGTATGTATGATCAAAGTATCCAAATGTTGTATGCAATGAACGGTCAAACACCTATTGATAGTTATTGTTAAGCATTAATGATATGTATAAAGCGTATAATAATGTTCGGTCGATTCGGGTTGTATCGGTTGGGTCGCGTGTAACACACACAAACAGACACACGTATTAGATCTTACGTAGATCCAAGTACTAGACATTGTCGCCATTGCTGATGATATTTGTGTAAAAGTTCCGTTGTTATAAGAAAAGTATTTGTTAAATATTAGTATTCACAAATCGGTTGTTGATAATTGTAAAATGTTAAGTAGATTTAATTTGAAATAGTATTTGTAGGCTTGATAGCGTTGACTTTAATCTTTGCGGTTGAGCAATGGCAACCGTGTTAATGTTACCTCAACATCACACGACATACACACACCACGCACAAGAAGGAATGCACACACAGCAACTTCAGTCACACGACAAGACCAGACGCACGACTCAACACTCCATTCGCACGAATCAACCCTCAATCGTACGAATCAGCTTCATTCGCACGATTGAACCTTCATTCGTACGACTGGCATTCAGTCGTACCACACAGCACCCAATCGCACGACTCAACCTCCATACGCACGAATCAACCTTCATTCGTACGAATCAGCTTCATTCGTACGACTGAACCTTCATTCGTACGAAATGGCTTTCAGTCGTGCGATACACGCACAATCGCACACATTCATTCGGTCTCCTGACTCAATCGCACACATTCATTCGCTCGCATGACTCAATCGCACACATACACATAGTCGCACGACACACCCAGTCGCACAACTCAGTCGCACGATTGACTCAGACGCATGATTCAGTCGCACGACTCACTCAGTCGCACGGCTCAATCGCATGACAGACCCAGTCGCCTGAACAGCAGAATCGCGACTGCAGGATGGCTGAGCAGCTTAAGGCTGCTCCGAGCATGGGTTTTACACAACAAGGACTTCCAGAAACACACTACAAACATACACAAACAAGAAGCACACGCAGAAAGACATCACACGCACCCACACGACCTCATGTGTTCAGGTTGAACCCGAACACCCGAAACCCTAGAATGGACAGCCGTGAATAAGCAAGAAAGGGACAAGCAAGGTCGTGTACCTGCTAGAATGGAGTAGACTCGGTTGTAGATGGAGTCTAGATGGTGAAAACGAGACCAAACGGGGCGGTTTTGGTGCAAGGATGAAGATGAAAGGTGAAGAAGAAGAAGAAGATGAAGAAGGAGATGAAGTTATGGTTCTAGGGCTGGAAATGGGGGTTTTTATATCCATTCCAAGTTTGTAAAATGTCGATTTTAGTCCCTGCACTTAGCCCCCGAGTTTCCCAAATTTGTTTCGGTTGAAAACGACTTTATTAGGTTAATTATATTAATGATAAAAATGCATTTAATGATGTTTATAACTTAAAAATGGTTTTTATTAATGATAATGATATTATGTAAAAATAATATATTTGGAGGTAACGGTGATGAAAGTTTTAAAAGTTTTTAAGGATAGCGTATGTTAACGATACGAACACAAGAATAAAGATGATAGGCAAGTATGATATCCACATAAAAAGTCAATAAAGATGAGGGATGAATGTTCAAAGAGTAGTTAACGGAAAACCACGTTAATTGACGGACCTTTTGGTGACGGATGTCACATGTATGATACGGAGTTAGAGCAGTTGGATGTTAAGACAGCTTTTCTACATGGTAATCTTGATGAGAAAATTTACATGAAGCAGCCTCCTGGTTTTGAAGTAAAAGGCAAGGCTAATCAAGTGTGTTTGCTTCAGAGATCTTTGAATGGGTTAAAGCAGTCACCAAGGCAATGGTACTTGAGGTTTGACAGTTATATGGTCACTCATGGGTTCAATAGAAGTGAGTATGATACAAGTGTCTATTATAAGGAATACAGCCAGGGCAAGTTTGTATATTTGTTACTCTATGTTGATGATATGCTTATAGCTTGTAATGACAAAGCTCAGGTTGAAAATACAAAAGGGTTACTTATGTCTGAGTTTGACATGAAGCAATTGGGAGAAGCAAAGAGGATTTTGGGCATGGAGATTATGAGAAATAGATCAATTGGGACAATACAATTGTCTCAGAAGTCTTACTTAACCAAGGTGCTTAAGACTTTCCTCATGGATAGTAGCAAGCGAGTAATTACTCCTCTAGGTATGCATTTCAAGTTTTCAAGTTTAGATTCCCCTAAGAATGATACAGAAAGGGAAAGAATGTCTAAGGTACCTTATACAAATGCTGTTGGTAGTCTGATGTACTTGATGATCTGCACTAGACCAGATATTGGCTTTGCAGTGAGCATGGTGAGCAGATATCTTAGTGATCCTGGAAAGCAATATTGGGAAGGTGTAAAGTGGATTTTCAGATATCTAAATGGCACAAAAGATAAAGGCTTGGTATTTGGTAGAAACATTGATCAGTCAGTTGTGGTCAGAGGTTTTGTGGATGCTGATTTTGCAAAAGACTTGGATAAGGGGAGATCTGTGACTGGGTATGTGTTTAGTGTTTTTGGTGGAACAGTAAGTTGGAAATCCAGCTTGCAGCATGTAGTAGCCTTATCTACTACTGAGGCTGAATATATGGCATTGACAGAAGCAATAAAAGATGCTATTTGGTTGAAGGGTTTCTTGACTGAAATGGGGATTGTGACTGAGAATGCACTGGTGCATTGTGATAACATTAGTGCAATTCAGTTGTCTAAACATCAAGTTTTTCATGAAAGATCCAAACATATCAATGTAAGGCTGCATTGGATTAGAGAAGTTTTGTGTTCTAAGGTTGTAAAAGTGGAGTATGTTGATACCAGGTATAATGCTGCAGATATGTTAACAAAGATACTTCCTGGTTCAAAGTTTGTGCAGTGCTTGGATATTCTACATATTGGTTAGTTAAGTCATTTTTCCTTTAAAACACCAAGGTGGATATTGTTAGATATATTATGGTGTTTTAATGAAAGTTTATATGTTTAGCTTATGACTAGTATGTCAATTCCTTATTGATGTAATAGTCTTTATACTTGTAAAGTGTAAGTGACATAGTTTTATAGTTGAAGGGTTGATGTTGTCATTAGTCAAAGATAAAAGTTAGTTAGAGTTGGTTACTACATCTTAAGTCAAGTGTGTGTAGTTGAAAACAAATTAATTTTCTCTGTATCATTTTCTTTCTTAATGCAACAATAGTGTTCTTTTGATCTCTCTTGATTGATCTTCAATTAACACTCATTATTGCTAAAATCCTTACAAAGGAAGGTTCCCTTGAAGATATATTCAGTGACGGATCTAGAAAACCTTTTTATGGGGGCATAAATTTTTTAAGATTGGCTATCGCGATATAATTTATTTTTCGGTCCAGTTCGGATTAGATCTGGTTCATTGACGGCAAAAAACATCGTTAAAACGGTCATCAAACTCTTGTATTTGCATAAATATATATAATGCTGCAAACGAACCAAACAAACACAAACAAGGCCCTGTTCGTGTTCGGTTCGTTAAAAAATAAACTTGTTTATGAAGTGTTCACGAACACTTATCGAACGAGATTCCTTATTCATGTTCGTTCGTTAAGAAAATGAACATGTTTATGAACTGTTCACGAACACTTATCGAACGCAAATGAACACAAACAAAAGCAAACGAATACAAACAATTGTCCATGAACACGACGAACATAATACAAATGATTATAGATTTATTTTAGAATAAAATTTATATTTTTATTACAAAAATTACACAAAATCAATCAAAAACAAATAAGTACTTCCGGCTTTTTTCATAATGGGGTTCCATGGGCGGCGATTCTGCACCCCCATTGAAAGTGAAACCCCCTGCTCGGTTCCCATCCTAGCCCCGCATGTACATATAGGCCTTGGATGCAAGTGCAGTCAAACCCCAAAGTCAGGTTACTTCATATGAACATCAATGCCACCAAGGGTTTACAAGATGTTCTTAAGAGCAACCTCGGCCATGAAGGCACCATTAAGATGTTAGCTTTTTCTCTACATCATTTGTTGTTAGTTACTATTCTACTGTTATTTCTATGTTGATATTGTTCATAGGCTTGTTGGAGGGGCTGGAGACATCAAGTTAACCAAGGATGGCAACACTTTAGTACTTTACTGAAAGAAATGGTTAGCATCACTTCCATAACCTCCATATAACTTGTCATTTTCAATAGATCTAGGCTGTGTTATCTATGTTTATGTTGTTAAAATACGAATTAAGTCTTGATTACTTCTTCATGATCTTCTACTGAATACGATTTTGGTATTGCAACATCTGATTGTGTTTGATTAAGTGTTGCATGTAAGTTGTTTGATGAAATGCCACAATGAGATCTCATTCTATTTTTTTAATGATTAGGTGTTAAAGTACTTGCATATATAAATTAACTCATAATCACACCAAAATATGGTTATAAGTACCCATACTGTACCTGTTACAAGAAGTAATATATTAAGAAATTATGTTATATCGATTGAAAATTGGAGAAGCAGGGTAGATGGACAAAAATTATATAAGCTGATTAATGGTAATCCAATTGTGTTTCTGTGATCATATCTATCTAATTTAGTTAATTCCTGATTTTTTTAGGTTTTCACATATTCGGTTAGGTACTAAAAATGTCAAGTTACTTGGTTTGATACGCGAGTACCGACTCGATCCTGATTTTTAAAGAAAACAGGTCCTGAGTACCTACTATCCATTCTACACTCGGTTTTGTTACAGGTAAGTTCGGTCCTCGATAATAATCATTTATACCCGACATTTGCTCACCTCCATGCGATTCCCAACTGAAATGAAGCAAAATTATATCTTATGAAGGAATTGTTGTATATTTAATCTACGAGTTATCTAGAATTAGATAGATGCTAACATCCAATGGATAGATTTGTTTATTTGTTCAATTTGCAGTGAGCTATAATAACGTTTTGTAAAGATTATGTCGTTACAAAAGCAAAAGTAGGATGAGGTCTTACATGGAAGGTGTCACAAGTTCTTTTTTTTGGTCCAACTCTCAAGTCTCACTAAAGGAGTATTAATATTAATATTAACAATTAAAAAATTAATTAAAGACTACAGTTACACCAGAAAGGAGTGAGTTTAAAATGATACATATTTATTTTTTATTTAGACTAGAATACACCTGCTTAATCTTAATTTTTAACATTAATGGGAGTTTAATGGAATAAAACATAAATTATCACCTAGGATTGTTTGCTTTGTTTTACTTTTAAGCTAAGATCATTCTAAGTTATTGGATTGTGTTTCTATGATGTTTACTATGGTTCTTAAATGAATGTTTAAATGCTAACACAACACACTAAACAACTATGTGATGTTATCTCATGCACAAGCTCCCTGGTGGTTATTAGGCATGCAATTATATTGTTGGTGGGATTACAAATCACCCTTTTGCAGGTAGAAGTTTTACATGTGACATTTTTTACTATTTTACTTATGTTTTCTATTTTGAAGGGATTCTACAATGGTTCTTTTCCTAAATTAATAAATGTTGTAGATGGTATACATTTGATTGAAGTTGATGGAGTTCTCAGGTCGGGTTACTTTGTTACCTCACCATTTGCTAACACACAAGCTTCCGTGAAAACCAGAGATAACTTTATGAAATGGAATTTAGTACGTATTTTTGCTAAAGATCTTTGCTGGAATTTATTGTCACACCAAGATAAAACGGTTGAATAGGCAGAAAACATGTTGGCTGATGGAGGCTGATACATCCTTATTTTTAAATTAACTCATTGCAAGCCAGCCCTTTCAAACATTGTGTAATTGTTGCAATTAAACAATGGTGATGTGGGCCCAAGTGTGGATGAGCAAACTTTAGCCTTTTTGGAGGCCCAAGATCGCTTATCAAAAGGGGCTTCACTGAAATGGCCATAACTTGGGCTAGAAGTCTCCGTTTTGGGCCTGCGACCAGTCAAAACGACCGTTGGACCGTTTTGGGTCATCGTTTCGGCCCAAAAACGGCTTATTTTAGGAGTTATTTCAAATTTTGTCTTATTTTTTACATTTTGTTAGACTTTATATTGGCCCAGTTTTTGGCCCGTTTATGTTTTGTGGCCCATTCGAATTTGGTTTTGTTTCTTTATATGTTTGTAAGAGATGGGGGAAAGATTATTGAAGTTTATGAAAAATCTGTTTTTCTCTCTATCATAGTGTGTGTTAGTGTAAACCCTGATTATCGGTATTCTTTGTGAATCAACGATAGTTAGAAGAATTGTTCCTGGTATTCTCGTTGAATCAACAGGATCAATTATCTATCTCTCTGTTTCCGACTACATCAAATGGTGTTCATGAATTCAAGGTAATTACAATTGGGTGTTTTTTGAGTTATCAAAGTTATCAATAATTAAGTAATGAAATTTCCAACAATTATTTTCCAAACTCAACTTTGTTGGTGATGATTATGCATACATAATTAATATCAATTAATGTAGTTTCTTTCAAGGAAGGAAGTTATAGAATTGGTAGATGGAATGGAGCTCTTAATGATAATTGTAACTCTTTTACTGGTTGGTTTTGAATGAGAGTTTATCAGATGATACTGGTTGGTTTTGAATATGGTGTATGTAAGTGTTTATCTACAACAAATATCTATTATATTCTTTATGAAGTTGGTTGTTCAGCTTTACTTGATTTCAAAGTAAAAAAAACATCTAGTCTTGTGTTTTGTTGGTAAGGGGAGAATTATAGGTTTATTTCATTGATCGATAATTGCATTGAAACTAACTTGGATAGGACGTTTGCAAGGACTAAGCTACCACTACAAGAAAATTAAGTTAATGCAACCTCAATAAAATGTTGCATTAGTTTTTAAAAAGGTTGCACTAGGCCTAATGCAACCTTTTATTAGGGGCTGCATTAGAAGCAGTTGCATTAGATCTAATGAAACTTTTTCATGATCTAATACAACTTTTTTTTTAAGTGTTGCATTTGATATTCAAATGCAACTTTTATATATGAAACCTTTTTTACAATCTAATACAACTTTTTCATTTTGAAATGCAACATTTTTAATACTCAAATGCAACTTTTATTTTAGCTTAGTTACCAAAATGCAAATTTTTCTACACTTAAATGCAACTTTTTCTATATAAATGTAACCTTTTTCAAAACTTGATGCAACCATTATTTTCTTTCTAATAAAAAGTTAGCAACCTTTTTTATAATTAATAAAACAGCTTTACGATTCTAATTACAATATATACAACAATTATTACACCTGAATACAACTTTATAGCATAAATTTCAATTGTTTTCAATAAATATACATTCTATTGCAATTACAACAAAACAATAATAATATGGAAAACCATTGATAGTCAAATGTACGTTAACATACTTTAACCAATAATTAATCAATTTACCTATGGCCTAATATAAAATTTCTCAATAGATCATTATCAATATAACTTTTAAAAAACTCATGACACAATACAAATAAGCTTTATCAAACCATCTCGAGTCTCTTCAGTAATAAACATCCACATTTGGTATCCCAAGCCTCGTTGACCCATTCTCAAAACTTCACACTGCTGATCATAAACATTGTGTATACTTACCACTCCCAAACTTGATCACCTCTGCCATCACATATCTATACTTTACCTACATTACTCAACAAAGAGAAAACCATTAGCGAAAGCTAAATGAGGACTCTAATCTCATTCGATAGAAACATAAAACTTTCACCCAACTAACAGAGCAACATTACAAAAATATAGGTAAACATATGACAGAATATCACCCCAAAACGATCAATGAAAATAACATTCGATGTACCATACGTCATAGAATAAACGAAGGCCTCATGTAACTTCCGGCTGGAGGCGACCCCATTCATACATAGCCACCATGTATCGTCTTAGCTTAAGCCACCCAGGCCTAGGCTATGTTGTAACTGCACTCAAGGCTCCATGTTTAGTTTTATACCCATTATTTTGAGGACTAACAAACCTGTATACATGTTAATGAAGGGCAAAAATCAATATTTAACACTTCAATGCTCAGCATGGGCACACTTTATTGTTGTATTCCTTAGAGTAATTTATATTCTACTTACAAATGTTAAATGGAATTAGAGATTGCTACTTATCAATCATTCCTCTGTACAATTTCAAGTTTATTGATACTAATAATTCATTCCCGTGTTTATCTATTATATCATATGTTTAAATTTTCATCTAACTATTAACTAACAAATAACTGTAATATGCATATTGAATAGTGCATATACTACATTGAGAATAAAATTCATTGTTTAACATTGAATTAAATCTCATTGTAACAGCACAATTTAACAAAAGCCCTCCCACCAAATACAATCACAATTAAGTAAACAGACAATCAATAAATATCTATATAATTCATATTTAACAGTATTTTTGTCCCTAAATAGTTGCAGAACAAAAACGAAGAAGATGAACTACATATACGTAGAGAACAACGGTTTAATATATAACATGTCAAGACAATTGTGCAGATGGAACCATTGCCACATAGTTTGCAGCTACCTAGAATTACAAACAACTGTATTAGACAGAATAAACACACATCAAAGAAAGAGAAACACCAATGTTTTTAGTGCAGACAGAGGAAGCCAATAAACAAGTCAAACTAACTAAATGAAAAAGGAGTATGGTCAAAATATGTCAAACTACTAACCATGATGATACAATACTACCTATGAGCAGATATAAGTTCAGTGATAAAATCATTAATCTCCAAATTACAATGTATAACAATAAATATTATGAGGAGAAATAAAGCAGAATGGAAAATAGACAAAATAGAATGTTATGATTAATTTATTCCATCTAAAAGAGATTATTTTTGACACACACACCGTACCTGACAGAAACAAAAGGCAGCATCCTAAAAGTTAGTGGTTGTGAATTAGAAATTACGTCAACCTGGCTAATTAAAATTAGCTCAATGGTTAAAAGGTGAATCAAAATTTGCACATGATTAAACACAACCTGTTTGAAACGTGCATACTCCATGCCTTTGCAATCCATAGCTTGTTGATGTGTTTAAAGGCTTTGGGTGCTTGCATGACGTCTAATAGAATTAGTGGTTACCACATCCACAACAAAAAAAAATATATATAAAATAGAAGGCTCAAACACAATGACAGAGCAGTCTAACATTAGATCGAAATGTAAAGTTACTTTAGGTGTCACATCCCGGCGGAAGCGTGAAATGCTTAGGGTGTGACTTGTTTGCTCAGAACTCATTGATTTACAATTACCACAACATATCACATAAATATATATAGATTTCATGATAAGGCATATTAAGTACATGTAATATCACATAACATAACAAGGATTAATAAGGAGTTAGGATTACATCAATTCATCATAGTCAAAATTTGAACTAACATAATCCTATTACATTAAAAGCCTAACAGCAACATCTTCAGAGACGATGGAAGTGAGCATCCACCGAGACACTGAGATCATACAAGTTTACTGTCAGGTTTACACAAACTTTCCCCACAACCTCTCCCCATCCATTATAAACATCAAAGGAGAACATTAAGCTGTTAGTCATGGTGAATTCCTGAAAAAGCATACTCAAAACAGTCAACATAAAGTTGGTGAGCTTCACAGGTTTATCATAATACATAGATGCATTATATACAACCAAACCTTACATAATAACCAGCTCATTCATATTTGTCATAACATATTTCATAAATCAGATAATATAGCAACACAATACTCATCTTATTGGTGCAGGAAATATTTTCCTAAGTAGCGCTACCAATATTATCCAACGGTTCCACATCCGAATTAATGGTTGTAACATAAATCTCAGAAAATAATGCATTAAATAGTATGCTTTTTCCCCAAAATTTTTACAAAACAAAAATGGGCCATGAAACTCACCTTTACTCCAAATGGTAACCTATACAAGAAAATATTCATAATTCAGAAAATGTTTATTTCTTTAACATTTTTAGCACCTCAGATTGAAGAATTTATTTTATAAATCATGTTTTAGTATAAATTCCGAAATTTTTACAGTAGATGTATCATGATGTTAGGTAAAATATACTAAAATTTCATATTCAAATTATTTTCAGGCTAATTTTTATTATTTTTACATTATTCACATAATTCTTTAGAAATACCTTCGGGCCTCTAAAATTTGTCAAATTTTGGCAGGTTAATAATCATAATTCGTGAAGTTTTTCAGAATTTTCTCATGCTCTAAACTATAGCAGAGCTATTTTTATAATTTTTCCAATTTTATCTTTATTTTGCTAAAAATACCAGATCATGTCCAAAAATTCTAATTTTTATACAAACTGCTCCATTTTTATTCTTATATTTTCTATAAATTTTCCATAATTTATTTCATACTTTAAGTATTTTTCCCGATTTTTGTTTAACAGAATAGTTAAAAATTAATATTTCAGAAAATGTTTTGAGTTAGGTCACGAAATTATTCCAGTGGGTTCTATAATTCTTTATAGTCAGTACATAATTTTTCTATAACTTTACTAGGATCAGTTCTTTTAATATAATTTTTCTCTTTTTATCCTTAAATATTGCATATAAATTAATTAATTCATAGGATTGGTACCAAATTTTGCAAAGTTCTATTTCCTAATATTCTAAATATATTTTTAATGTTTGTTCCCACAATCATAGTTATTTTATATGTAGAATTGATTTAACAAACCATAACTAGATTTTAACCCTTTTGTTGATAATTTCTTGCTAAAACTTTGATTTTTAAGATTTGTTTTACTTATTTCAGATTTTAAAAATCTTTCTTTTTGTCTGAAAAATAAGTTTGATTTTTATTTGTTTTTGTAAAAACCTTGAATGTTTAATCAAAAGGGTTAATCACATGTGTTTATTTTAACACATGTTTGATTTTTATAACTTAATCTAGTAGGGTTTTAGGGGTTAAAACCTTGATTTTGACAGAAGGAGAGTGTGAGAAGGAGGTGAGGATGGTCTCAGCTTGCTTGGTTTTGGTGTTCTTGAAAATCTTGCGGGAGATGGTGCTTCCACGAGGCTTGGATGTTGCTGCCTTGTATCCGAGAGTGTGTGGCTGAGTGAAGTCGAGGAGGATATTTGGTTGGAAAGGTGGCGACCGAAAGGGTGGTGATGGTGTCTTGTTGGCTTGCGGTGGTGATGTTGGAAGGTGGTAACCGAGAGATACGAATGGAGAGGATGGTTATAGTCGATGCAAGATAGTAAGGATGGTGGTGATGGATTTTGGGGTGGTGGTGATCGACAATGGCCTTCGGCCGAGTGGGGGTATTTAATGAATGCTTGTAATGATGAAACTAGGCTATAGGTTAGTGAGGTGGTGAGGTTTAGGTTTGCTTACTCATCTCTTAGGCATGGGTGGCGGGTTATGGATGTTGGTGGGTGTTCTTTGGGGAGGCTAGGTGTCGACTCAAGAGCCTCTTGAGTCACCGATTTCATAATGGTATGTTAACTATTGTTTAAGGGTTAATCTTAGTTGTTTAGATCGGGTCTTTGATGTCTTAGTTAGTGTTTTATGGTTTACTTAGTTTTGTTTATATGTTATCTTGTTTTCGTGATGTTTGTTTGAGTTATCTTTTGGTTTTGTTTTGATGTTGTGTAGTTGATGTATTTTGATTATATTTGGTATTATAAAGTTATGAATATAGATACATGCATACGTGACCTCATGAGTTTGCATGCAAGCATGCAATGAACAATACTTGTATTCATATGGTGTGTAAATGTTTCTTAGCAAGAGATGGTATATGCACGCGTAAAAAGGTATGCATGCGACCATGCATACGTATACATATACATATAAGTGAACAATATACTTATGTAAACAAAATGAAAGCATGTATACGTACATGTATATATATAAAGATATATATTAACCTAGATGTGGCTTAGAATATTTAAATGGACTTAGTGTATAAAGTTTCTTAATCTAGGGTTGTCACATTCTCCCCCCGTAAAAATAATTTCGTCCCGAAATTTATTTGAATAGCAATGAACTTATCTGACCATTGTCTTAAAATAGGTGGGGGTATTTTCTTCTGATTTCATCTTCTCTTTCCCATGTATACTCTGGTCCTCTCTTAGCGTTCCACTTAACTTTCACTATGGGGATCTTGCTTCTCCTTAACTTTTTAATTTCTTTATCTAATATGGCTATTGGTTCCTCTGTAAAATGAAGCTTCTCGTCTATCTTTATTTCTTGAACTGGAACTTTTAATGTTTCATCTGTTAAACATTTCTTCAGATTGGACACATGGAACGTGTTGTGTACTTTACTTAATTCTTCGGGTAAATCTAGCTTATACGCAACAGGACCAATTTTGTCAATAACTTCAAATGGTCCAATATACCTTGGGTTCAACTTATTTCTCTTTTCAAATCGAAAGATTCCCTTGGTAGGTGATATTTTTAAATAGACTTTATCTCCAATTTGGAATTCTAACGGCTTTCTTCTTTTATCTGCATAACTTTTCTGCCGATCTCGGGCTGTCTTTAATCTATTCTTGATTTCTTTAATCTTGTCAGATGTCTCTTGAATTAAATCAGGACCTATAAGTTGTCTATCTCCTATTTCATTCCAACATAAGGGCGATCTGCATTTTCTCCCATACAAGGCTTCAAACGGGGCGGTTTTAATGCTAGAATGATAGCTATTATTATACGAAAATTCTATCAAAGGTAGATGCATATCCCAGTTACCACCAAAATCTAATGCACAAGCACGTAACATATCTTCTAATGTTTGTATTGTCCTTTCACTCTGTCCATCGGTTTGTGGGTGGAAGGCTGTGCTAAGATTTATTTGGGTTCCGAGAGCTTTTTGTAAGGTCTGCCAAAATCTTGATATGAATCTACTGTCCCTATCAGATATAATGGAGATTGGTATTCCATGTCTGGATACGATTTCTCTTATGTAAATTCTTGCCAATTTCTCTATCTTGTAATCTTCTCTGATTGGCAGGAAGTGTGCTGACTTGGTCAACCTATCTACTATAACCCAAATTGTGTCATAGCCACTTGAGGTCCTTGGTAACTTAGTTACAAAATCCATGGTAATTTGATCCCATTTCCATTCTGGAATTTCAGGTTGTTGTAAGTACCCCGAAGGTTTCTGATGTTCTGCCTTAACCTTTGAACACGTATTGCACTTTTCTACGAACTCTCCAACTGATTTCTTCATACCCGGCCACCAGTAATGATTTTTCAGATCCTTATACATTTTGTTATTTCCTGGATGTACGGAGTATCTTGACCTATGTGCTTCCTGTAATATAATCTTTCTAAGTATGGCATCATCAGGTATCCAAGTTCTTCCTTTAAATCTTAGAATTCCATGTGTATCTGTCTGTAAATCCTTTTCCTGTCCTTTTATCTCTATTTTACTCTTCTGTTGGGCTTCCCATATTTGTCTTAACAGATCTGATTGTAGTTCCATTCTCATGGCTCGCACTCGTAACGGTTTAACCCTATCTTTTCTACTTAAAGCATCTGCAACTACATTTGCTTTACCTGGATGATATTTGATTTCACAATCATAATCACTCAGTAATTCCACCCATCTTCTTTGTCTCATGTTCAGCATTTTCTGCTCAAATATATGCTGTAAACTCTTATGATCCGTATATATTGTACATTTTGTCCCATACAAGTAATGTCTCCAAATCTTAAGTGCAAAGATGACTGCTCCAAATTCCAAATCATGAGTAGTGTAGTTTTTCTCACTTCCCCTAAGTTGTCTAGAAGCATATGCAATGACTCTACTTCTTTGCATTAATACACATCCAAATCCTTGACGAGACGCGTCACAATATACTACAAAATCATCAGTCCCTTCTGGTAATGACAAAATAGGTGCACTACATAACTTATTTTTCAAAAGTTCGAATGCATTCTTTTGTTTTTCTCCCCAGACATATGGTTTGTCTTTCTGGGTTAATTCAGTCAAGGGCTGAGCTATTCTTGAGAAATTTTCTATGAATCTTCTATAATATCCTGCTAATCCTAGAAATTGACGTACTTCCGTTGGTGTTTTGGGATCCTCCCATTTCTTAACAGCTTCTATTTTTGCTGGATCTACCTGTATTCCTTCTTGATTGACTATGTGTCCTAGGAATTGCACTTCTCTTTTCCAAAATTCACATTTTGAGAATTTTGCGTATAGTTTTTCTTTTCTCAACAACTCCAGAGTCGATCTTAAGTGTTGCTCATGATCCTCCTTATTCTTAGAATAGATTAAAATGTCGTCTATAAAGACTATAACAAACTTATCTAAATAGGGTTTACATATCCTATTCATCAAATCCATGAATATGGCGGGAGCATTGGTTAATCCAAATGGCATTACCAGGAATTCATAATGTCCATACCTTGTTCTGAATGCTGTTTTGGGTATATCTTCATCCTGTATTCTTAGTTGATGATACCCTGATCTCAAGTCTATTTTTGAAAAGTAACTAGATCCTTGTAATTGATCAAATAGGTCGTCTATTCTAGGTAAGGGATACCTATTCTTTATAGTTACCTTATTGAGTTCCCTATAGTCTATGCACATCCTAAATGTTCCATCCTTTTTCTTAACAAATAGAACTGGTGCTCCCCAAGGTGATACACTAGGTCGTATAAATCCTTTATCCAAAAGTTCCTGAAGTTGGCTCATTAATTCTTTCATTTCAGTAGGTGCTAAACGGTAGGGTGCCTTAGCAATAGGGGCTGTTCCTGGCATCAATTCAATTTTGAATTCTACTTGACGTGGGGGTGGTAATCCAGGTAATTCATCAGGAAATACATCTGAATATTCATTGACAATTGGAACATCTTTCAGGCTTACTTTGTCTATCTTAGTGTCAACAATGTGAGTCAAATAAGCCAAACATTTCTTCCTTAGGCATTTTTGTGCACTTTTACAAGAAATTATTTTTATGGTGCCCTTAGGTTTTTCACCGTATATGCACAGTGTTCTATTTTCATTAACTAAAGGGATTCTGATCATCTTCTTACCACATATTATTTCAGCTTGATTCTTACTTAACCAATCCATTCCTACAACAATATCAAATCCTCCTAAATCAATAGGGATCAAATCTATATTGAAACAGTTTTCATCTAAATTCATGATACAATTAGGAATGATTTCATAAGCTTCGATTATCTTACCATCCGCTAATTCTATCATATATTTTTGATTAAGCTTTTCTGTGGTCAGGTTAAGTAGTGGCCTATATTTATTTGAAACAAAACTACGGGTTGCTCCAGTGTCAAATAATACAGTAGCGTACTGATCGTTTACAAGGAACGTACCCGTGACGACTTCTGGTTCGTGTCGAGCTTCTTCTGCCTGCATTATGAATGCTCTCCCTCGAGGGTTGTTCTGATTAGTCAGTGCCTTTCCTTTTAGCTGTGGGCATTCGTTCCGGCGATGGTTTTCATTCCCACATTGATAGCAGACTGGTTTTGGATTTGCAGGGTTTTTGCAGTCTCGGGATATATGTCCCTTTTTCTTACAGTTGTAACAGATTACCATCGCACAGTTGCCTTGATGGTATCTTTGGCACGTGTTACACCATGGTTGGTTTTCTGTCTGGGGTTTCTTCTCCCGTGTCATTCCTAAGTAGTTTCGAGGAGGCTGTCTAACTATTCGTTTTTGTGGGGTTCCCTTAAACCTTCCCCCTGTGCTGTCATCACTCCATTTTCTCTTTTCTCCAGATCTAGGGTTACCTAGTGATCCATTTCTTATCATCTCATCTGTCAGACTTCCTGATAAACTTACAGTATCTTGAAAAGTCTTGGGCCTAGCTGATTTCACCAATCCCCTTATTTGTGGCACTAGTCCCCAAATATATCTTCCTATTCTCTTAGATTCCGGAGCCACTAGATGTGGTGCTAACCTCGAGAGCTCATTGTACCTGTCAGTATATTCCCGATGTGCTGCTCCTTTCATTTCTAAGGCTAGAAATTCAGTTTCTAATTTTTCTATTTCATTATATGGACAGTATTTCTCTATAACCAATTTCCTAAATTCCTCCCAACTCAACTCATTCATAATGTGCCTACCTTTAGTGGTCATCTCCATCTTCCACCAGGATTGTGCTTCCCCTTTCAAGGAGTGTGAAGCAAACAAGGTTCTGTTGTTACTGGCACATTTGCTGATTTCCAGAGTTGACTCCATTTCATCTAACCAACGTAGAGCCTGTACTGCTCCGCCTTTACCATCAAATTCTCGAGGTCTACATGACATAAAGGCTTTGTAAGAACATCCTTTCTCTGTTATAATCTCCTCTGCTGGTTGATCTCTTATGACATCATCAGCTGGTGTTTCGTTGCCGGGGGTTGTGGTACCAAGGTTTAGGTTTTGTTGAAGTTGAGTTACTAGTATGGGTATGGCAGCTTCTAACTGCTGTGACACTATCCGGGAGATCCTTTCATCTTCATTGGTTGTTGGGCTAACAGGTGTTTCTTCTCCCAGTCTAGTTCTAGGTCGTCCCACTCTTGCAGTCCTCCTTACGGGTTGCGCATTTCTTCTTGGCGGCATGCTTTTCTATAGTTAATTATAGTAAATATTAAAAAGAATTTTTAGATTCTTGACAATATTCTAATTAACACATAAGCAAGTAATAGTTCAAACACAAAAGATATTTTTCATTTAAGTTCTTATTTAAAGTTTTTACACTAAAAGTTAGTTCCTAATTTCCCTGCATCCATTTCCATATTCTTGAGAAGATGTTTCCCTTAGATGCTTTTAGTTCCTTCACATCCTTCTGAATTTTCCTGATTTCTTGTTGAATTTTCTTGAGCTGTTTAAGGGTTTGTTGAGTGGCTGCGCTCTGATCTTCGTCCACCCTTCGTCTTTTAGCTTCACTTTCTTCGTTTCCGAGGGAGTCAGTTTCTTGTATCTCCTTGCCTTCATCTTGCTTAGTCTTGAATTTGTTCCCGGGCCGTACCCTTTTCCTAGGAGTTCTAATGGTATAACCTCCTACCATTACGGGTGCACGACGGACATAAAATTTGGTCTTAGGATTGTCTTCCCTTTTGGTTGGGATATGTTCTAGAATTTGCTGAGGTTTAGGTTCAGGCGTAAGTTCTTTATTGTAATCCGAATATCCGAATGAGTTAGTCTCACAAAAATTGTTATCAGTACTCATAGCTGCAAAACAAATCTTTTCATGGTTTGAACCCAACAGTTAGTTACCTATTTTTATATATAAAATGCTTTAATATTCATGGGGTCATGACATGCAAAATCACATATACACATAATTACACAAACATGAGCTTATGGTTATAGTCTAGGTATTTTATGGTACCTAATTCTCTATAACCAATGGCTCTGATACCAACCTGTCACATCCCGGCGGAAGCGTGAAATGCTTAGGGTGTGACTTGTTTGCTCAGAACTCATTGATTTACAATTACCACAACATATCACATAAATATATATAGATTTCATGATAAGGCATATTAAGTACATGTAATATCACATAACATAACAAGGATTAATAAGGAGTTAGGATTACATCAATTCATCATAGTCAAAATTTGAACTAACATAATCCTATTACATTAAAAGCCTAACAGCAACATCTTCAGAGACGATGGAAGTGAGCATCCACCGAGACACTGAGATCATACAAGTTTACTGTCAGGTTTACACAAACTTTCCCCACAACCTCTCCCCATCCATTATAAACATCAAAGGAGAACATTAAGCTGTTAGTCATGGTGAATTCCTGAAAAAGCATACTCAAAACAGTCAACATAAAGTTGGTGAGCTTCACAGGTTTATCATAATACATAGATGCATTATATACAACCAAACCTTACATAATAACCAGCTCATTCATATTTGTCATAACATATTTCATAAATCAGATAATATAGCAACACAATACTCATCTTATTGGTGCAGGAAATATTTTCCTAAGTAGCGCTACCAATATTATCCAACGGTTCCACATCCGAATTAATGGTTGTAACATAAATCTCAGAAAATAATGCATTAAATAGTATGCTTTTTCCCCAAAATTTTTACAAAACAAAAATGGGCCATGAAACTCACCTTTACTCCAAATGGTAACCTATACAAGAAAATATTCATAATTCAGAAAATGTTTATTTCTTTAACATTTTTAGCACCTCAGATTGAATAATTTATTTTATAAATCATGTTTTAGTATAAATTCCGAAATTTTTACAGTAGATGTATCATGATGTTAGGTAAAATATACTAAAATTTCATATTCAAATTATTTTCAGGCTAATTTTTATTATTTTTACATTATTCACATAATTCTTTAGAAATACCTTCGGGCCTCTAAAATTTGTCAAATTTTGGCAGGTTAATAATCATAATTCGTAAAGTTTTTCAGAATTTTCTCATGCTCTAAACTATAGCAGAGCTATTTTTATAATTTTTCCTATTTTATCTTTATTTTGCTAAAAATACCAGATCATGTCCAAAAATTGTAATTTTTATACAAACTGCTCCATTATTATTCTTATATTTTCTATAAATTTTCCATAATTTATTTCATACTTTAAGTATTTTTCCTGATTTTTGTTTAACAGAATAGTTAAAAATTAATATTTCAGAAAATGTTTTGAGTTAGGTCACGAAATTATTCCAGTGGGTTCTATAATTCTTTATAGTCAGTACATAATTTTTCTATAACTTTACTAGGATCAGTTCTTTTAATATAATTTTTCTCTTTTTATCCTTAAATATTGCATATAAATTAATTAATTCATAGGATTGGTACCAAATTTTGCAAAGTTATATTTCCTAATATTCTAAATATACTTTTAATGTTTGTTCCCACAATCATAGTTATTTTATATGTAGAATTGATTTAACAAACCATAACTAGATTTTAACCCTTTTGTTGATAATTTCTTGCTAAAACTTTGATTTTTAAGATTTGTTTTACTTATTTCAGATTTTAAAAATCTTTCTTTTTGTCTGAAAAATAAGTTTGATTTTTATTTGTTTTTGTAAAAACCTTGAATGTTTAATCAAAAGGGTTAATCACATGTGTTTATTTTAACACATGTTTGATTTTTATAACTTAATCTAGTAGGGTTTTAGGGGTTAAAACCTTGATTTTGACAGAAGGAGAGTGTGAGAAGAAGGTGAGGATGGTCTCAGCTTGCTTGGTTTTGGTGTTCTTGAAAATCTTACAGGAGATGGTGCTTCCACGAGGCTTGGATGTTGCTGCCTTGTATCCGAGAGTGTGTGGCTGAGTGAAGTCGAGAAGGATATTTGGTTGGAAAGGTGGCGACCGAAAGGGTGGTGATGGTGTCTTGTTGGCTTGCGGTGGTGATGTTGGAAGGTGGTAACCGAGAGATACGAATGGAGAGGATGGTTATAGTCGATGCAAGATAGTAAGGATGGTGGTGATGGATTTTGGGGTGGTGGTGATCGACAATGGCCTTCGGCCGAGTGGGGGTATTTAATGAATGCTTGTAATGATGAAACTAGGCTATAGGTTAGTGAGGTGGTGAGGTTTAGGTTTGCTTACTCATCTCTTAGGCATGGGTGGCGGGTTATGGATGTTGGTGGGTGTTCTTTGGGGAGGCTAGGTGTCGACTCAAGAGCCTCTTGAGTCACCGATTTCATAATGGTATGTTAACTATTGTTTAAGGGTTAATCTTAGTTGTTTAGATCGGGTCTTTGATGTCTTAGTTAGTGTTTTATAGTTTACTTAGTTTTGTTTATATGTTATCTTGTTTTCGTGATGTTTGTTTGAGTTATCTTTTGGTTTTGTTTTGATGTTGTGTAGTTGATGTATTTTGATTATATTTGGTATTATAAAGTTATGAATATAGATACATGCATACGTGACCTCATGAGTTTGCATGCAAGCATGCAATGAACAATACTTGTATTCATATGGTGTGTAAATGTTTCTTAGCAAGAGATGGTATATGCACGCGTAAAAAGGTATGCATGCGACCATGCATACGTATACATATACATATAAGTGAACAATATACTTATGTAAACAAAATGAAAGCATGTATACGTACATGTATATATATATAAAGATATATATTAACCTAGATGTGGCTTAGAATATTTAAATGGACTTAGTGTATAAAGTTTCTTAATCTAGGGTTGTCACATTAGGTCTTACAATTTGTCATACACAATATGCTCTCATTTGGATTCCAAATAACAGTTTATCTTTAACAAAAGCCAATCATCCTCATGCGCATCTAATTTCAACTGTCAAGAGCCTGCTCTTTTCAATGCAACTGTGCACTTGATGAACGAAAAAAGTGCTCCAATGTCAATCATAGAATTATTATTAGACCAATCAACATACTCAGGTTGAAATAATCAAACAATAGATCATCAGATAGATACGAAGATCCATTGTAGCTTGAAAAGTGCTACATAGCATGATTATGAATAATAATATATTACCATCAAAAGAGATGATTATTTCTTGAATCAAATAGAAGGCAGAAATCAAACAAAAGAGATGATTAAATATGGTGTCAATATGGCAAGGTGATGCAAATGTGAAGTCAATCTAAACATAAATAATAAATAAAATCGATTAGGTTAGATGTTTCAGAAGGAACCGTGTAAATACAAAGAGAGAGATTTGCGTGAAATAGATTACCGTCGATCCGACAAAGTCAATGATGAAGGCAAAAAACGTGATGATAAAGGCAAACACATTCCGATAACTCTTGAATCATCAAGGCATCGGTATTCAATTCATGGGAATTACGGAGATGATAATCTGTATTGGAACAAGAGTAATAGTAGTCAAATAATGGGCATTCAATTTATGCGAAATTGAATTTAGGAGGGAATTAGTAAAAAGTAGGAGGGAAAAAGTATTTAAAATATATAATTTGAAAATAGAATTTTTATAAATTGTATTATATACAATTGCTTTATATTGAACCCATTATTTTCAGGAAGGGATAGTTTGTTTATATTTATAAATTTTAATAAACAACAAAAGTTATTTGTATAAAGTAAAGTTACACCACAAAAGATAATAAATATATATACGTTTATAAATTTTTGTAATTTGATTATCAGATCATATGTATTTTGTTCAAGACATATTGTTTCTAAGAAATAAAAACATGTACTTGTTCTAAGCATATCACTAATAAAAATTATTTAAATAACAATCTTTTATTAAATTTTCAACCAATCAATTTAAAAGTTGCCACTTATACTAAAAATTGTTACGTTTTCATAAAATGTTGCCAAATATTATTGAAAAATGCAACTTTTCTAACAAATGTTACGGGTGTCAATAAAATTGGCAAGAAAAAGTTACAATGTTAGTAAAATTAGCAACTTTTAAATAAAAGATGTTGCAATTTCAATACAAATATGCAACTCTTCAAAAAAGGTTGCATAAAATCTTCTAATGCAACCTTTATGCTCAATTAAGTTGCAATAGAATTAAATGCAACTCAATAAAAAATGTTACATTTAAAAAGTTGCATTAGCCTCATTTTCTAGTAGTGTACATTTTTTCAAATTTAGTTATGTTATTGGTTAGTGGAGTTAATCCAAAGAAGTTGGATAGAGCATTTGTGGCTTTATGTTTTTAACATGGCTGTAGATGGAAAAAATGAAAATCAAAGATGATGCGTTTGTAATTTAGGTACTTACAACCAGTTGCTTTACCACGGAGGTATCGGAGGTTGAATCATTATTTCTATTGCATCTAGCTTATGGAGTTTTAAGGTTTAAATCATACTCGATCTGAATATAAGTTAAAAAAAGAAAAATGATGACTCCTAGAACAACGTGCAATGTCAGACTCCTAGGCATTGAGCTATGTAAGGCTTATGACAAAAATATGATCTCATCGCAACACAAGTATTCATTAACTAACTATAAATGAGGATCGTGTTGTAAATTATCGTCACCGTCACATCGCGCGGGTTCCCCACTAGTTATATATATATGTATCAATAACCTTATTAAAGTAATTATACTCATAAAAATAATTACATCTGATGTTTAAAACAATTATACTTGTAAAAATGATGATATGTAATATGTTTCAAGCAATTATACTAATCATCAAAACGGTTAACCCTTTAAAGCCGATAAAGTTCAACATGTTTGAGAACATTATGTCATTATCAGCCGGTAAATATAATATTTAATCTCTTATATCGTCAAATTAATATAAATTTAACTTTTATATTAGTAAAAAATATTTATCTTGATATAAATTTTTTTTCTTACTAATTACTTGATTATTTGAGGGTGGAAATAATAAAGATATAATCGGTTACAAACCTCGGTTAGTGAGAAATATGGTTTGTTTGAGTGTGGTCTATTTGCGAATTTTTTTTCTTTATTTTTATAAGTTTAAAGGGGCCGATAGAAAGATTTAATGGGGGGCGGTCGACCTTTTCGTATACACATAACACTAAATTTTTTTTAGTGTGGGCGGCTACCTCCCCAACTCATAAGGTAGGTACGCCCCTAGATACGTTAGTCAAAACATATGAACCGGAAAGCATAGCATTTTGTGAGCGGTTTTTGTTTTTTTTTTTTTGTTTTTTTTCTCTTGTATCGAGATCCTTTTTGCATTTTTGAGTGCTGTGAATAAGTCTACACATCCAAAACTTATTATACTAATATATGAGAGCAAAATGGTCTAAAAACTGAATTTAACGTACATTAAAATGACTGTATTATCATTTGTCTATAACTGGTTTCTAATTTGATGGGCTCGAACTGATTCAAGGGAACGTGACTCCAAACAAGTTTAGGGTAAAAGTGGGTGCGGGGGGTACGAACTAGCGGTTGCAATCGGTTTTGGATAAGTTATAAATAAATACTAATAAAAAACAAAACGGTTTGGTTTGGTTTTGAAGCTGGTTTTTTATGCACGTCTATGGTAAAGGAACCTAGTGTTGGCGTGATCTATGGCCTTTGACTCATCTAGCTTAACTAATTAGAATTAACATAACTGTTTTGTTTCATAGACAATTATATAGAGCTCATATTCGAATTCTATAATTTAGCCAAAATTCATACTATCTTAAACTTATCTATACATGATATTAATTATCAAGTCTTTTATCTTATTATATTTTTTAATATTTGATTTCGGGTAGAGCTTTATAAAATTTTGACTATCCAATTTGACCACATATTAATCTTTGAATCGGTTTTATGGGATATGTGTAAACATTACTTGGATATATATATAGATGACACCAACGCTGTGTTCCCGAGTTTACTTAACGAGAGAAAAGAAATGAAACGTTTTTCTTTCCTTTCTTTTTCTTTCTCTTCTCTTCTTTTCTTTTCTTCTCTTTTCTTTTCTCTCCATTTCCTTCCATTTTGGAAGGATTGATTTTAGTCTTAATTTTCCTTTCATTTTCTTTTTTTCTCTCCTTAAGTAAACTCGGGAACATAAATTTTTAATAATCCTTCAATTTTCTTCCATTAAAAAAAACTCTGAAACACAACTATATTTTTTCCTTCCATTTCCTTTCTTTTCTCTCCTTAAACGAGACTCGGGAACATAACACAAACGATAAAAACAAATGCAAACAAGAAAAAAAATCGACATCAAATACTAAAAGCATTATAAAAGAAAATTATTAAATTAATAATTTAACATGAAAAGGGAAAATTACCAAAATAGACATTTGACCAACCTAAATTACTAATATGACCATTAAAAATAAAATTTACAAAAAAAATACAACCAATAAAAACAAATCACGTGGCCATTCCTTGCCATGTAGGTGAGAAAAATCTATAAATCCTCGCTAAAAGATATTTAAAATCCATAAAATAACCAGTCACCTTTTCAGCGAGAATTTATGTATTTTTCACGCCCACGTGACGAGAAATGGACACGTGGATCGTTTTTGTTGTTTGTTTCTTTCTTGTAAATTATATATAGTATAATTTATGTATGTCGGTGTGAACATTACAATTATAATGTTTTTAATTTTAACCGCAAAGGTTTTAGAATTGATATTCTCCACCACTTCTTTTAGTTTCAATCGTGAATTAACTCAGGTGCTCTTTTTGACTTTTTATTCAACAATAAAGAGTGATCTAAATCTTAATTTATTTAAGGATTATTTTTTAGTTCATTCTATAACACTTTTTTTTAGTTTATTCACATAAAAGATTTTGAAGTTGCTTCATTTTTTAAGTCAACAACGTCGATTTACTCGTATGTTTAAAACTATTATTCTTTTTTTTTGTGTTAATATCATTTCAAGGTGTTGTGTAAAGATCATCGCAACAACTTTTTTTACAGCAGTCGATCGGTAAAGCACGTAGATATGCATATATCTAACAAAACTACTTTTTTTATAATCGTCGATCGATATACTCTTAATGTTTAAAACTATCATTATATTTCGGCATCAAAACAGTTGATGATTTATTTATTTTTTGTGCTAATATGATTTTAATGACGTAGCAAGAAGACCCCACGGCAACGCGTGGGGGTACAATCCTAGTTATATTTCAATGTTTATATTGTTTATTTAGGTTAGATTAAATTTATACTTTGGTAATCTCGATAAAAACTATTAGAGTCGGGCCGATTTAGAGCCCACCTAGATTTACCCATTAGGGTTGTTTTCTATAAAAATCAACCAACAATCTCTTCTCTTTTCACTCCAACTTCAGCAGTTTATTCCTACTGTCAACACATTTATCGCATAAAATTTTGAAAAAATGTATGCATCAACATCTTCCTTACTAAACAAACTCACCGGAATCTGTACATTCCGATCACCACATCATCTTCTCCGGCCAAAAACATCAATGCCCCTTCGAAAATCCATCAAAAACCAAACCCACGTCTCAACAACACTCGCAACACATCTTCTCTCCAACAAGTTCCCCAAAACCAACGTTATTTTCTCTCCTCTTTCCATTCATGTTGTCCTAAGCTTAATAGCTACTGGTGCTAAAGATCGAACCCTCGATCAACTCCTTGGGTTTTTAAAAGCAAAGACCACCAATGACCTCAACTCGCTCTCTTTGCACCTTGTGTCCGTGATCTTAGCCGATGGTAGCCCGCGCGGTGGACCGCGGTTGGCGTCTGCCAACGGGTTGTGGGTTGACAAAACCCTTTCTGTTAAACCTTCTTTCGAACATGCTGTGGACAATGTTTATAAAGCAACATGCAAACAAGTTTAAGGTCAGTTCTAGTTTGCACATAAAGTTTATTGTGTGATACAAGTTTTATGATGCATGTTATGGATCATATTATCTGCTAGTTTATCTTCAATGATCATGTATGATATATCATGCTAGTTTATCTTACAAGTTTTATTCAATACTTAACCAATTCGAGAATTTTAGCTTTGATTTATCATACAAGTTTGTAAATGCGTAAATGACTTTTTTTTTTTCTCATTGAACATATGATGTTACAAGTGCTTAGGTCGTTCTGTATTTATAAATAGTTTTATGTATGGAACATGCTTTATGATTACAATAGAGTTAAATTGATGAAAATCTTGATTACTTTGTAGTTTGTTCACAATCTTTAAGTTCTTAACATTTATCTTCTCATGAAGCTTACTTTTTGCTATTGCTAACATATTATCTATGTTGGTAATCAAAGCAAGCAACAAACAGGGATATAATCTGGGTTTGCAAAGAACAACGAATAACTCAAGATAACAATAACTAGACTCAAGGTTTCTCACTCTTACTTTCAAAGACTTCAAACGTACAATACTTAAACAAAAGAAAAACTTGTAGAAACTGAATGGGAAACTACTCCTACTATTACGACCCACTAACTCAGAATGAATTAATAATAAGTTCAACTTCACTAAAACAATTAAATAAAAGAAATCCATCATATTGCCATGATCTTGCATGTGCTCACAAAGAACCCATCATGCAGAAACCTTCAACTGATTAGCTTCAGACAAACTTAACCACTTCATTCACTCCTTTAAGCTTGGCATGCATCACTAAAGTCTTCAATACCCAACAGACTCCTCATCTCCTTGAATTTAACCCGTGGTAGTGCCTTTGTTAATATGTCAGCTCTTTGTAAATTCCCACTAACATGTTCAATACAGATCTTCCCACTCTCCACACACTCCCTTATGAAGTGAAATTTAGTGTTGATGTGCTTACTACGTCCATGGAAAACAGGTTCTTCATCAATGCTATTGCCACCTCATTATCCACAAGTAACTTAACGAAATTCATTTCCAAACCAGTGAGATATTTAAGCAAGTTCCTTAACCACAACTCTTGACACGCCGTTGAGGTCGCGGCCATAAATTCAGCCTCACAAGAAGAAAGAGCCACAGTTCGTTGCTTTTGAGATAGCCAAGTAATAGGGTTCCCTGCAAAGTAAACACGGTTTCTGTTGTGCCTCTCCGATCATCCAAATCAGTACTGTGACTACTGTCACTAAAACCCACCAGATTATCATTGCTTCCTTTTGTATACTTCAGCCCAAAATTGATTGTTCCCTTCAAGTATCTCAAAATCTATTTCTCTGCTTTGTAATGACTTACTTTTGGTGCCTCCATGTATCTACTAACTACACCAACAAAATATCCAAGGTCCGGTCTAGTGTGCAAAAGATACCTTAGACTACCTACTAGGCTTCAATATTCTGTTGCGTTTACGGGCTCACCAGCTTCGTCTATAGTTAGTCCGGCCTTGGGTTCCATTAGCCACGCTGAATGGTTACACTCCCCCAGTCCTGCTGCTTTAAGGATCCTTCTCGCGTAGCCTTCTTGACTAAGTCTGATGTAATGAGTAGTTTGCTCCACCTCAATTCCAAGGTAGTAAGTCAATTGGTCCAAGTCACTCATGTCAAACACCTTTGTCATGTTCCTTTTAAACTCCATCACCTGCTCTTCGTTTGTGGTGGTCACTATTAAATCATCGACGTATACACCAACAATTAGAGTCTTTGTGCCACTTTGCAACCTGTAAACTGCTTGTTCATGGGTGCATCTTTGAAACCCCATATCTTTCAAAACTTTATCTAGTCGTGTGTTCCACGCTCTTGGTGCCTGCCTTAACCCGTAGAGCGCTTTATGTAACTGGTACACCATATGTTCTTTTCCTGCAATAACATAGCCATCAGGTTGTAATACATAAACTTCCTCACGTAAATCGCCATTAAGAAAAGCTGATTTAACGTCGAGGTGATGGACACACCATCCTATCCTTACTGCCAAAGCCAATAGTAATCTAATCGTCTCTAAATGAGCCACAGGTGCGAAGACTTCATCAAAGTCCACTCCTCTTTGTTGCACATATCCCTTGGCAACTAAACGGGCCTTGTGCTTAATGACATTTCCGGCTGCATCCTTCTTTAATTTTAATACCCACTTCAACCCAATGGGTTTGTGCGCGGTAGCTCGGTTAGACTCCATGTGTTATTCTTTTCAATCGATTCAAGGTAGCCGACGGTTGCCCGAAATGGGGACCTAAATTGTGTTTTGAAAACAGGCTTTGGGTTGAGAAAACCCTTTCTCTTAAACCTTCTTTCAAAGAGGTTGCAAAAACCGTTTATAAAGCCAAGTGTAAACGAGTTGATTTTGTTTATAAAGTCAGTTGTTTAATAAGTTTTTTTTTTTCATATTGTTTCTCTATCAAAACTTTTGGTTTCATTGTGGGTTATCGGTGTTAAACAACTCACGCCTCGTATTTCGTTTGAAGTTTGCACGAAAGTAGCTCGTTTGAAATTGGCTCGGTTTGTAAACGAGTCGAGTCCGAGCCGAAGTCAGCTCGAGTTGTGGCTCGCCTGATTGTTAGCCAGCTCAGTTGGCTCTTGTACTCGTTTAAAATAAATGTTAATTTATAACATTTATAAAAATTATAAACCAAATTTATGACATATTAAATAGATTATAGATATAAAATCAATCTAATATATTTTAATAAATACATAAAAATATATAGGATGATCAGAGTCAATAAACATATATATAAATATTACATTTTATTTTTATAAAATTGAATATTTATTAAAAAACTAATAAAATAACTCTTTTTATACAACCGAGTTGGCTTGCAAGCTCGACTCGGCTCATATTTTTGGCTTTTTAAGACAAACGAGCCGGCTCCGATCAGCTTGTTTACACACCTATTTATGGAGAGTCTGTTATCAGAACCAACGAACGTTGATTTTTTTAATAGCATTTGTTGCATCTTGGTAGCCTAGGAAGCATACCATGTCTAAAGTCCACTACCGCAATCAAACAGAGCCAACATCAGCTCGTTAAAATAGCAGACTTTCCGTGAACCAATCTAAAACAATATTAAAACTTGAAACCAACTTAGAAACTTTAAATTCTCCGTAAACTTAAAAACTCATCTAACATTTGATTTATTGATCAACGAAGGCAGATGAGGTGACCAATGAAGTGAATTTATGGGTAGAAAAGAAAACAAATGGGCTTATCACCGAACTCATTTCTAGTGATGAAGATGCTAACCTCACCTCGCTCATCTTTGCAGATGCAGTCTACTTCAAGGGATCATGGGGTCACAAGTACTTCAACCCATCAAAGACAAAAGAATACGACTTCCACCTTCTCGACGACACCAAAGTTCAAGTTCCCTTAATGTCGAAAACGACCTTCAGTCATTAGTAAAGAAGTAGGTTCCAAATCCGACTTTATTGACGGTCACATTTCGGCTTGTGATAAAGAAATCGGACAGTTTTTGTTACCAAAATTTAAAATCTTGTTCCGGTTTGAAGCTTCTGGATCAGATCACTAGGGGAGAATAAAAGTCAAGTTCGAGTGAACTATTGAGCATATATGATCAACACTTGAGAGTAGTTTCACATAGGGATCAGATCACATGCAGATGAAGTGTTAAGAATCAGGTTCGGGCAACTATCAAATGCATGCGACCGACAGTTCAAATATTTTCTAAGTGATGGTTACATACGAGTGGTTTACCACATATGATGTGTGCAATCACCTGGAAGTAATAAACAGCACTGTTTTCGAGACCGGATCGGACCGGCCAGTCCGACCAGGTATCGCCCCCCTAGCCGGTCCGGTTCGCTATGATTCGGTTTGTGGTGGTCGAACCGGTGGTCGGACCGGGAAACCGGACCGTTTCCAACCGTATTTTGATTTTTTTTATTTTAATGGGTAAAAACGGGGTGTTGAACCATAAATTAGTGTGTTGGATATACAAATATGTTAAGCTTTATATATAACTATAAAATACATGTATAAATCAAATATAAATTACTTATATTTAATTATATATAATTATAAATTATATACTATATATATAATTATGACGTCATCTGGTTCTTAAATCCAATCTGACCGGTCCGACCACCAAACTAGTAAGACGTCCGGTTACACGTCCGATCCGGTTCTGAAAACACTGATCAACAGAGTTGCATTCGGATGAACTATACCATATGCGGGTGAGTAAACTTACTTCTCATACTCTAACATTCTATACTTTTTGAAGGCCCAACGATCTCCAAATGAACAAAAACATAGCAAAACGCAGGTTGAAAAGGATGAAGAACAAAAACTATTTGATCACGGACATTGTTGATCGACACTTTTATTAAAGAAAACTTATTATTTGACACCTTAAACATCAACCAAACAACCCTATTTATACTAAATAAAACAAATCCTACTATGACTCATACTCCTACCTTCTAGGAATTAAAACAACTTGATAAACATCAAACTTAATAACTAGATAAACATACTAATTAAATAATAAATAAAAAACTCTTAAAACTAAAACTCCACCCATATAGGATCTGACTTTACCTTTTTTATGTGAATTAACAAAGATTAATTCCAACAATCACCCCCTTAATCGTTGTTTTTTCACAATAATACTGGTCTCTCCTCATATTGAACAAGATGAGCTATATCTTTCTCAATATCCTCTTTATCCTTCCACTTGGTACACTCATATGTAAAGTGACCAAATTCACCACATTCAAAACACCTAAATTCGCTCTTATCTCTGTTTCCTCGACCTTTTCCACGTTCTTTTTATCCTCTACCAAAGCCAATTCCTTGACCCCTACCACGGCTTTGATTACCATCACCTCGTCCCTTTTCATGATGCCAACTTTCTAAGTCTCCAACCTTTTGATTATTTGAACTTGCTAGTAGAAGTTTACTTTGATCATTCTCTTCTGGTTCATCGTGACTTTTGAGGTGTTCTTCATAAGCTTTTATTCTTCCTACTGCTTCCTCAAAAGACATATCTTCAAGTTTTGAGTATTGCTCCATAGATGCCACGATAGGTAGGAACTTCTTTGGAACCGAGTTGAGCGACTTACGTACAATTACTTCATCTTCAAGGCTTTAACCAAGGCTTTTAAACTTAGCCGTTATGCGAGTTAACTTACTTGAAAAATAATCCAGCGTTTCACTTTCTTTCATCTTCAACATCTCCATCTCGCTCCTTAGGCTTTGTAAGCAAGCTTTCTGCACTCTCTCTGCTCCTAGATGTCGAACCCTAATTGATTTCCTAACATCCTTTGCATCCTTATGTTTTGAAACTTGAAGTAGAACATCCTCAGGCAACGTTTGCAAAATAGAAACTTTAGCCATCAGATTCTTTCTACTTTCAACTGTCGCCCCTGTTACTGGATCAATCGTCTCCCATAACCCATACGCTTGCAAAATTGACTTCACCATGATTGACCAACTTGTATAATGGGTGGAAGTCAATTTGGGACACTACAATGGAATGTTGCCTTGCTCTCTTACCAGTACAATTGGTTGGTTTGTCATTCTTTTCTTGCTTGCTTACTTTTCTTCTAAATTGCTTTCTTTCTTGCTTGACTTTCTTCCTTTCTCTCCCTCCTACTTTCTTTCTTTTACTTGCTTTTTTCTTTCTCGTTATGTTTTTCTATCTTTCTTCTTTCTCTTACTTTCTTCTTTTCTTCTTTCTTTTTCTTTTTTCTATCTTTCTTCTTTCTCTTACTTTCTTTTTTTCTTCTTTCTCTTTCTTTCTTCCTGTTTTCTTCTTTATTTCTATCTTTCACTTTCTTCTTTCTTTCTTATTTCTCTATTTCTTTCTTTCTTTCTCTTTCTTAGTTAGTTTCACATTGATTCAATGATTTGAATCCAACTTTCTTCTTGTTGCTTCTGTGTTTAAACAGAAAGCATTATGTTTTCTTGTTGTTGTTGTTCTCTACCAGAACAAAACACTAACAATCTTTTTTTGCTGCTTTTGCACCCATATCAAGAGCTTGGTATAGCTCTGTGTGACACCCGGTCAAATCAGGTCAACTCTCGAAACCATCCGCAATAATTAAATTATGATTATTTAACGTTTAAGTCTAATTAAACAAAACCCTGCATTAATGTTTAGCAAACATTGTAAACGTTTAACAATTTCTTGAATAATAATAATAATAATAATAATAATAATAATAATAATAATAATAATAATAATAATAATAATAATAATAATAATAATAATAATAATAACAATATCCCAAGATTGATTTTTAGTCTTGCATGCAAGACAACACACCACTTGAGTGTGTTTAAAAACCATTCCACACACACACACCCAAACTCTTCATCTCCTCTCTTCCACTTCACTCTCAAACACACACACCACCACCCCTCCCATTCGGCCGACCCCTCCCCTTCTTCCCCTCCCCCTTCGCCGGACACCGCACCACCACCCGCTGCCGATACCACCAACACCACAACACCACCGCGACCATCATCCGCACCCAACACCACCGCGACCACCATCCGGACCCCACACCACCGCGACCATCATCCGCACCCAACACCACCGCGACCACCATCCGGACCCCACACCACCGCGACCACCATCCGCACCCAACACCACCGCGACCACCATCCGGACACCACGCCACCGCGACCACCATCACCTACATCCGAAACCGACACCACCATCATCACCATCGCCATCTTCCGAATCCACCATCACCGTCGCCTTCTCCCGAAGCCACCATCACCGTCGCCCTCACTCGACATCACCACCACCACCTTCACCCGATACCGCCACCACCACCTTCACCCGATACCGCCATCACCACCTTCACCCGGTACCGCCACGACTACCACCACTCTCACCCGACACCATCACCCCGTCACCCTCTATCCAACACCACCGTGAACCCCCCCCCCCTTTCCTTTACCTTCGGCTAACACCAACATTAACCACCCTCATTTGCATATACACTCTAGTTGGAACTTAGTTAGGACCCGAAGTTTCATCGGGAAATCAAGAATCGAGCTTGCATTTCGTTAAGGATTCCATCTAGTAAGGTATATTAGATTAGATAATGTATATGTGTTCATGCATGGATGATCAAGATAAGAATCTTGATAAACCCTAGTTCACCCATTAAGGAATTGTATGAAATGGTTGTTTCAATGATTTTTGTATGCAAATGTCTTGTGTATGGGTTTGATAAATCTGAAAATAGGTTGTTTATGGATGTTTAGTAGATAAGGACATGTTACATTAAGGATCTAGATGGCAAAAATATGTATGTATGTATATACTATGCATGTAAGTAGGCAAGGCCACATGAATGGAATGAATGGTAAAGTATGATCTAGATAAGAACATTAGGAAGTCCATTGGATTAACAAGACTATTACTAACATGATAATAATAAGTAGGTGAAAAACTTTGGGTGACTTTTATAAGAAAAATAGCTACAAATGACTAGCTTAAAATAAATGGAATTTTAAACACAATTAAAGGACTCTCTTAGGTAAAAATCGACAAAAGGACCTTGAAACTAAGATTTATGGTTAAGATCAAACAAATGACCAAGGAGACACCACGACTAACAAACCCAATTAAGACGACGGTTGAAATATCGAAATTATAACTAGATTAAGAATGGAACGTGCCTCGGACAAACTACGACAAATAAAAGAAAATATAAGTATACACTTTAAACGACTAATTAGTAAAGATATGTAAGAAGAGGATAATAGATGTATTAATAATCAAGTAATATTAAAAAGAGTATTTTATAAAAGATATAACGAGGAAACTACTTCTTGAATTCTACATGAACTCAGGTAAAAGAAAGCCCGATCAGATAATCATTTTTAAGAATAATGACCCAAAGTAGAGATGATTGACTCTCTGTTTAAGAAGGTTTTAGACACCCAAGATGATGGTATAATAAGACTTTTCGACTCAAGTTTATTAGTGACAAGTTAGTAAGAATTAAGGAAATTGGTGGTTTATAGGACACAAAACATGTGATTTTAAAAAAAGAATTATTTACATTTACAAAAATATACGTTTTGACTAAAGCAAAACGTGCCATTTCAAACAATCATATATAGAATGGGTGAAGTGCATTCTTAAGCATGAATTATCGCGTAATAACCATAATGTTTATGATTAGGGTTTACTATTCGAAAAGCATTTCACATTGGTTAACCTCAAGGATTACGCTCAAGGTGAGTCCTTCGGCCCCATTTTTAAATGTATTTCAAATTGTTTTGGGGGAAAAGCATGAAATGATTATTTAAAGTATATGATGAGTTAAACGGGATAATATATAATATGAGGGTATAAGTTTGAATCAGTAGTATGGATCTATATACTACTGAAATCTAAATCCCTCTATAATCATTAACCTCGGGGATGAGGCCACAGAGTATATTGGTAGATCTATCGGGTTAGAATGGCCCGCTCTCGCGACCAGTCGCACTGGTCAGGTTGTGGCGAGGGAGTTTATATGTCTGGATAGTTGTGGGGCAACGACGTGTTTCTTGGTTTGATTATGGGCTTATGACCTAAATAACATAGTACCTAGCTAGTCTATGTGGAATATATTATGCCTGGTTTCATCATATGATTTTTAAAAGAGATGTATGGTTGCAAGATTTCAAACCCCGAAAGCTCACCAACTTTATGTTGACTTTATTACCCTACGTGCTTTTCAGGGATATAGGTGAGCTCAACATGGAAATTCGGAATTTTGTCTTTGGAAGGGTCAAACGTTAAGACTTTACATGTTTTTAAATAAAACCATGTGTGTGTAATAAACGTAGTATTCACTACTACTAAAAATGTTTCGATGTAGAATAACCAAGTACTCGTATGATGTTGACTAAGGGTTTTTAATAACTAATGATATTTTAGTATACGTTTGACCATGAAAGTTGGGTCAAGTCCAACTTCCGTTACCACCACGTCACGCGACTTTCCGCTGCGATTTTCGGGGTGTGACACTCTGATACCAATTGAAGGCCCAACGATCTCCAAACGAACAAAAACGTAGCAAAACGCAGGTTAAAAAGGATGAAGAACAAATACTACTTGATCACAAACATTATTGATCGACACTTTTATTAAAGAAAACTTAATATTTGACACCTTAAACATCAACCAAACAACCCTATTTATACTAAATAAAACAAATCCTACTATGACTCTTACTCCTACCTTCTAGGAATTAAAACAACTTGATAAACATCAACTAAATAACTAGATAAACATACTAATTAAATAATAAATGAAAGACTCTTAAAACTAAATCTCCACCCATATAGGATCTGACTTTGACTTTCTTTATGTGAATTAACAAAGATTAATTCCAACACTTTATACATGTTAACACGATCAAATACCCTCGTTTAAAGGTTCTTGCATTAAAACAGTTGTACATATGCAAACCTATAAAAACATATACTTAATCAATATAATCCCTTTAAGTTTTATCAAAGCAGTAATGAAATGCATACTAGCCCAAAATACGAAAAATATATAAATTTAGGGTCTAAGTCACACCTTTTTGATAAATCTCGTAAGAACCTTAGAACCAAGAAGGTTAAAACCCGAGATCTATATGCACACATGAAAGGCATCAACTTTTTCATTAAACACATAACAAATCCTTACCTTTTTGCTTGAATCTTTAATTGCTTTCTCTCTTTAAACCCAAGAACTTTCTCGGTCTATAATGGAAAAATATTTGACTGCAAGAACTATATCGAGGCGACCCTTTTTTATAGTAATTTTTAGGTTAGCAAATTTTCATTTCATCATCTTTAGTCATTTCTTATTATCTGAACAAACAATTGCATATATCCTTCCAAATCTTAATAATTGCATATTCATCGAACCCGGGAATTAAATTGCATATCTGTTGATCTAGAAAGGTTGGTACAACCAAAAACCAGATCACTTAGATTATTTTGATGCATTTAATAAAAGACTTCTGAAGCTAAGTGTGGAACTTCCGAAGGAAATAGAGTTCTTCTAAAGACAAAGTGCAAGATTATCTTCGGAAGGAAAACTCCAACTTTTGAAGATAAAGTATTCACTTCCGAAGTTCAAGACTTAGAAGAAAAAATAAGAAGTCAACTTCCGAAGTATGAAGACATGAAGAAGTTCTCAAGCCTCAGAAGAAGTAGCCTCTTCCGAAGTATAAGTGGGTTTGGAAGAACTTGTTCTTCCGAAACCAACTATCCTTTGGAAGACACTACTATGAACCAGTGGACATAAGTATGGTCTCTCTAAAACTCCGCTGCAGACCTCTGATATACTGCATGGCGTTTTCTCAAAAGCCATGTAGTTGACCATACTTTATTCCACTGTTCACCTTTATCAGTTAGTACAGTTGCCAACTTTAGTTAGTGACAAAAGGTAAGTCATGGACATGTCATGACTACCATATCTTAGATAATACTTTATCTAAGGTACCTTAACTTTAGCATTGTAGTATATGCTTTAGTCGTAGGTTTCCAGCTGGTATCAAAGTATATCCGGCTGTAGGATCTAGTATATATAGTTTCTCATTGTAACTCTTGTTTTATGCTTGTAAGAGTCTTGTAATACTTTGAGTTGAGAAGTAATATATACAAGTACCTTGAAAAATTATTTTTTTTTGTGTTTTTTGCTACTTAATATATTATTATAAACTCTTAGAAGAGATTCTACTTCATCTGATCCTAGTGTGTTACAAGTGAGTTTGAGAGAAAACTAAGTGTTTAAGTGACAAAAACCGATCCTGCAATATCCCCTCTCTTAATAATAGAATTTTTAAATTTACACACTTTAAGTTATTTTATTAAAAGTAAATTATGTAATGGTTTATTTACTCTTATTAATTAACCTTTAAATTTTCCAAATAAATTATATTAAAGTAGTTTTTTTATTTTCCTAGTAGGCAACACCATCTAAAACTTATTAAACAAAAGCCATGAATATCAATCTTAAACAAACAAAAAGTCACCATGCTCCAGTCATAGTTTACATAAACAAATAATGGATCTTATTTCAAAAAGCTAATACTAATTTCCAATCAAATTCTAAATTGTATTATTTTTTATTTGTACTCTGATGAGTTTTTAATCATGTCATCTTCAATTAAATCAAACATATAATTGCAAAAGAATGTTTTACCATAAAGGCTGTTCAATCTCTATGGCTACTCTGACAGTGACTATGGTGGCTGCAATATCAACAAGAAATCAACATCAGGTGGATGAAAATTTCTTGGTGGAAGGATCATCTCATGGCAATGCAAGAAGCAATCCTGTGTTTCAACATCTACTGCTGAAGCTGAATACATTGTTGCTGCTAGTTGCTGTGCTCAACTACTGTGGATTCAGAACCAGATGATTGATTACGGATTCAACTTCATGAGCACTCCTATCCACATTGACAACAATAGTGCTATCTCTATTACTGAAAATCCGGTGAAGCATTACAAGACAAAGCACATTGATATCAGGTATTATTTCATTAGAGATATTCATGAGAAAAATCAGATTAAACTAATCAAAGTTGACTCAAATGAACGATATACAGACTTGTTCACCAAAGCTTTTGATGAACAAAGATTCAAGTATCTCATTACAGCTATTGGGATGATAAACATTGATTAGTCTATCTCATTTGAAAACCTTTTTAATGCATAAAGTCTTGTGTCAAAACAATCTAAGCCCTGTTACAAAAAGTCCTTCTTAGAAATTTCACTAAGTATAAATTCTTCCGAAGAGGAATTAACCCTCGGAAGATGTTTTACATATCTTCCGAAGCAAAATTGTTGGATCTAGAAAGGCTGGTGCAACCAAAACCAAGTCACTTAGAAGATTTTGGTACAACAAAGGACTTCCAAAGCTAAGTATGGAACTTCTGAAGGAAGAAGGAGCTCTTCCGAAGACAAAGTGTAAAGCTTACTTCCGAAGGAAAACTCCAACTTCCGAAGACAAAGAACCTACTTCCGAAGATCGAGACTCAAAAAGAAAGATCTAAAGTCAACTTCCGAAGTATCGAAGTCCTCAAAGCCTCGGAAGTATAGAAGCCTCTTCCGAAGTATAAGTGGCTTCAGAAGAACTTGTTCTTCCGAAGCCAACTTACCTTCGGAAGACACTCCTATTATCCAGTGGACATAAGTATGGTCTCTCTGACACTCCGCTACAAATCTCTGAGATACTGCATGGCGTTTTCTCAAAAGCCATGTAGTTGACCATACTTTAATCCACTGTTTACCTTTTTATGTTAGTACAGTTGCCATCTTTAGTTAGTGACAAAAGGTAAGTCATGGACATGTCATGACTACCATATCTTAGATAATACTTTATCTAAGATACCTTAACTTTAGCATTGTAGTATATGCTTTAGTCTTAGGTTTCCAGCTGGTATCAAAGTATATCCGGCTGTAGGATCTAGTCTATATAGTTTCTCATTGTAACTCTTGTTTCATGCTTGTAAGAGTCTTGTATTATCTTGAGTTGAGAAGTAATATATACAAGTGCCTTGAAAATTTATTTCTGCGTGTTCCTTTGCTACTTATTATATTATTATCAACTCTTGTAAAAGACATTACTTCATCTGATTTGAGTGTTTCCATAAGTGAGTTTGAGAGAAATACAAGTGTTTAAGTGACAAACCCGATCCTGCAATTGGTATCAGAGCTTTTTAGGCTCTTGATTGTGAGATCTTACCATCCTAATCAACCTGTTTTTCACTCCTCCTTATACCTCACTCAAAATGGCCCTCAACAAATCTGAAGTAGAGATGGGGACGATGACCAAAGCACCCATCATCACCCCTGAAAACTTCAGGTCTTGGAGCAGAAGAATGGAAGGCTTCATCAGGTATCAAGACAGCAAGATGTGGCAATCCATTGTCAATGGCCCGTATAAGCCAAAAGTAGCTGGTGGAAACGGTGCCATGATTGAGAAAGCCGTTGAAGATTATTCTGATGAAGACAGGAAGAAGCTTGACATAGACAGCAATGCTATGACTGTTCTTATGACTGCAATTCCAAACTCTATCATGGTGGGGTTTGAGCATTGTAAGTCTGCCAAAGAACTCTTTGATGCGCTTGCTCAAATGTACTCAAGCTCAAATGACTCCAAGAAGGACTCACTGAAGCAGCAGTTTGAGAACTTCACCTATGTTGCTGGAGAGACTCTTAGCCAGCAATATTTCAGGTACATGGATCTCATTTCTTCCCTTCAATCTGTGGGAATTGCTCATGAACTCAGAGACCTTACAAGAAAGTTCATGAGTGCACTACCCAATGAGTGGACATTCTACTGTGTCTCTATCAAGAGAACAGAGAATCTGAATACACTCACCATGACCGAACTCTATGGGATCCTTGATGGATACCGTTTGGAAATGGAAAGTAAGAGGGGTCATCAGACAAGCAGACCCTTGAGTCTTCCTGCTAGCAACGCTTTAATGGTTGCTGAAGGCTCAGGAATCTCCCAGTCTCAGCAATACCTGACTTACACCCAGCAGCCATCTTGTTCTTCTGGGCCATACATCACATTTCCTGAGACTCCAAGGTCTCAACAAGCTCAGCAAAGCTCCTTTCAGGACAGCTGTGCTTTTGTCTCAGGAAGTGGACACTCAAATGATTATCAATACTGCTTTGATGATCTAGAGTGTTTTAGCCGGATGACGTGGAATACGTGGACATAGTCCAACAAATGGCTCTTCTAACCTACAGAGCAAAGAAGTTCTTTAAGAGAACTGGAAGGCAATTTCCTCAGAACCCAATCAACAGCAAATTTGGGTTTGACAAAACCAAGGCCAAATGTTACAACTGTAACCAACTTGGTCATTTTGCAAGGGAATGCAAGGCTCCCAAGTCCAACCAGGGAACCCCACAGGCCTCCACACATCCCTCTACACCAAAGCCCACCGAAAGTCAACAGAAACAGCTGCAATGGCTCAAGAAGTTGACTGGAGCTTCATGGTACAGGATGTGACTCCTGCTCAAGCACTCATGGCCGGAACAGATGAAAACAAGGTATATGAACATCTCTGTACTCCTGCCTGTATTGCTAAGGTTAAACTGTATCAGGACTACAATATGGAAATTAAATCTGATATTGAGTCTTTAAATGTTTTAAAATCTGACTTTAAAAGGGCTGAATCGACTACCAAAGAAAAATTGAGGAGTTAGAGAAAACTGTGTCCCTATTAAAACATGAACATACAAACTATAAGACTCAGATAAAGGATTTAATATCCAAATTGACTGAGGCTCAAGCCCAGCTTGTCACTGCTGAGGCTCAAGCCAGGAAGTATGCTATTTCCGAGCAAAACTTCCAAGCCATTCTTGCATCATCCTCTCACTCAAAACTTTGTTACCAAAACAAAAGTGGGTTGGGAACCAATGAAATTGCTCCACCACACTCTTATGAGTCTATAAGACAACCAAGGTGTGGTACTGAAGAGCAAGAGGTTCCATCTGCTGACCCACCTTCTCATGAGTCAAAGAATGATGCAACTATGGAGACCATCACAGGGAAGAACCAGGTAATTATGCCCTCCCCTACCAATGATGATCAAACCCTGACCACCAAAGCCAGAAGAAGCAGAGCTAAGGCAGCCAGAAAAACTGCCAAGAAAGTGGCTGAGTCCAAGCTAAAGATAGACCCAAAGCAAAAGGGTGTATTCATCTCAGCTGGATTCCAGGTGGTTGGAAATTCTGATTCAGGAAAGGGGTGCAGTACCAGTACTCCTATCCTACCAAAGGATCAGAAATTAAAGGGAAAGGTTGCTGATGAAGAGAAAAAGAACAAGAAACAGCAATCCTCACATTCCCAAAAGATTAACATTGCATGCATAATGTGTGGTCTGCAAAACCACATGGCCAAAGATTGTTACTACAATCCTGCTAGCACACATTATGCAAATAATGTTAAAAAAGAAGGAGTCAGGGAAGGTTTCTCATTTGGACCATATCAAATGGTTCAAGTGATGAAAAAGGGAAAGCTTGTTTCCGAAGCAAGGCTTCTTTCAAAAAAGATTCTTCTTCCGAAAGGAAAAAGGCTTCGGAAGCTAAAGCTGTAAAGACTCAGAAAAGCAAAAGAGTCCCCTTGAAACCATCCCAGAAGAAGACTGCTTCGGAAGAAAAGGTGGTGAAGGTTTCTTCCGAAAAGAAAGAAGCTTCGGAAGAATGCCAAGCTACAAAAGCTTCAACAAGCTCATCCTCTATGATCAACCAAGGGATGGAATGGAAGATCAAGGAAGATGCTGTAGCCCAAACCTCTTCTTCAAAGACATCCATTGAACCCCCATGCATAAATTTTGGTTCAATTATGTCATTATCATTGGAAGAACCCAAGACCAATAAGGCTTGGGTTTCCAATCAAAACTAATTATCTCACCTTATGTGCAGGGACATCCATATGACAAGAATAACAACATTTGGATTGTAGATAGTGGATGCTCCAGGCACATGACAGGGAACAGATCTCTCCTTCAACAATTTCAACATTATGATGGAGGTCCTGTCCAGTTTGGAGGTGAGGCCGGAGGATATATTTCTGGCAGAGGAAGTATATCCAATGGAAAGTTAAAGGTTGACAAAGTTAATTTGTCAAACAGCTTGAACACAACCTGTTAAGTGTTTCTCAATTCTGTGATCAAAAGCATCAAATGCTCTTCACAGAACATGAGTGCATTATCCTCAAACCCGGGATGACAATTCCTCAGGAATTGGTGCTTCTTAGATCTCCCAGGAAAGGGGATATGTACAAGCTGGATATGAACAATGCTTCCCCAATGGGAGAAGTATCATGCTTTCTTTCCAAAGCTGATGGTGATGAGTCAACACTATGGCATAAACGAATGTGTCATGTAAATTTTAAGACAATGAATAAATTGGCTAAAAATAACTTGGTACATGGTTTGCCTAAAAAGGAATTTTTCTGCAAAGATAACTGTGTTGCTTGCCTGAAAGGGAAACAACACAGGGCATCTCATAAATCCAAAGTTGTTAACTCCATCACCACTCCATTACACTTATTGCACATGGATCTATTTGGTCCCACAAGTATAATGAGCATTGGAAGGAAATCATATTGCCTTGTGATTGTTGATGATTTTACTAGATTTACATGGGTATTCTTTTTAAGAACCAAAGATGAAACTGCTGAAACTTTGAAATCTTTTATTCTTAAAATAGAAAATCAAGTTGATCACAAGGTTAAAATAATTAGAAGTGATCAAGGGACTGAGTTTAAGAACCTAGTTCTTGACTCATTTTGTAACTCAAAAGGGATTGCCAGACAATATAGTGCTCCCAGAACTCCTCAACAAAATGGTGTTGCTGAGAGGAGAAATAGGACACTTATTGAGGCTGCTCGGACTATGTTAGCTGATTCAAAGCTGCCTCTAACATTCTGGGCAGAGGCAGTCAGCACTGCATGCTATGTGCAGAACAGAGTTCTTGTAGTAAAGCCACATGGAAAAACCCCTTATGAGTTATGGAACAAGAGGCCACCGTTCATTGGCTTTCTAAGGTCCTTTGGCAGCAGGTGTACCATACTTAACACAAAAGACAATTTGGCAAAATTTGCTGAAAAGTCGGATGATGCTATCTTTGTTGGATATTCCTCTTACTCTAAAGCTTATAGGGTTTATAATATTAAAAATCAACAATTTGAGGAATCTTCCAACATTGTAGTTAATGAGCACACTCCTTGTGTTAGGGGGAATGGCCCTGATCATATCTTTGATTTAGAATTGTTTCCAAACTATTCTAAACCATCTTGTGAGAATGTTTCAGCTGGAACAGGTGCTCAAAGTGACTCTGATGAAGATCAACTGTTTGAGCTTCCCAGACCTATTCCAAGTTCTCCAAGAGTTGCAGCAAATCAAGTTCCCACTATTGAAAGATCTGACAGTATAACCATCTCAAGAGATAGTGGTACTTCAACAAGGGATTCACCTGCTGACTTTCAAATCTCTTCAGGTGACCCTGCACAACACCAGGCTGATGAAAGCACCATCTTGAAGGAACAGGCAACTGTTAATGATGCTTCACAGCAAACAAATGATGATGTTTCTCTTTCATTCAATCAGTCCTCATTGAATGAGTTTGAAACAACAGCTGGACCAAGTATTCAAGCTCCTGAGCAAAATATGTCCAATTTGGATTTATCTTTGCAACTGGAGGTGATTCCTAGACTCAGGATTCATAACACTCATCCAGCTGAAAACATCATAGGGGAAGTCTCTGAAGGCGTGAGAACAAGAGGACAAACTCACAATGGGAATGTCTGCTTGTACTCATGCTTTTTATCCCAAATGGAACCCAAGAAGGTGGAAGATGCCTTGAAAGATAGTAGCTGGGTTGAATCAATGCAAGAGGAGCTGCTTCAATTCAAAAGACAAAAGGTTTGGAACCTATGTCCGCTACCATCTGGTCAAGTACCTATAGGCACTAAATGGGTATTCAGAAACAAGAGAGATGATAGAGGCTTGATTATCAAGAACAAGGCAAGACTGGTGGTTCAAGGATACACTCAAGAGGAGGGAATCGATTATACTGATGTCTTTGCACCTGTTGCAAGACTTGAGGCAGTTAGGATCTTCCTTGCTTATGCTGCATCCAAGAATTTCACTGTCTACCAGCTTGATGTCAAGTGTGCCTTTCTATATGGGGATATAGATAGGGAAGTCTATGTATGCCAACCTCCAGGATTTGAAGATCCACAGCATCCCAACTATGTGTGCAAATTGGATAAAGCTCTATATGGGCTGCACCAAGCACCTAGGCTGTGGTATGAGACATTGTCTCAGTTTCTCCTGAAGAATGGTTACACTAGAGGTACCATTGATAAGACTCTTTTCATAAGAAAGTCTGGGAAAGACATCTTGCTCGTTCAAGTCTATGTTGATGATATCATATTTGGTTCCTCAAATGACCAAATGTGTAAAGACTTTGAGAGCATTATGAAGAAGAAGTTCGAGATGAGTTCCATGGGAAAAATGGACTTTTTCCTTGGAATTCAGGTAAAGCAATTGAAGGAAGGGTTCTTTATCAATCAATCTAAGTATGTCAATGATATCTTAGAACGATTTGATATGAAGGATTGTAAAGCAGCAAAAACACCTATACCCAGAAACCACAATCTCTGCCCTGATTCTGAGGGGGAGGATACTGATCAACATCAGTACAGAGCGATTATTGGTTCTCTGATGTATCTCACAGCAAGTAGACCTGATATCATGTTTGCAACTTGCATTTGTGCAAGATATCAGGCTGCTCCAAAGGTGTCTCACCTAATAGCTGCCAAGAGAATTCTTAGATACCTCAAAGGAGCACCTAAACTAGGTCTCTGGTATCCAAGAAATAGTGATTTCAATCTCTATGGTTACTCTGACAGTGATTATGGTGGCTGCAACATCAACAAGAAATCAACATCTGGTGGATGTCAATTTCTTGGTGGAAGGATCATCTCATGGCAATGCAAGAAGCAATCCTGTGTCTCTACATCAACTGCTGAAGCTGAATACATTGCTGCTGCTAGTTGTTGTGCTCAGCTGCTGTGGATTCAAAACCAGATGATAGACTACGGATTCAACTTCATGAGCACTCCTATCCACATTGACAACAACAGTGCTATATCCATTACTGAAAATCCAGTGAAGCACTCCAAGACTAAGCACATTGATATCAGGTATCATTTCATTAGAGATATTCATGAGAAAAATCTTATCAAACTAATCAAAGTTGACTCAAATGAACAATATGCTGATTTGTTCACCAAAGCCTTTGATGAACAAAGATTTAAATATCTCATTACAGCTATTGGGATGATAAACATTGATTAGTTAATCTCATTTGAAAACCTTTTAATGTGTAAAGTCTCATGTCAAAACAATCTAAGCCCTGTTACAAAAGATCTTTTTCTAAATTTTATCTAAGTATGAATTCTTCCGAAGAGAAATTAACCCTCGGAAGATATTTTGCATATCTTCCGAAGCAAATTTCTCCCAGGATAATTTTCTTCTCGGAAGAGTGTTAAGTCTCGGAAGAAGCGATTGATTTCATATCAGATCTACTTCCGAAGCTTTTAACACACTCCACTTGAAAAGCAACATATACTCTCGGAAGTAATCAATTTACCTTCGGAAGTAAATTTGCCTTCGGAAGAATATTACCTTCGGAAATGCTTTATACTCGGAAGAAAGATTTTACTGTGTAACGGAAATCTTTTGGGCCCCACTCTGTAAAAAGTAAAGATTTTGTTAATGATGTCGGATTATTTAAATGGACTAACCTTACCGCCCATGTCACATCATCCACTGAAACCTCACATCGTCTTATCCAAAACCCCCTTTAAACCGCCATTCCACCCATTTAAATACTTCCGGTTAATCACTTACATCCTTTTTACCCAAATTACTGCCCTAAAAGCTTTCTTCATCTTCAATTTACCCTATTCCGAACTATCTTTCTGTAATCTTCTTCAATGGCACTAAACCCTCAGCACAACCAAGTCGCACTCCTTGATTCTTCAAGGGATGTTGACTTCTCAGACATCATCTCCTTTCTGACCCAATCTTCGTACTACACCGCTCTGACTGTAAACCCCACGATTTACTCAAACCAAATGTCTGAATTTTGGGCAAATGGTCAGATTGAAACCCAAATGGGGTTCGTGTTATTCGATCGAGCATCTGTGGCCAGGAGTTGGTCATATCTGAACAGATCATCAGGGAGCATCTAGAGCTTCATGATGAGGGCGCTCCAACGGAATTCCCCAAAACAGATTTGGACAATTCTTATCTCCAAATGGGATATGGTGGAGATGTCAGCAGGTCAACTGTCTACAAATTCAACTTCTCTTACAAATGGAAGTTCCTGCTGCATGTGGTTCTTCACTGCCTGTCTAATAAATCTGGGGGATGGGATCAAATCCCATATGAACTTGGGTGCCTAGTTCATGGGTTGGTAAAAAGCCTCCGCTTCAACTATTCAAGGTTTGTGCTGACTAACCTAATGGGAAATCTTCAAAGGGACACATTCTTCATGTATCCCAGGTTTCTCCAGCACATAATCAACTGTGAGCTGGACCAGGGCAAGCTTGTCTGTGCAGCTGCTCTGACTGCTCCTCAAATGAGGCCGACCATCTTCAAGACTTTGAAGAGAGTGTCCACCAACTTCACCGGAAGAGATACTGCACTTCTTCCAGGTATGATTGAGCCAATGGCTCCTGGTGACATCCCTGTTAACCCCACAGGTGATGAACCCACACCAGCAACTACCCTCACTCTGCCAAATCTACCTTCTCCACCCATTACCTTTACTTATCAGAGACGTCACAAACGAACCCTTGTTCAATCTACTCTGATTGAACAAGCTCCTCATGTTCTACCCAAAAAGGCTAGAGTGGAACAAAGGGCTCCCACTCAGCCTGAGGTCCAACCATCCTTCACAATTGACCTCAATATGGGTCTTGAGTCTCCTCAGTCTCAGACCCATGAGCCCGAAACCCAAGCTGATAGCCCTCAGGGAGAGTCTCTATACTCCCCTGAGCAGCCAAAAAGGGACAGCCCTATCACAGGCTCAATGCCTTAGACATTGATCAAAGTCCCGGGTCATTAGGTTTCACTTCATATCCTTTACTGACCTTTTGATTGGAGCTGGTGAAGAGATTATGTCTCTTAAGGGCAATGAAGTTGATCCACAACACCCTCTCAAGGATCAACAGAGCCTAGAGAGACCTCTTATCTCTAGCCCCCATCAGCAAACCTTTACTGAGGTGAGTCCCACTGATGTGGAGGGGACTCATGTAGATTCAGCTGCCACTACTGAAGGAGCCTCAATGGATCCTCAGGACAGTGGTAACATAACTGAGACTGAATCTACGGCAACCATGCCCTTTGATGACTCTGAAAGAGACATCATTGTGCAAGGAAACCAGGGCGCCAAGAAACCACATCTGGTGGTGAGGATGAACATACAAGGTATGTTACCTCATCTCCCCGTGATTCTTCAAAAGAAGATGAGGGAAGAATGCAACTCACTATTCAAGACCTACTTTCTAAAGTCTCAAATCTTGAATCTAAGGTTAGGACTTTAGAGGATAGGTCTGCCACTCAGCAACTTGAGATTGAAACTCTCAAGGCCAAACTAGCTGAGAAACAGATTGAGAGGTCTGTTAGGCATGTACCAACTCAGGTCTCCTTGACCTCTTCCTCTAGCTCATCAAGCTCTCAGGATGATGCTACCAAAAAGGGGGAGAGTGTTCAGAGACAAAGTCAAAGACAGGAGGAAACCCAAAGTCAAGCTCTCACTTCCTTGAGCTCAAAGTATCCTGTGCAACAAGCTGCAATTTTCCCTGAGCCTCCTCCAGTTGTTTTTCAAGTGGATCAAAGGATGCTCCAAGATCTCAATAGGTTCTTTAACAAGTTCCTATTGGAATCTCTTATAGAACAGCCAAGCCCTGATATGTCTGTGATCTACTTTGGAGCTCAAGAGCTTCAGAGGTTAAATGCACCTTCTACCACTATTGAGGAAGTTGGTCAACCTAAGGTCCAAGTGGAACCTGAGATTAACTTCGAAGGGGAAACAAGGACTGATGGCCCAGCAACTAAACAGTTGGGACAGATAGTGTATTTTCACAGACTTCCGAAGCACAATTCAAAGCCTCGGAAGAACAATCTCAAACTTTCGAAGCTGAGATTGCTGCTGCGGAAGGACTATTCTCATTATCCGATGATCTAATAGTCACAGATGCAATTCTGGAACTTGCATCTGAGGTTAATAGGGAGGATTTTCTCACCCAACCTTTAGCTCTGACATCAGCATTAACTCCAGCTCCCATCTCTACTTCTCAACCTGAATCTTCCATTCAAGAACCCCCAAAGTCTAGTACTTCCGAAGACATCAAAGAAAGAGGAAGATGACTTCGGAAGAGCTTCAGGAGGAAGAAAGGTTGGAGAAGCTCAAAAGAAAAGGTAGGCTTCCAACTGGAAAACTGCTAGCTGCAAGTACCAAAGCAGCTGCAGCCAACCAGGAGGCAGTTAACAACCAAAAAAGAGTAGAGATTATCGATAGACTTGTTGGTCTAGGAGCTGCAACTGAAGATGTACTCCTGCTACCATTAGAGGAGTTAATAGAGCTGGAAAAGGCAACCTTGCTGTTAAAAAAGCAAAAAGAAGAAGCTGCAAGGTTGGCCTTAGAAGAAGAAAGGGAGAGGAAAGAAAGAGAAGCTGATCTGCAGCTCAGGAGGGAAAGGATAACCTTCCTAACCTCCAGAGGTTTCTCTCAAGAAGAATTGTCTCCACATAACAATGATACGATCTTATGGCTCTTCAACAAAGAGCAAGATCAAATGGAGAAAGAGAGAAAGAGAGAAAGAGAGCTGCAAGGGAAAAGCTATTACAGAAGAAGAAGAATGAAGAGGAAGCAGGACTGACTGCTGCCAAGAAGATAGGTGAGAAGGCCTGGATGAAGAGCTATCTCAAGGCTCATGGCTTCTCTGGCAGGCAGGTGGGTCCTATGTCAGAAAAGACTCTCCAGCGACATGTCAGTGACATTAAGGCTGACATTCGCGCGGGGAAGAGGAAGGAGATGTATAGAAGGGGACAGGGGATGACCTTCAAAGCAACCACTCAACCCAAACTCCAAACCCAACCTCAACCTAAACCTATACCCTTTTCATTCCCAATCAAAACCGAACCAACCTCTGAACCATACACCCCTGAACCTACATCATCACCCCTACCAACCTCTTCACCTCAACCACCTAAACTACCCATCCTCCAACCCAAAACTCTAGCCAGAACCCAAACACCTCAACCTACCCATCAACCCATCAAACCATCCCCTCAGCCTTCTAAACATCTCTCCTTAGAAGAATTCAAGGCAGTCAAGACAAAGCTCATAAACTGCACATCACTGAGCGATATCTCCTGTGAGGAGGATTCAGTCAATTTGACCTATGTTGACGGATCCTCAAATTCCCTCACTAGAGAACAATTTCTTGATCTACCCAGAGGAACTTTGGACCAAGCTGCAAATCTCCTTGGCCTCAATTCAGATACTTTGAATGAGGAAGAAAAGAAGCTAAGGAGAAGGCTGGTGACTCTACTGGATACTAAGAAAGGAGACTGGGTGCCAAGACAACCTCTTGCACCTAGAAAGAAGATCATCCAGTGGAGGTTCGAAGACTCTTCTCACAACTTTGTTGTTGAAAGAGAGAATGGAGAGCTCAACAGGCTAAGTGCCTCATCTCTGCTACACTTGAGCAGGTTTGACATTGCTGAGTTAGCAGAGAAGCCATTCTCCAACCCTTCAAACTCTGATGTAGCTGCCCATATCAGAAATCATCTAGGCAGCCTTCATATGGCCGAGCTAACTGCTAGAAGTAAGGTTGAAGAAGAGTTGAAACTGAGAGAGGAGGAGGAAAGGAAGGGATCAGCAACCAAAGGCAAAGCCTTTCTACAAATGGTTGAAGGTCCTGAACTTGAAACCATAGCTAGATGGGAGTATGACTATAACTCCCGTCAACTAACTCTCTTCAGGGGGACACAACAGAGGGTACATGTCATTCAGAGTGATAGACTGGATCTCCTATCCACCAGTGACTTGTACAAGCTTCTCAGCACCACTTCAGGGAAGAACAAAGAGACAGACAAATACCTTTTGTCCCTGGTGCTGAAGGCTTTGAGAAGCAGAAATAAGTGAGGTTTTGGTAGCATCAGCCTAGGGGGAGTTTGTTGGATCTAGAAAGGCTGGTGCAACCAAAACCAAGTCACTTAGAAGATTTTGGTACAACAAACAAAGGACTTCCGAAGCTAAGTATGGAACTTCCGAAGGAAGAAGGAGCTCTTTCGAAGACAAAGTGTAAAGCTTTCTTCCGAAGGAAAACTCCAACTTCCAAAGACATAGAACCAACTTCCGAAGATCAAGACTCAGAAAGAAAGATCTAAAGTCAACTTCCGAAGTACAGAAGTCCTCAAAGCCTCGGAAGTATAGAAGCCTCTTCCGAAGTATAAGTGGCTTCGGAAGATTCTTCCGAAGCCAACTTACCTTCGGAAGACACTCCTATTATCCAGTGGACATAAGTATGGTCTCTCTGACACTCCGCTGCAAATCTCTGAGATACTGCATGGCGTTTTCTCAAAAGCCATGTAGTTGACCATACTTTAATCCACTGTTTACCTTTTTATGTTAGTACAGTTGCCATCTTTAGTTGGTGACAAAAGGTAAGTCATGGACATGTCATGACTATCATATCTTAGATAATACTTTATCTAAGATACCTTAACTTTAGCATTGTAGTATATGCTTTAGTCTTAGGTTTCCAGCTGGTATCAAAGTATATCCGACTGTAGGATCTAGTATATATAGTTTCTCATTGAAACTCTTGTTTCATGCTTGTAAGAGTCTTGTATTATCTTGAGTTGAGAAGTAATATATACAAGTGCCTTGAAAATTTATTTCTGCGTGTTCCTTTGCTACTTATTATATTATTATCAACTCTTGTAAAAGACATTACTTCATCGGATTTGAGTGTTTCCATAAGTGAGTTTGAGAGAAATACAAGTGTTTAAGTGACAAACACGATCCTGCAAAAATTCTTCCCAAAAAATCTTCTTCTCGGAAGAAATTTTTAGTCTAGAAAAAAGCGATTGATTAAATATCAGATCTACTTCCGAAGCTTATAAAACTCTCCATTCGGAAAACAATTTTTACTCTATAAAGTAAGAACTTTACCTTCAGAATTAAAATTGCCTTTGGAAGAAGATTACCTTCGGAAATGCTTTATACTCAGAAGAAAGACTTTACTGTGTAACAGAAATCTTTTGGGCCCCACTCTGTAAAAAGTAAAGATTTTGTTAATGATGTCGGAATTTTTAAATAGACTAAACCTTACTGCCCCTGTCACATCATCCACCAAAACATCCTGTCACCTTATCCAAACCCCCAAAACCACCATTTCACCCATTTAATTAACCCCGACTAATCACTTTCATCTTTTTACCAAATTTACTGCCCTAAAAGCTTCCTTCGTCTCCAATTCACCTAATTCCACACTTATCTCCCTGCAACTTTCTCAATGACACTGAACCCTTAGCACAACCAAGTCACACTCCTTGATTCTTCAAGGGATGCTGACTTCTCTGATATCATTTCCTTTCTTACCCAATCATCTTATTACACCGCTCTGACTGTTAACCCTGCCGTTTACTCAAATCACATGGCTGAATTTTGGGCCGATAGTCAGATTGAAACCCTAAATGGTGTTCGGGTAATAAGGTCGAGCATTTGTGGCCAGGAGTTAGTCATTTCCAAACAACTCATCAATGAGCATTTGGAGCTTCATGATGAAGGCACTCCTACAGAGTTTCCCAAGACAAACTTAGACAACACATATATCCAAATGGGATATGGTGAAGATGTAACCAGGTCTACAGTCTACAAGTTTAACTTCGCTTACAACTGTAAGTTCCTGCTGCATGTTGTTCTCCATTGCTTGTCAAACAAGTCTGGGGGATGGGATCAAATCCCATATGAACTAGGGTGCCTAGTTCATGGATTGGTGAAAAGCCTCTGCTTTAATTACTCAAGGTTTGTGCTGACTAATCTTATGGGGAACCTCCAACGGGACATATTCTTCATGTATCCCAGGTTCCTTCAGCACATCATCAACTATGAGTTGGACCAGAGTCAGCTTGTCTGTGCAGCTGCTCTGACTGTCCCTTAAATGAGGCCGACCATCTTCAAGATTTTGAAGAGAGTGTCCACCAATTTCACTGGAAGACAAACTGCCCTTCTTCCAAGTATGATTGAGCCAATGGCTCTTTGTGACATCCCTGTTAATCCCACAGGTGATGAACCCACACCAGCAACTACCCTCACATTGCCAAATCTACCTTCTCACCCCATCACTATCACATACCAAAGACGCCCCAAACGAACCCTTGTTCAATCTACTCTGATTGAACAAGCTCCTCCTGTTCAATCCAAAAAGACTAGAGTGGAACAATGGGCTCCCACTCAGTATGAGGTCTCACCATCCTTCACAATTGACCTCAATATGAGTATTGAGTCTCCTCAGTCTCAAACCCATGAGCCCGAAACCCAAGCTATAAACCCTCAGGGTGAGTCTTTATACTCCCCTAAGCAGCCAAAAAGAGACAGCCCCACCATAGGCTCAATGCCAATAGACATTGACCAAGGTCCCGGGTCATTAGGCTTAACCTCTATATCCTTTACTGACCTATTAATAGGAACTGATGAGGAGATTATGTCTCTTCAGGGCAATGAAGTTGATCCACAACACTCTTTCAAGGATCAACAGAGCCTAGAGAGACCTCTTATCTCCAGCCCCCATCAGCAAGCCTTTACTGAGGTGAGTCCCACTAATGTGGAGGGGACTCATGTAGATTCAGCTGCCACTACTGAAGGAGCCTCATTGGACCTTCAGGACAGTGGTAACATCACTAAGACTGAATCTACGACAACCATGCCATTTGATGACTCTGAAAGAGACATTAATGGGCAAGGAAAACCAGAGTGCCAAGAAACCACATCTGGTGGTGAGGATGAACATACTAGGTATGTTACCTCATCTCCCCATGATTCTTCAAAAGAAGATGAAGGAAGACTACAACGTCTCCCCATGATTCTTCAAAAGAAGATGAGGGAAGACTACAACTCACCATTCAAGACTTACTTTCTAAAGTCTCAAACCTTGAATCTAAGGTTAGGACTTTAGAGGATAGGTCTGCCACTCAGCAACTTGAGATTGAAAATCTCAAGGCCAAACTAGCTGAGAAACATATTGAGAGGTCTGTTAGGCATGTACCAATTCAGGTCTCATTGACCTCTTCCTCTAGCTCATCAAGCTCTCAAGATGATGCTACCAAAAAGGGGGAGAGTGTTCAGGGACAAAGACAAGAGGAACCATAGAGTCAGGCTCTTACTTCCTTAAGTTCAAGATACCCCATCCAACAAGCTTTAGTTTTTCCTGAGCCTCCTCCAGTTGTAATTCAAGTGGACCAAAGGATGCTCAAAGATCTCAACAGGTTCTTCAACAAGGGAGGATTTTCTCACCCAACCCCTAGCTCAAACATCATCATTGACTCCACCTCCCATTACCACCACTCAACCTGAAACTTCCATCCAAGAACCCCTAAAGTCTAGCACTTCTGAAGATGCCAAAGGAAAAAGGAAGATGACTGAGGAAGAGCTTCAGGAGGAAGCAAGGTTAGAAAAACTTAAAAGGAAAGGTAGACTCCCAACTGGGAAGTTGCTAGCTACAAGTAGCAAAGCAGCTGCAGCCAACCAGAAGGCTATCAACAATAGAAGAAGAGTGGAAATCATTGACAGGCTTGTCAAATTGGGAGCTGTTAATGAAGATGTACTCCTGCTATCATTAGAGGAGTTAGTAGAGTTAGAAAAGGCAACTTTGTTGCAAATTCAGCAAAAGGAAGAAGCAACAAGGTTGGCCTTGGAGGAAGAGAGAGAAAGAAGAAGAAAAGAGAAGCTGATCAGCAGCTTAGGAGGGAAAGGATAACTTTCCTAACCTCCAGGGGTTTCTCTCTAGAAGAACTATCTCCACATGACAACGATACGATCTTATGGCTCTTCAACAAAGAGCAAGATCAAATGGAGAAGGAGAGAAATAAAGCTGCTAAGGAGAAGCTGAGGATAATGAAAAAGAAGGAAGAAGAAGCAGGACTCGTTGCTGCCGGAAACATAGGTGATAAAGCCTGGATGAAGGACTATCTCCGGGCTCATGGCTTCTCTGGCAGGCACGTGGGTCCAATGTCTGAAAAGACTCTCCAGCGACATGTCAGTGACATAAATGCTGACATTCGCTTAGGGAAGAGGAAGGAGATGTATAGAAAGAGACAATGGACGATCTTTAAACCAACCACTCAACCCCAACCTCAAACCCAACCACAACCTGAACCAATTCCTTTTCCATTCCCTATTAAGACTGAACCAACCTCTGAGCCTTACACCCCTGAACCTACACCATCATCCATACCTACTTCCTCACGTCAACCACCTAAACTACCCATCCTCAAACCCAAAACACTCCCCAGAACCCAAACACCACAACCTATCCAACAACCTCCCAAACCATCTCCTCAGCCTTCCAAACATATCTCCTTAGAGGACTTCAAGGCGATCAAGACAAAGCTCATCAACTGTACAACCCTGAAGTCGATCAAGACAAAGCTCATCAACTGTACAACCCTGAGCGACATCTCTTGTAAGGAGGAGTATGTAGAACTGACCTATGTTTATGGCTTCTCATGTTCCCTCACTAGAGATCAATTTCTTGATTTGCCCAAAGAAACATTGGACCAAGCCGCAAAGCTCTTTGGCCTCAACTCAGATTCTCTGAATGAAGAAGAAAAGAAGCTAAGGAGAAGGCTGGTGACTTTGCTGAATATGAAAAAAAGGGACAAGGTGCCCAGTCAACCCCTTATGCCCAGAAAGAGGATTATTCAGGGGAGGTTCAAAGACTCTTCTCACACTTTGTTGTTGAGAGAGAGAGAGAGAGTGGAGTGCTAAACAGGCTAAATGCCTCATCTCTGCTACACTTAAGCAGATCTGACATTGCTGAGTTAGCAGAGAAGCCACTCTCCAACCCCTCCAACTCTGAGATAGCTGCTCATATCAGAAATCACCTGAGCAGTCTTCATCTGGCCGAGCTAACTGCTAGGACCAAGATTGAAGAAGAGTTGAAACTGAGGGAGGAGGAGGAAAGGAAAGGGTCAGCAACCAAAGGCAAAGCCTTTCTTCAAATGGTTGAAGGTCCTGAACTTGAATCCATAGTTAGATGGGAGTATGACTATAACTCCCGTCAACTAACTCTCTTCAGGAGAGCGCAACAAAGGGTACATGTCATTCAGAGTGATAGACTGGATCTTCTATTCACTAATGACTTGTACAAACTTCTCAGCACCACTTCAAGGAAGAACAAGGAAACAGACAAGCATCTTCTGTCCCTGGTGCTAAAGGTTTTGAGAAGCAGAAATAAGTGAGGTTTTAATAGCATCAGCCTAGGGGGAGTTTCTTGGATCTAGAAAGGCTGGTGCAACCAAAACTAGATCACTTAGATTATTTTGGTGCATCTAATAAAGAACTTCCGAAGCTAAGTGTGGAACTTCCGAAGGAAATGGAGTTTTTCCGAAGACAAAGTGCAAGATTATCTTCTAAAGGAAAAATCCAACTACCGAAGACAAAGTATTCACTTCCAAAGTTCAAGATTTAGAAGAACAGATAAGAAGTCAACTTTCAAAGTATGAAGACATGAAGAAGTTCTTAAGCCTCGGAAGAAGTAGCCTCTTCCGAAGTATAAGTGGCTTTGGAAGAACTTGTTCTTCCGAAGCCAACTATCCTTTGGAAGACACTACTATGAACCAGTGGACATAAGTATGGTCTCTCTAAAACTCCGCTGCAGACCTCTGATATACTGCATGGCGTTTTCTCAAAAGCCATGTAGTTGACCATACTTTATTTCACTGTTCACCTTTATCAGTTAGTACAGTTGCCAACTTTAGTTGGTGACAAAAGGTAAGTCATGGACATGTCATGACTATCATATCTTAGATAATACTTTATCTAAGATACCTTAACTTTAGCATTGTAGTATATGCTTTAGTCGTTGGTTTCCAGCTGGTATCAAAGTTTATCCGGCTGTAGAATCTAGTATATATAGTTTCTCATTGTAACTCTTGTTTTTGCTTGTAAGAGTCTTGTAATACTTCGAGTTGAGAAGTAATATATACAAGTACCTTGAAAACTTATTTCTTTGTGTTCTTTGCTACTTAATATATTATTATCAACTCTTAGAAGAGATTCTACTTCATCTGATCCGAGTGTGTTACAAGTGAGTTTGAGAGAAAACTAAGTGTTTAAGTGACAAAAGCCGATCCTGCAATATCCCCTCTCTTAATAATAGAATTTTTAAATTTACCCATTTTAAGTTATTTTATTAAAAGTAAATTATGTAATGGTTTATTTACTCTTATTAATTAAAACTTTAAATTTTCCAAATAAATTAAATTAAAGTAGTTTTTTATTTTCCTAGTAGGCAACACCATCTAAAACTTATTAAACAAAAGCCATGAATATCAATCTTAAACAAACAAAAAGTCACCATGTTGCAGTCATAGTTTACATAAACAAATAATTGATCTTATTTTAAAAAGCTAATACTAATTTCCAATCAAATTCTAAATTGTATTATTTTTTATTTGTACTCTGATGAGTTTTTAATCATGTCATCTTCAATTAAATCAAACATATAATTACAAAAGAATGTTAATACCATAAAGGCTGTTTAATCAAAAAAGCTTAAAAATAATTGTGAGTTTGACACGTGTACTTTTATTGTTTTAAAGAGTAGGGTATTTTGGTTATTGTGTCAAATACATTATCTCATTGTGTCTTATACGTTTATCGTGTCAAATATCAGTTTATTGTTTTATATATTTTACATCATTTGTTATATGTGCAGGACCGTTTAAGGGATAGTCACATACAACACAACACACAATGAGGAGAGTATAGTTAATAACACTTAACAGATCAAATAGGGAACTGGAACAATATGGTATGATACTTAGAACACAAGTAAATATGAGACAGAACAAGAACAAACAGCATAAATATATTGGTTTTCAAGAATGTTGTTTATTGCTCTCAAGTTCTTTTACAATTGTTAAAAGCATGAAGAAAAGATACAAGGACCTGAGATACTTTATACTACATCCTACACCAGGCCATGCTTAGAAAGCCAGCTGAAAACATTTGATCTAGACAACAACAAAATCAAATGTAGAGTCAAAAGGCTGATTGTCTTTTGACAAGTGATTATGACATTCCATAACTCACATCCTAATATATTACAAAAAGAATAAAAGTATATATAAAGTAGAAAGCAACAAACTTAAGACCTCAATGTACAGTTACCAAAAGCATGGACCTTTTCACCAACTTATGTAAGGGGCTGTTTGGCAGCCTCTTAATTAGCCTCTTAATGGTTCAGATGTCTGAATGGTTTAGCACTTAATGGTTCAGACTCTTTGTTTCGTGAGCAAATGTCTGAATGGTTCAAACATTTTCCGCTGAATGGTTAAGCATTATACTAGTGTTGAATGGTTAAGAGGTCTAATGCTGAATGGTTAAGACCTCTTATCTGAATTGATCAGACATTTGCATTTGAATATCTCTTAATGGTTCAGACCTCTTAATGGTTTAGCACTTAATGGTTCAGAGCTCTTATTGGTTCAGCACTTAATCATTTAGAAGTTGCCAAACAACCCCTAAGTTGGCGAGTCTTCAGAGTTGCAATGGAAAGTGGTCCAGCTTTATGGAAAAGTACATCAGATAAAGCATGTATCAAAAGTCTTCGGAAGAAATTAGGTTCACTTCTTGGCTTCGGAAGACTTTGTCTTTGAAGTTTTGGAAGACTTTACTTTTGGCTTCGGAAGATGTAGGTCTTGGCTTCGAAAGATTTTACACTAATAATTCTGATGCAGGGTGTAAAAACTTCTGAAGCATTTCTACTCTGCGCTTAAGTGCATGCATGCAGAAAAGACGTAGAATGTTTTTAGGTGCATCAGCCTTCATGAAACCTTACAAACTCCCCCTAGGCTGATGCTATCAAGACATTTGAAGACATTAGATGTTGACAGTCCTTATCATGATGATGACCATACCCTTCTTCATTAGATGGTCAGGATCACTCAGACTTTCAAAGTGTCTTCTCATCTCAAAGAGATCATGCAAAGGTAGGTTGAACATGTCCTGCCATGTGTAGACATCTTCACCACCTTGATCTCTGATTACATGCCATCTTTCTGGATTAGTAATGACGGTCCAGGATAAGATGGGTCTTCCAGATGCAAGAGGAGCTGCTTGAATTGGAGTTGATTGAGCTGCCTCTTCATGCACTCTCTCAGGATGATCTGATTCATCCTGAGGTTTGGAGGTGGATGACTCTGACTTCTTCTTCTTCTTTGATTTGGGTCTAGAGGCCATCCTTTTCCTCCACTTTGGATACTTCAATTGAGAAGACTGGCCTTCAGCACCTTATTGTTTAGTTTTGTCTTTCTCAGTTGGGTCTACCTCCCTCACTGGTTCAGAAGGAGAGGGAGTTTGACCCTGCTGTAGATCATAAGACGAAGCTTGCTGAGGTTCAACAGGAGGTCCAGGTTGTGTTGTCTCAAATTGTTCAACCTTAACCTCCACTTCTTGAGGGTCTTGACTTGGTGGAGAGTGTAAGTCATTAAGCTCTCCTCTTTTGATCTTTTGCTTGATCACCCTTATGTGCTTATCCATGGTGGATAGAGACATTGGGTCAAGTCTCCTTCCGGAGAATCCATATAGCTTCAAGAAGCTCATCATCCTCTGCCTGTCAGCAGACTTCTTTTGACTTTTTTGGATGATGGCTCTTGAGTTAGCTGCTTCTTCCCTCATCTTTCTCTTTGTTGCCTTTTGTTCTTTAAGTACTTGAAGTTCAAGTTGTTTGAGATACTCAAATTTAATATACTCAAAGGACAGGAGAAGAAGTGCAGCTGCCTGGTAGAGTCATGTGGCAATCAGGTAGTTGATCATATTTTGCCTATCAGCTTCTTTATCTACCTGAGGTTGTGGAGTTGCCATAGTCTCTTGCACAGGACTTTCTTGAACTGGAGAGAGGGTAGGAACATGTTTTTACAGTCTTTTCTGTCTTCTTTCTTCTTTGATTTGGAGGAGCAACCTTGCATCCTCTTGTTACTTCCTCTCTTTAGACATTTCTATGTCTGCCAGTTCATTCTGTTCTTCTAAGGGGAGAGAAATGATCTCATCAATGTCATACCTGGTCTGCAGGTAAGTAATCCTAACTGTCCTTAACTCATCATCTTGAGTGTTTGATCTGCGGGTAGCCTTGATTGCAGCTTGTATGAAGCCTGAAGACCCAGTGGAACTTTCTCCCTTTAGCTTCCTCTTCCTCTCTCTCTCCTCCTCCTCAATCTCCTCAGGAGTCATTTTCCTTTACTCTTTGTCACCCACAGACCTTTGTTACTCAGGGTGGAGTGAGCTTTGGCCTTCATTGCTTGGAGTAGCATTCAGACTAAGGCCAGAGAGAAACTGTGATACACCTTCACCAGCAGGTGTTTCACTGAGGGGATGGATTGTTGAAGTTGTTGGTTGTGAGACAGAGCTTATAGGTTCTGTCACTAGGCCTTTAGTCAAGGTTTTCCCTTTGAAGCTAATCTTAGGGTCCACCTCAACATCCAGTTGACCAATGACATTGCATGCTTGCATTTGTCTTCTTACTTTAAGCACATCAGCAATCCAGTCTTGGATCTTTTGAGCCATCCTGCTAGCTTGCCTGAATTAACTTGGGTTGGCAAGTGGTATGCTGACTAGATCAAGACCTTCATAGTAATTTAAGGTCTGAAAATTAAAGACTTCTTTCTGTCCTTGAACTCTTTAAAGGGCTCTTCTATCAGCATCATACCTCCACCCAATAATGTAATTTGATGATCCTTAAGGTGAAGATGACATAACCCTTGGAATTCCCTTCTCAAAAAGACTCTGAATGAGTGAGTCTAGTGAGTCCATATCAACGTGAACTTGAGAAGGTTGCTGAGCATGGATAACTGCAAGTAAGGATGGTGTGTCCTTAATGTTCATACTCTGTGAAGAACTCCCAGGTTCTATGATTGCTATGACTTTCTCCCGCTTTTTGGTAGCATCACCCTGTTGCATAGGTGAGCTAGGAGTTAGGTCAATCACATCCACAGGTTCTTGTGTTCCTGGATGAGCTCTTCTTAAAGGTCTCCCAGCTAGTTTCTCCTTAAGATATCTCAAGTTGCTGATCATTGCCCATGTTTTGTAAGGTAGTCACCTGAGATTCAAGGTGACTAACCTTAGAGACTAAATAGGAGTATGTTTGTGACAGTTTTTGCACCTTTAGTCTTATGTTCCCCTTATCTTCATCTGAGTAATTTTCAATGGCTTTCTCTATCATGGCACCATTACCAACCGGTGCAGCCACTTTTGGCTTGTTAGGACTATTGATGATAGATCTCCACATTTTTTCATATTGATACTTAATGAAACCTTCAATACGCATGCACCAAGATCTGAAGTTATCAGGGGTGATGATAGGAGCTTTAGTCATCGTTCCCATTTCAAACTCAGATAATTTCTGGTTGATGACCATTTTGAGTGAGGTGAGTGTATGAGTGAAAAGTCAAGGTGATTTGGGATGGTAAGATCTCACAATCAAGAGCCTGAAGCTCTGATACTAATTACAGGATCGGTTTTGATTACTCAACACAATATCTCTCAAACTCACAAGGTCACACTCAGACTGATGAAGCAGAATCCCTTAAGAGTTGATAATAATATACTAAGTAAACAAACACAAGAAATAGTTTTCAAGATACTTGTATATATTACTTCTCAACTAAAAGTTACAATACTTTTACAAGCATACAACTGAGTTTACAATGAGAACTATATATACTACTATCTGCAGCCGGTAAACAAATACTACATTCTAGTAGTAAGGTATCTAAGATAAAATACTATCCTAGATAAGATAGACATGACAGGTCCATGACTTACCTTTTTGTACCAACTAAAGTTATTAACTGTACTAACTGATAAACGATGAACAGTGAATAAAGTATGGTCAACTACATAAGCGTTGGAAAACGTCATGCAGTATCTTAGAGGTTGCAGCGGCTTGTCAGAAGGACCATACTAATATCCACTGGTACATAGTAGGTTCTTCCGAAGGTTAACTGGCTTCGGAAGAACAAGTTCTTCCGAAGCCACTTATACTTCGGAAGAGTCTACTTCTTCCGAGACTTCTGCTAATATTCAAGTCTTCATACTTCGGAAGTCTTTTGCCTTGAAGTTTTCCAAGTGTTTGTCTTCGGAAGATGGCTTCACTTTGTCTTCGGAAGTTCTTCTACTTAATCTTCGTAAGTACATCTTTGCCTTCGGAAGTCTTTATCAGTTGTACAAAAAATCATTTTAAGTGTTGTTTTGGTTGCACAAGCCTTATATATTCCAATCAATGCGAGATGAATGCTGATGGTAACCGATGAGCTGTTGATGGCTTCAGGGAAGAAGTGGTGGTGAGAAATGCTGATGGTAAATATTCAATAAGGGCATAATTGGGAGATGAAGGTACAAAATTAGAAACTTCTTCATACGACTTTTTAGCTGCCGTCTTAATCTTGTATTGAAATGACCTTTATGTCCCAACTTCCTCTATTATATAATAATATAGATGGAGCACTACTTTTTTGAATCCTTTCGATTGTTCTTTTTTCCTTCTAAAAATCACTCAAAATCGTAAAAAGAAAAACCTTACTTCCTTGAACCGATAACCATATTTCGGCAACCTAGCCTCCTTCGTCCGTCGCCTTAGGGTACGCAAAATAATAAAAAAATCAATATATAGAAAAATATATCTATGGCTACCATCGTTACCGACGACATTTTGTCGTCGCGATATGTGTCACCTACGGCGACAACTTGTCGTCGCTATAGGTCACTTATAGCCAAAAAATCTAGGGAACCCTACGGCGACGACTAGTCATCGCGATAGGCGACCTATCGCGACAACATAATGTCGTCGCCATAGGGCTGGTTGCCATGGGGTACATTTCTTGTAGTGACGGGGTATTACAGGAATATTCACCTCTCTCTTCTCAGGTAATCGTTCGTGACAAAATTTAACAAACTTTTGTTGATTAAAATGATCTTAATCTTACGTACATTTGTATCTCTTTTATTGATTAAAATTTAGGAATATTTATAAATCACGCCGTAACAAACTTTAATTGATTCAATTGTGGACCACACGCATTTGTTTTGAACAAGAAATTGCCATTTTAAAACTAGAGTTGTTAAATGTTGCTTTTCTAAAAAAGGAAAATCAGTTTTGGTAAAAATTCCCAAACGGAACGTCACAGCATTCATTTGGTAAAACTAAAAATTGTCACTGCTTTTAACCAGTGTTTTTGAGACCGGATCGGACAAGCCGGTCCGCCCGGTTCGACTGGGGATCGGTCCGGTGTCCGGTCCGGTCTTGTATGGATCGTTTTTTAGTGGTCGAACTGGCCGGTTCGTCCCGAACCGCTGGTCGGACCGGTTTTGGTATATATATATACTTTTTTTGATTTTAATGGGTAAAAACGGGGTGTTAAACCATAAATTAGTACGTTGGATATGCAAATATAGTTAAATATTATATATAACTATAAAATACATATATAAAACATATATAAATTACTTATATTTAATTACATATATAAATATAGTTAAATCCGGCCCAACCAGTCCGACCGGTCCGACCACCAAACCAGTAAGACGTCCGGTTCGACGTCCGATCCGGTTCTGAAAACATTACTTTTAACTAATAGCATTGAAAGATTATTGCTGCTGCTAGATAATTTTCAATGAAATTCACAAGTTAATAAATGTTTTATAACACACTAGTTTTAGTAAACTCGTGTATTACATGGGTTGAATAAATAAAATATTGAATATAATAAAATTTTACTTAATTATAAAACGATATTCTAAGATAAGATATGATTTAGATTACGAGAAATGAAAACTGTAAGTAATAAAACAACGATATTAACTTTTTTAATCTTTTAAAAAAAATCAAACATTTTGTTTAAAAAAATTGTCGTTTTTTAAATATCCTTATTCTAACTCTCAATTTTAATTATTTTTGGTTTATAAAAAAAATTACTTTTTAAAAACACCAAATTTAAAATACTTCATATTTTTAAATAAGTTTGAAGTTTTAGAAAAAAAATTATTTTACAAAAATCTGTTTTTTAGAAATAACATTAATAAAAAGATATATTTGTTAATTTATTGAAATTTTTTTATTAGTAGGGTAATTTTAGGAATTTTTTAACTTTTGGGGTTAAAAAAAATATATACATTAGGGGTACCCGCCGGTGCCACCGGCGGGTTCTCCCCTTTAAAATTCGCGCCCTGGCAAGATTCGCAGGGGTTTGTCTTGTTCCTCAGAACCCGCCGGTGTCACCGGCGAGTTCTGGCATGTTAGGTTGACCAGACAAGATAGCCCAAAGAACCCGCCAATGGGACCGGCGAGTTCTTGGGTAATTTAGGGTTTCGCTCACCATATAAACCCATCAACCCCTGTGAATCGTTAAACCAAAAACGAAACCCTTCTACAACCACATTATCTTCACTTAATAACCCATCCTCAAACAACTTAAACGAAAACCTCTTCATACCAACAAATTTCATCATGTCTAGACCTTATTTTATCCAAATATACTGGGGTGGTGATGTTTCTTTTGTGAACGAAAATGTTATGTGTGATGCTTCTACCAGAAGTACCACTATTGTTATTCAAAAAATTTCGTACGATTCGTTTGTTGATTTCATTTACGATCATCTTCAACTTTCACGAGAATATTATAATCTGAGGTTCAAACTATTTTACACGTACGGTGGTTTTTCTCAAACATCGGAAATTTTTAATGACTCGAGTCTTGAAGTATTGTATCAATTGGCAGATTATGTGGAAAATTTCATTGGAAATATTCACGTAATTTTGGATCCAATAATGTCACTCCAACAATCAAATTGTATGGATCTCCTACGAGGGTTTTCTGTATCCGAATCACCTACACAAACAGTTACTACCTTTCCAGGTAATGCAAGTTCACGTGATCATCAAGCCGGTCCGTCAAGAAATTTTAACATGGGGTATATTTCAACTCATCAATCAAATGTTGATCTAAATGATGATGAACACGGAGGGTTTGATAACTCAGATGATGATGGTTCACAAAGAAGTGAAGATTCCGAATCCGTTCCGTCACGTGATGAATCAACCGATAATGAAGATGGGTATGAAATTAGTGAGCACCATAATTTTGTGGTTAATCAAGGAATCTCTTACGGGGAGATGACCTTTTCTGAAGATCCTCGAGAATTAAAAGATTATGAAGCTACTGATTTTGATGATAAAGACTACATGGATGTATGGAATGAAGAAACAAAAGAAATCCATGTCGGCATGTTCTTTAAATCAAAATATGATTATGGAATGTTGCACGTCACCGGGAAATGTTTGTTGTTGAAAGTAAAAGTGATGCATATAGAGCAAAATGCTATAAAACTAGCCCCAATTATAGCAGTGATCTTCCCATTGGTCCTCAATGTAGTTGGTTTGTGTACGCTACCAAGCCTAAACATCACAACATGTGGAGAATATCTAGATGGGTCAATGCACACAATTGCTTTGGTAGTGTTGTTGGCAACAACAACAGAGGTTTGAAATCTAGAGATATTGTAAATCGCATCATCCACTGTATTCGCCAAGACCTTACTTTTCCAATCAAGCAAATTCAGGCACACATTAAAGACACGTTGAATGTTGATGTTTCGTATAATAAGGCGTGGAGAGCTCGAAAGGCTGCCATTGAGATAATATACGGTACTTGGGACAGTAATTTTGAAGAACTTCCAAGGTACATCAATGCTCTACAAGAAACAAACCAAGTTATTGTGGAATGGTTACATCATCCGATTAGTTCATCTCAATATCATATGTTTAAGTATGTGTTTTGGGCATTTGGTCCGGTAATCAACACATTCAAGCATAGTCAACCTGTGATATCTGTTGATGGTACGTTTTTTAAGGGATCGTATCGAGCTAAGATGTTAATTGCAGTTTTTAAAGATGCAAACAACTACGTAGTGCCTGTAGCTGTAACATCTCGTATTTTGTTAAGTATATAAAAGGACCTTTTATGTCTTTTGTGAAACATTGAGGGTTTAATATGCTTCACAATTAATTTGGTGGTTAACAAATTAATTTAATAAATAACAATAACATTATAAGTGTTATAATGTTTACTTAATATTATAAAACTTAACTTAATGTATCAAAAATCTTTAAAAAATAATTGTGATTAAAATAATAATAACAATGTTATTGTTATTATTACTAATAATATTAATAATAACAATAATAGTAATAATAATAATATTGATAATAAAGTTAATAATAATAATATCATAAATAAACATGAGAATTTTAGGGGGCTAAGTTGTATTTTTTCAAACTTTAAATTAAAGTTTCATGCATAAAATGTTAACTACTTAAACAACAGGGACCATTAGTGTAAATTAATAAAAACCCAAACCAATCCCCTTTTCCCTCCCCCGCTTTTCCGGCAGCCACCCTCCGGCGGCTCCGGCGACGCCCGAACACCTCCAAAACGCACCCCAAGCGTTGCAATAATGGATTTAAACCGTTTCAATCGGTTCGTGGGAATGATTCGAACCTGGTACTTGTTTCGAATCAATTTATTTACCGGTTTAAAGCTCGCAAACGAAACCGAACAAGATTCAAACAGTTATGCCTCAATTACTAACACAATTAATCGAATTAATTGAACAAAAACGCTCAGGAGAGGATTACGAATTCAGGCATATCAATCATTGATGTTCACATCGTGTAACAATAATCGAATTTCACACAAAACACCCGAAACAAACCCGTCGACCTGCAACTCAAACGAAGACTAACTTTCGAGCGTTAATAATCTCAATTGATAGAGGGCTATGTTTCACCTAGACCTTTAGATGCTTTCTGCAAAAGGAATGTGATTATCGTGCACAACCTCATCGTGAACCGACTTCGACAGCCGCGACCGTTTTCCATCTGTTCTTCAATGATCTTTCTTCGAAATGGGTAATTAAGCATATCATTATAATCGATTTTACATAGGGATCAAAAGCCCTATGTTAATCGACATTAACAGCAACGGATTCATGTTCAATTTTGGGTCCAATTGATCTAGGGTTCTTATGTAAATTGGGGGTTCATTTGTGAGTGTGTTTTTAAGATTTAAAAACCGGGTGATACCGCGGCTGTATGCCTTGGTTCACCGGTTAAGTCTTCCCCTGCCAACTTGGGGGTCACGGGTTCGAAACCCGGCCACCCCCATATTTTTTTTAAAATGGCTTTTTAAGCCTTAATTCAACTTAGAAAATTTTTAATAATATAGAAAAATATTTTTATAACCTTTAAATATATTTTAAGTTGACAAATAGTTTTTAGTAATATTTTAAAATACTAAACAATTAAAAACCTTTGTAATAAAACATTTTAAAGGTTATTTTTGAATTATTAACATAGATTTTAAATAATTAACAAAATAGTAGTGAACCGAACTTTCCTTAGATTTTATCGTTAAAATCACGATATTTTAAATGGAGTTTTATTGTAAAAAGTTATAAATTCTTTTAAACTTATTATGGTTCTAATTTTATTAAAGCATTATAAATCTAAATGATAAATAATTGTTCAAGTAGTTGTTAAAATGACTATTTGAATAATTTATTATTCATCAAATCATTTGAGTATGTTATACTATTCAATGAATATAATCGTTAACTTTTGTTTAAATTCTTGAAAATTATAAAACAATATAATTGGCTTTATTTTAAGGTTTTAAAAACCTTTATAATAAATCATTTTAATAAGCTTAAAACTTTATAATATGATTTTAATATGTAATATCCTTATCAACTTTAATAGTTAATTTTTAAATTAATTATTTCTTTTCACATATTATTGGTTTAATTGATTTGAATCATCTTTATTAAACCTAAATGATTTATTATTTTACTTAATTCCTTATTTAAACTTCCAAGTTCTATTGGAAACCCTAGTTCATGTTTTATTGTTAATCTTATTACCAAACCTAATCTTGGAATCTATACGTTTAAACAACTTGTAAAAGAAATCATTTGGAACCTCGTTTAAATTATTATCAACATAATTACTCATCAAAACCCTAAAACTATTGAAACCCTAATTCTTATTTAAACATTAATCAATATATTAACCTTAATCTTCATCTTGTAAATTATATATTTAGGTGCTTGTAATGGACACTTGGGATTTATCTTGTAATCTTTTATATCATCTTGAAATGCTTATTTCCATGTGAGTTTTTCTTGTCCCCTTTTTACTTTATTTCACACTATTTTGGGGTGAAACATGATACTTATACATGATACACGTTTAAACATTTGAGACTTGTAATGCACATGCAATTCTACTTATTATTTGGTCATGGTTATTTGTGTATTGTAAGTGTTTATATGAGATACATAGTTTGTTTACAATCATTAACTATTGCTAGCCTGGCGACGTCTTAGATCTTTGGGCCTGACAAGCCTATTTGGTGCTAAAGTCGAGGTATTGCCGACTCCTAGGGGCCGTACGCTTGTGCACTAGGGAACCAAATACACTTAGCCAATCTTTTATACTTGTAATCAAGTCGAGGTTTGGTTGTAACGATATGTGTTCTATAACCTTACTAGCTTATAACCTATGACATGAATTGCTACTTGTAACCTTTTTCGTATTATGTATGAAAACCTTGGAAACTCACCAACTATTTATAGTTGACCTTTTTATTTTTATCATGTTTCAGGAAAACCCCCAAGTTTTGAAGTGAACTTATGTTGCTGGCATATTCTAGGACTTGGACCTAGTTAATAAACAAAATGATTATGTTTGTTATTTCATGTTGAAACTTATTGAGACTTATGCTTGTAATGTAATTTTGAAACTTATGTATAATATATTTGGATTTAATAATAGCGTTATGTGGCTGTGAACAATCTTAACCCTCACATCTCGACGTTTCCGCCGTCAAGGTTGGGGTGTGACAGATTGGTATTAGAGCCCATAACTATAGGGATTTAGGTTATTAGAAATGGTGACCTAGACTATAGTTGCATGAACCTCATAGAAAGATCCTTATACATTTGTGCTTACATGTTGTTTGCATGCTACATAATGCTATGCCTTTTGTGCAACTTGATGCCTTAGCATAGGATTGCCTTATGTATGCTTAAACTTAGTTACTTGTCTCCCTAAACTTAACTTTGACTCTTTGACTCTTTGACTCTTTGACTCTTTGACTCTCCCCGACAAAATGAACTTCCTAAACTTATTCTTAACGACATGTGGAATCTACACTTATCATCTGGGTTCAATTCCTTAGACTCTATGTCTAATCTATGAAAATCTCAACAAGGTTTTGATTTCATAAACCAAAGAAATTTGTGTGACACATAGACACCTGTATTCTGGATTTCCTGGCAAAAGGCCTTCGGGCTAAGGCAAGCATATCGTATAAATCTCATTGTGAGACAAGTTATGCTTACCTGGGGATTTCTGGGATGAGTGATAAGCTATGGTCAACATACACAAGTCTCTAAGGCAAATGGGTCAATTTACCTTGACGTGTCAACGATTCCAAATGGTAATGCGTTACCAAATGGAACCATCCTCTTTGTGTCTTAAAAGTCCTTGATTCTTTGATCTGGTTTATCACCAAAGTTTTAATATCTTCTCGTTCTTATCATACATAATGTCCCTGTTAATATTGAACCCATCTTACATTTCAACTTTTACGTTTAAACATCGTTACACGCCGAGCGTTTCATGTAACTATTTCTATATCTTGACCAACGTGAACATGAATCTTAATATACCCAAAGATATTGGGAATCTAAACCGAATGGTCATCAAAAACTTTAAACCGCTACTTATGGTTCTCAAGTCTCCTTAAGGATGTGTCCCATAACTAAGAACATGCAATGCTATAGGTGGAATTCCTACGTCTCGAGATACTTTGTCTAGGCAAAGTGTAAATGGTGATTTGACTCGATCATTGAATCCATTTATTTGACTCGAAACCCTTGAGATGAGTGATCACTTATAAGTACGCATGTCTTTAATAAGGTTATGGTTGACCTCATGACTTGAGGAGTTCATGTATTTCTTTCAGTTGTGAATCGAATGTTCACATCTCGTCGTGGTGTTGAATCACTCTTGTCATTGATTTAGTCTTTCTGATTTAAATCATTCAAGATTTGAACACCATCATAACCAATTCTGTTACCTCGAACTTTGACCTTAAACTTTGTAAGCATGATTTTACCTTTTGTTACATTAATGTAACTTGAAATTTTCTGAATTTTTAATGAATACTCTCTTCCTTTTGTTGATAAGTCGAACTTCATACCGTTTGCACCGTGGGAGATGCAAGAGTAGCAAGTCAACCTATGACTAAGAACACTTGTATTTCCTAAATTCTAACTCATCAAAACAGGGGGATTCCCTTACTTTGATGATTCTCTATTCGTTTTGATAAATGGTCTCCAATTGTGATCCTCTGGATCGGGGTGATTTCCTTATCCCGAGGATTGAATTCAATTATTTTCTTTAGAATGACATTTCACAAATGACATGATCTCACCAAAATAGGATTGAAACCCGTACTTTGGTGACAAATGTCAATCTTCGATTGTTTTCTTGCTATGATGAAATTCAATCATCAAGATAGGCGTGAATTCCATACCTTGATGATAATATCATCTTTATGAATTGTATTTGTTCAAATGAGACGACTTCATCAAAGTAGGAGTGAATTCTGGATTTTGATGAAGAAGTTCATCTCGTTATACTTTGTTTTTGTAAAACTTCACCGTTAAGATAGGGGTGACATCCCTTACCTTAATGGTGAGTTACCTCGTCTTATTTCTGTGGATCCTCAACAAGGAGTTGGGATCGAATTTTTTTTAATCGGTAAGTTAGCGGTCATACCTTGCGAATGCACCATCAAGTTAGGAGTGAAAACCGCACCTTGATGACTATTCTCATTTCTTGATCTCCAACTTACCAAGGTGTTAATCAAGTGACAAGAAACATGTAGTAACTTGAAGGGTGAACCAATGTTAGCGTTTGGACCTATCAAGCCAAAGCATGATTTCTGAACTTGAAAGGAGACCCGATCACTCTAGGTTGATTTTGATTCCGAGCCATTTAAATTCTTAAACTGATTTCTTTCCCTTTATCCTTATGTTTTGATTTGATCTAGCTACATCGAACCATTTATTCCCTATTTATCAACTTTCATCTTGAGTTATCATCAACGCATGATTGTGTGATGGTAGCCTTCTTAAACAATCTTTCTACTAAATAAAGACATTATCAACTTGTGGTTATGTCTTTCTAGTCATACGAATGTTCTCGACTATACGTATGGGTTTGATGAACTACGTATGCAATCTATACTTGGAAACTTGGTATCTTGCAAAACATGTTTACAAATACTTTTCTTAATGTTTGCGTCACTTCTTGAATCGCTTTTGAACCCTTAACCTTGAAAATCAATGAAATTTTATCTTGGTTTTGAACAACAAGACTCGTTATTATCCTCATTGCGATGTGGATATAAGGGTTCATAAAATTCTGTAAGTTGTAGTCATATGTGTGGCATAAAAGAAAAGACATAACTTGGCATGTGTCCAAGTGTCTTACTTTCACTTATGACAATACCTAACCTTCGTGTTCCTGTGAATCTCCTGTTTTATTTCTCATCACCGAATGTCTCTTATTTTGGATGTCATACTGAAAATTGGTGCATTATAGACCAATTGACTAATCCCATATTGACTCATGTGAGATAATGAGATAAATTGACTTGTATCTAACTCAAGAATTCGTATACCGTGGTATGGCGTTAAAACATCGATCGTTATTTTGGATGACCGGTTCCTTTTCTGTTTTTAATAATGTTCCCAACCATCGTCGTGAACTTGTTTCAAAATCTTCGCATATCGTATAATTCTTAGACCAATGATTGGTCAAAAGAGAGATACATATTCATAAGATATGCGTTAAGACCGTTTCATATAGTGACGGTTGGGATTCTTAAATCCTGACGGTTAATCTTTCTTATCATTGTTGGTCCTTTATTGATTTCTAGATATCAATTTACTACGAAATTACATTCTAGAAGTTGTGACTTCTGAATCTAAGGTACCACGGTAGCTCGTTATCGTTTTCAACGCTTTATCTCAAAACGTCTCGCGTTTATTATGCTGAGAATCTGGTAAGATTCCATAAAGTGAGGCGTTCCACCTGTAACCAAACGTCAAACACTGTTCGTTGAACACTCACTTTTCATTTCAATTCCTTTGTTCATTTAAGTTCATTCTTAATTTCGGGACGAAATTCTTTTAAGTTGGGGAGACTGTAACATCTCGTATTTTGTTAAGTATATAAAAGGACCTTTTATGTCTTTTGTGAAACATTGAGGGTTTAATATGCTTCATAATTAATTTGGTGGTTAACAAATTAATTTAATAAATAACAATAACATTATAAGTGTTATAATGTTTACTTAATATTATAAAACTTAACTTAATGTATCAAAAATCTTTAAAAAATAATTGTGATTAAAATAATAATAACAATGTTATTGTTATTATTACTAATAATATTAATAATAACAATAATAGTAATAATAATAATATTGATAATAAAGTTAATAATAATAATATCATAAATAAACATGAGAATTTTAGGGGGCTAAGTTGTATTTTTTTAAACTTTAAATTAAAGTTTCATGCATAAAATGTTAACTACTTAAACAACAGGGACCATTAGTGTAAATTAATAAAAACCCAAACCAATCCCCTTTTCCCTCCCCCGCTTTTCCGGCAGCCACCCTCCGGCGGCTCCGGCGACGCCCGAACACCTCCAAAACGCACCCCAAGCGTTGCAATAATGGATTTAAACCGTTTCAATCGGTTCGTGGGAATGATTCGAACCTGGTACTTGTTTCGAATCAATTTATTTACCGGTTTAAAGCTCGCAAACGAAACCGAACAAGATTCAAACAGTTATGCCTCAATTACTAACACAATTAATCGAATTAATTGAACAAAAACGCTCAGGAGAGGATTACGAATTCAGGCATATCAATCATTGATGTTCACATCGTGTAACAATAATCGAATTTCACACAAAACACCCGAAACAAACCCGTCGACCTGCAACTCAAACGAAGACTAACTTCCAAGCGTTAATAATCTCAATTGATAGAGGGCTATGTTTCACCTAGACCTTTAGATGCTTTCTGCAAAAGGAATGTGATTATCGTGCACAACCTCATCGTGAACCGACTTCGACAGCCGCGACCGTTTTCCATCTGTTCTTCAATGATCTTTCTTCGAAATGGGTAATTAAGCATATCATTATAATCGATTTTACATAGGGATCAAAAGCCCTATGTTAATCGACATTAACAGCAACGGATTCATGTTCAATTTTGGGTCCAATTGATCTAGGGTTCTTATGTAAATTGGGGGTTCATTTGTGAGTGTGTTTTTAAGATTTAAAAACCGGGTGATACCGCGGCTGTATGCCTTGGTTCACCGGTTAAGTCTTCCCCTGCCAACTTGGGGGTCACGGGTTCGAAACCCGGCCACCCCCATATTTTTTTTAAAATGGCTTTTTAAGCCTTAATTCAACTTAGAAAATTTTTAATAATATAGAAAAATATTTTTATAACCTTTAAATATATTTTAAGTTGGCAAATAGTTTTTAGTAATATTTTAAAATACTAAACAATTAAAAACCTTTGTAATAAAACATTTTAAAGGTTATTTTTGAATTATTAACATAGATTTTAAATAATTAACAAAATAGTAGTGAACCGAACTTTCCTTAGATTTTATCGTTAAAATCACGATATTTTAAATGGAGTTTTATTGTAAAAAGTTATAAATTCTTTTAAACTTATTATGGTTCTAATTTTATTAAAGCATTATAAATCTAAATGATAAATAATTGTTCAAGTAGTTGTTAAAATGACTATTTGAATAATTTATTATTCATCAAATCATTTGAGTATGTTATACTATTCAATGAATATAATCGTTAACTTTTGTTTAAATTCTTGAAAATTATAAAACAATATAATTGGCTTTATTTTAAGGTTTTAAAAACCTTTATAATAAATCATTTTAATAAGCTTAAAACTTTATAATATGATTTTAATATGTAATATCCTTATCAACTTTTAATAGTTAATTTTTAAATTAATTATTTCTTTTCACATATTATTGGTTTAATTGATTTGAATCATCTTTATTAAACCTAAATGATTTATTATTTTACTTAATTCCTTATTTAAACTTCCAAGTTCTATTGGAAACCCTAGTTTATGTTTATTGTTAATCTTATTACCAAACCTAATCTTGGAATCTATACGTTTAAACAACTTGTAAAAGAAATCATTTGAAACCTCGTTTAAATTATTATCAACATAATTACTCATCAAAACCCTAAAACTATTGAAACCCTAATTCTTATTTAAACAGTAATCAATATATTAACCTTAATCTTCATCTTGTAAATTATATATTTAGGTGCTTGTAATGGACACTTGGGATTTATCTTGTAATCTTTTATATCATCTTGAAATGCTTATTTCCATGTGAGTTTTCCTTGTCCCCTTTTTACTTTATTTCACACTATTTTGGGGTGAAACATGATACTTATACATGATACACGTTTAAACATTTGGGACTTGTAATGCACATGCAATTCTACTTATTATTTGGTCATGGTTATTTGTGTATTGTAAGTGTTTATATGAGATACATAGTTTGTTTACAATCATTAACTATTGCTAGCCTGGCGACGTCTTAGATCTTTGGGCCTGACAAGCCTATTTGGTGCTAAAGTCGAGGTATTGCCGACTCCTAGGGGCCGTACGCTTGTGCACTAGGGAACCAAATACACTTAGCCAATCTTTTATACTTGTAATCAAGTCGAGGTTTGGTTGTAACGATATGTGTTCTATAACCTTACTAGCTTATAACCTATGACATGAATTGCTACTTGTAACCTTTTTCGTATTATGTATGAAAACCTTGGAAACTCACCAACTATTTATAGTTGACCTTTTTATTTTTATCATGTTTCAGGAAAACCCCCAAGTTTTGAAGTGAACTTATGTTGCTGGCATATTCTAGGACTTGGACCTAGTTAATAAACAAAATGATTATGTTTGTTATTTCATGTTGAAACTTATTGAGACTTATGCTTGTAATGTAATTTTGAAACTTATGTATAATATATTTGGATTTAATAATAGCGTTATGTGGCTGTGAACAATCTTAACCCTCACATCTCGACGTTTCCGCCGTCAAGGTTGGGGTGTGACAGTAGCTTATGCCATCGTTGATGAAGAAACGATAGATAGTTGGAGTTGGTTTTTGCAGCACTTGTGGTCCCATGTTGGAGTTCATCATGATTTTGTTGGAAGGGGGAAAAAATTGTGTGTTATTTCTGATATAAAAGTATTATCACCGCTATGCAAAATGTTGAAGATATGGTAAACAATGTGGTTCATCGATTTTGTCTTCGACACGTGCGTAGTAACATGATGCACAAGTTCAAGGTGTCTACTTTAAAAAAGATTTGTTGGTTGATTGGAAGCACCTCCCAACAAAGGAAGTATGATTTATTTGTAGCTGAAATGCAAAGTCTTAAGCCTGAAGCTTGGGAATATTTAAAAGCTATCAAAGAAAGAAAATGGACGATTGTACATGATAAAAATCAACATCGTTGGGGTAACCTAACGACAAACATTTCTGAAAGTTTTAACAACACACTGCGGGGAGTAAGGCTTATGCCAATTAAAGCCATTATTAATTGCACGTTTGAGAAAACAGTTGAGCAATACAGAAAACACCAGGAAATTACAACATCTTGCAACACAGGTTTACCCCCCCCCCCCCCCCCCCCCCGTTTATGGCGTTTGTTTGAATCCCGTGATCTTATTGGGCAGCAACATATCATAACCGATTTTGATCACCACGAGGCAAGATACAGGGTGTTGTCAAAGATAAATAATAATCAAGCTGGTGGAAATGTTTATACTGTGGAGTTCAATGATAGAACATGCACTTGTGGTAAATGGCAAATGCTAAGATTCCTGTGCTCACATGCGATTGCTGTTTGCCGACACAGGGGTGTGTCACCTTTTTACACTGTGCATGAGGTATACACTACTGCAGCTTATCAAAAACAGTATAGTGGACATTTTTACCCACTTCGTCATCCTGATTACTGGACAGACCCAGGTTGGAGGATTAGAGCTGACCCATCAAAGGTTACAACAAAACGAGGTAGGAGACGCACCCGTAGGATACATAATGAGATGGATGTTCGTCATCATCCAGATGAACCCGTTGTACGTAAATGTTCCATATGTAGACAACCGGGTCATAACATGAGTACGTGTCGAAACTCACAACCGTAGGATACATGTTATTGTTATTGTGTTTGATCTTTTTTATTAAGTACTTGTTATTGTTTGATCTTTTTTATTAACTACTTGTTATTGTTTATTGTGTTTGTCCTTATAAAATAAACATGACTAATTGGATAAAATATTTGATAGATAAAACTTGCATAGGGATCGTTTGAATCATCCCAAATTACCTCATTACTCTGTTATTGTGTTTGATCTTGTTTATTAAGTATTATTTCTCCCCCCTTTACGATATATTGTGAAGTCGAACATGTTCCTGCTGTGAAACTGGTAACCTTCTAGGGATCGTTTGAATCATTCCAAATTGCCTCATTACTCTGCTAGCATTGTGTGGCTCAATATATTCCCAAACTATGAGAAATGTATCAATATTCCAACATAAAATACCACTTCTACAAATCTCAGGTAGACAGTGTATAATTTCATCATAAGGCCTCCAGTTAAACTAATAAAAAAACAAACTTTAAATTGTTAAACTTTTCATGATATACATTTTGTGATTAATAATAATTAAAAATTAATACCATGTTATTATTCAACGAATGTAAAGATGATCTATATGCGCTCAAGCAGCTCGGAGTGGTTGAAATATAGCTAAGTTTTCCTCCCTGCCATCTTTAAATATAATTCAAAACAAATATCGGTTAAACAAAATTAATAAATATAAATTCAAAAAATAGAATAAACATGATTGTAACATACCTTGCACCATATGGTAATGCGTATAGTGTATTAGGGTCAAGATTAAAGTCATTAATCGGAGAAAGGGTAGGTAGCCTTTCCCAAGCCCATAATTGTAACAAAGATAACGGTCCACTAACATCAGTAGCTGTTATTTTTGTTGCCTTGCATAGCTGTCTATACAACCATGCTAAAGTAGCACTCCCCCAACTTAGTTGGTCACACTCTTCTAAATCTTCTACATGTGTTAAAAAATTAACATGGATCCAGTTGGAAGATGAATCGGGGAATAAAGTCGCCCCAATCATGTATAATATTATTAATCGAGCACGCTGCTGGAATTGCTCAATAGAGGCATTTGTAGGTAAATCTTTTTCAATTTCTTTTAAAATGGAAACCAAATTTATTTTTAAACCTTCTATATGATGGGGATCAAGAAAACAACCTGTCAAACGCCCGAACAAATCTATTATTTCAGTTTTGTTCATCGCCACATCACTGCCAGTAATTGCATCACCATCAACTTGTAAACCCCATAAGACTTGAACATCTTGAAGGGTTACCGTGCATTCTCCCACAGGTAAATGAAACATGTGGGTTTCAGGCCGCCATCTCTCTACCAAAGCCGTAATCAAACCACCATCAAGCTTACGGTAACCGCAATCAATAATACCAAAACCCGCTATCCTTATATAAGGCATAACATTACTGGGTATAGGCTTGTGTTTGATGAGTCTCCAAAAATTGGTATCCCCCCGTCTAGGACGCAAAATACCGGCATCACTCGCTGGATTCTGAAAATAGTGAGCAGCTCTATGCTCTCCAACCAAAAATAACAATTCCGTATTCAAAGGACCCGATGTAACACCCCAATTCAGCATGGAATAAAATCTTTGAGTTTGTTAAGAAATAAAGAATTTGGAATGAGAGTTTAGTGTGTATTGTGAAGAGTAAAGTTTGGAATTTGGAATGAGAGTTTAGTGGTTTATATAATAGAATTTTTTTTTTAATATGTATTGAATGCTGATAGGGGACGAAATTATTGTGGTCAAAACCCTAACCACCTACCCACCATTCACATTGGCAGGTTCTTGGTTCGATATTATTGTGGTCGGTCAAGGTGGTTGGTCATGGTCAGACAGCATTGATGGGACGAGGGGAGAACCCGCCGGTGGCACCGGCGGGTACCCCTAATGTATATATTTTTTTTTAACCCCAAAAGTTAAAAAAAATCCTAAAATTACCCTACTAGTAAAAAAAATTCTAATTTATTAGAAAACCATATATTTTTAATCTAAAAAAGACTTAAATAATATTATTTGTAATTACGGTAATTGTTTAATAGGACAAATAAGGGGGAAAAGTTTTGTGAGAATGAATATAGTGTTGTCATATGTCCGCTATAATTATTCTTTTATTAGAGTAGAAGGATAATTAAGAACACTCAAATGCTAGATTATTTACATTGTAACCCCTTATAGTTTAAAATTAATAAAGAATATATATCTAGGACTTGAAGATGTTTTATTATTATAAGTGCATTTAAAAAAAAGTTATTATTTCTATTCAAAATATATTATAAATGAGTATTATTATAATACGAAAACAACATGATATATAATGGTCCAAACGATGTGTCGGCAAATTATTTAAGAAAAGCATGTGACATTGGTTATATGGACTGATCTTCCGACCTTCTTTATAAAGGTAAGTGCTAATCCAGTTTGAGTTTGTTATGGTGGTACTGAAAATTTTTTATGTAACCTTTAGTAGGAAATCTATAGGATGTATAGTAATTATATAGACATGAAATAACTAGATTATAATATTATTACACATATAAAAATAAATGTTAAACTGTTGATGAATAGTATTTTATATAAGTGGATTACAAAAGTTATCTCAAAATCAATTAGGTCACACCGCTAAAAGTCTCTTACTAATGACATCTAAAGCATCGGTCAAATTTGTAACTACTTTTTAAAAATATAGTAATCAAGTTTCTTAAGTGTTGCATTAAATTCATCCGGTTTTTTTAGCCCTCTAAAATCAGTCAACATTCGGTGGGTTTTCAAATCTTATAAAGTATGTTTATACATGTTGGAATTTTTGAAAACTAAGTTAGGTGTTGTTTGTTTTTTTCTGCAGGAAAATGTCTGCAGTCTGAGGACCACATCTGCAGCAGAAGAGCTGGACCAAATGTCTTCAGTATGTAAGAAAAAGACTGTTTGTTTTTTAATATCTGCAGACTGCTAAAATATTTTGTAATGAAAGTAAATCACAAATCATACTACTAATATCACAAATCAAACAAAACCCTAAACTAAATCACTAATCATACCATCTAATATCACAAATCAAACAAAACCCTAACTTAAATCACAAATCATACCATCTAATATCACAGATCAAACAAAACCCTAACCTAAATCACAAATCATACCATCTAATATCATAAATCAAACAAAACCCTAAACCAAATAACAAATCATATTAACCAAATCACAAATCATTCTACATAAACAACACAAGGTAAAGATAAAGAAACCAAAAACTGTCTACCATTGCTATCTTCTTCTGAAGTTTTTTGCCACCCTATCTAGTTCGTCTCCATCATTAATCCATAAAGTCGTACACATCTACCATATCAGTTAAGAAAACTCACTTTTCTTTGATCTGACTTCATAACTATTCAATTAAATTCAATATTTCAATTCATAAAATCAGTTAATTTAGGTACAGTTTGCAGTTTGGTTTAGGTTTAGATGTTCAAAACAGCCCACTTATGAGTAACATAGTCCAACTCACGAAACAAGCAAAGAAATTGAATTTGAAATGGAGGCAAATTTATTCCAATGTGTCAATATACCCCATTGCAAAATAGACCTACAATTAACTGAGAGTGGCGGCGGAGGGAGGGGCCAGCGACGGAGGGAGTGGTGGCGGAGCAGGGAGTGGCGGCGGAAGGAGGGACCAACGGAGGGAGGCGGGCGCAGGTGGGGGGAGGGGGCCGGCGGTGGTGAGAGGGAAGGATGTGGAGGATGGTTTCAGGTGGTGGGACTATCGGCGGCGGCACAGGTCCGGCCGGTAGGGGAGGTGGGGCGGCGGTGGTAAGAAGGAGGATGGGGAGGAGGTTCACGTGGTGGGAGGATGGAGATGAGATGCAGGTAGATGGGTTTGGAAGGGAATGTATTGTGTTAAAAGTTGAGAAGAGGTTAGAAGATTTAAGAAGTGGTAGGTCCATGTCATTAAAAATGTTTGTAATTAGAATCATGTTGTTATAGAGTTTATTACACAGATAATCCTTGACGTATGCACGCATTCCACTTCTAATCTTTAATTTTGAGAAAATACATGTCTATATTTATTCTCTTCATGTTTTGCATATTAACAGCCCGCAACTTGGATTGATGTAATATCCTGATGTTAAGTCAGTGCACTTACCCCATATGTGAAGGTATTATGCCATTTCAAATCCTATTTTCTTTATTATAACTCAAAGAAAGCCTTCCCACCCTCTCTCCTATCATATCTTGGAAAGATTATAAACCAGGTTAACGCTTCTATTCATGTCATAAGCTAGTAAGTACAACTATCTTTCACATTCTTCTCATTATACATATTTAATTATCGAACTGTTATAGATCTCGAGGTCTCGATTACATGAAGGGATGACCCACCTATTTCCTTCAACCAATGGACATTATTCCATGTCTTTTGAAGTTAAAAGACAAGCCTAAAAATGAAGTGAAGAGTTTGGAAGCTAAAATTTGCTAAAAGAACATAATGTTAATCTTCTTGTTTTTAGCATTAGGGTTCATAAGTTTCAAATTTGTTTATCTTTTTTTATGATTTAATTATGTGTCTGGAAAAAAGTGTAATGTTTTTTTTCTTATAATGTTTTACCATTCTCTCTTTTGTAATATTTTACTCATATTTTAATGAAAATGGTTCCTATCTTAACTTGTACCGGTTTAAGTTTGTAACCAATTGATTATTGGGTCAGATAAGCCTGGTGCAACCAAAACAATACTTAGAATAATTTTTGGTGCCACTGACAAAGACTTCCGAAGACAAAGCTGCACTTCCGAAGGTTAAAGTAGAAGAACTTCCGAAGAAGGTACTCTGTCTTCCGAAGATAAAGTAAATTCCTCTTCTGAAGACAAACACTTAGAAGACTTCAAGACAAAGTCTTCCGAAGTATAAAGACTTGAAGATCAGCAGAAGTCTCGGAAGAAGTAGACTCTTCCGAAGGTTAACTGGCTTTGGAAGAACATTGTTCTTCCGAAGCCAGTTAACCTTCGGAAGAACCTACTATGAACCAGTGGATATTAGTATGGTCCATCTGACAAGCCGCTGCAATCTCTGATATACGGTATGACGTTTTCCCACGCCCATATAGTTGCCCATACTTTATTTACTATTCATTCTTTATCAGTTAGTACAGTTACCAACTTTAGTTGTTGACAAAAAGGTAAGTCATGGACCTGTCATGACTATCTTATCTAGGATAATATTTTATCTTAGATACCTTACTACTAGTAATGTAGTATTTGTTTAGTAGTAATTCCCAGCTAGTAATCTAAGTATAACCGGCTATAGATAGTAGTATATATAGTTCTTATTATAAACTCATTTAGTATGCTTGTAAGAGTCTTGTAAACTTTGAGTTGAGAAGTAATATATACAAGTATCTTGAAAACCATTTCTTGTGTCTTGATTACTTAGTATATTATCATCAGTTCTTAAAGGATTCTGCTTCATCATTTGAGTGTGACTTAGGGAATTTAAGAGAGAATACTTGTGTTGAGTGACCATACCCGATCCTGCAATTGGTATCAGAGCTTCTTAGGCTCCTGATTGTGAGATCTTAACATCCCAAATCACCTTGTTTCATCATTCATACACTCATTTCACTCAAAATGGCCCTCAACCAGAAATCATCTGAATCTGAAATGGGAACGATGACTAAAGCTCCTACCATCACCCCTAATAACTTTTGATCTTGGTGCAAGCGTATTGAAGGCTTCACTAGATATCAAGATGGCAAAATGTGGAGATCTATCACCAATGGTGCTTACATGCCAAAGGTGGCAGCTTCGGTTGGTAACGGTGTCATGATAGAGAAGGTCGTTGAAGACTACTCAGATGAAGACTTCAAGAAAATGGACATCGATAGCAAAGCCATGACTGTACTGCTTACATCCATACCAAACTCCATAATGGTAGGCTTTGAGCACTGTCAGTCAGCCAAAGAACTCTTTGATGCTTTGACATTGATGTATTTTGGTTCCAATGAGTCTAAGAAAGATTCCCTGAAGCAGCAATGTGAAGCCTTCACCTATATTGCTGGAAAGACCCTCAGTCAGCAATACTTCAGGTATATGGACCTTATTTCATCACTTCAGTCTGTGGGAGTGACTCTTGAGAAGAAAGATCTATCAAGGAAATTCATGAGTGCACTTCCTCAAGAGTGGACTTTCTATTGTGTCTCTATCAAGAGGACCGAGATTTGAATATTCTCACAATGACTAAACTATACGGCATCCTTGATGGATGCCGTGTAGAGATGGAGACTCAGAGAGGCCACCAGATGAGCAGAACCTCTTGTCCTCCTGCTAGCAACGCTTTAGTTGTTACTGAAGGCTCAAGACCCCCCAGACCTAGCAGTACATGACTTACTCCCAGCAACCATCATGTTCTTCTGGGCCATACATCATCTTTCCTGAGACACCAAGGTCTCAACAGGCTCAATCAAGTCCCTTCCAGGAAAATTGTGTCTTTGTTTCAGGAAATGGGCATTCTAGTGATTTTTAGTTTTGCTTTGATGATCTAGAATGCTTTAGCCTAGATGATGTTGAATACATGGACATTTTCCAACAAATGGCTATGTTGACTTATAGAGCAAAGAAGTTCTTTAAAAGATCTGGAAGGCAGTTCCCTCAGAACCCAATCAACAGCAAATTCAGGTTTGACAGAATCAAGGCCAAGTGTTACAACTGCAATCAACTTGGTCATTTTGCCAGGAAATGCAAAGCTCCTAAATCCAATCCAGGAGCCACTCAAGCCTCCACACATCCTGCCACACCTAAAGCTGCTACAAAGTCAACTGAACAACAAACTGTTGTTGTTGCTCAAGAAGATGACTGGAGCTTCATGGTGCAAGATGTGACCCCTGCTCAAGCACTTATGGCTGGAACTGATGACAACAAGGTATATGAACACCTCTATACTCCAGCTTGTATTACTAAAGTCAAACTGTATCAGGACTATAACATGGAAATCAAACCTGATATTGAGTCCTTAAACATTCTAAAATCTGATTTTAAAAGGGTAGAATCTGACTATAAAATGAAAATTGAAGACTTAAAGAAAACTGTTTCCTCTTTAATACATGAACACTCCAATTATAGGGCTCAAATCAAAGATTTAATTTTCAAGTTAACTGAGGCTCAAGCCCAGCTAGTAATAGATGAGGCTAAAGCAAGGAAGTATGCTATTAAAGAGCATAGCTTTAGAACCATTATTGCATCATCCTCCCACTCAAAGGTCTGTTATCAAAACAAAGGTGGGTTGGGAACCAATGAAATTGCTCCACCACAATTTTATGAGTCTATAAGACAACCAAGATGTGGTACTAAAGAGCAAGAGGTTCCATATGCTAACCCACTACCTCATCAGAAGAAGAATGATGCAACTATGGAGACCATCACAGGGAAGGACCAGGTTGAAAAACCCATCCCCACCAGTGATGATCAACCTCTGACCACCAAAGCTAGAAGAAACAAAGCTAAGGCAGCCAGGAAAACTGCCAAGAAAATGGCTGAGTCCAAGCTGAAGATAGACCCAAAGCAAAAGGGTGTGTTCATCTCAGCTGGATTCCAAGTGGTTGGAAGCTCTGATCCAGGAAAGGAGTGTAATACCAGCACTCTTATCCAGCTGAAGGATCAGAAGCTAAAGGGGAAGACTGTTGATGATGGAAAGAAGTGCAAGAAACAATAGTCCTCACACCCCATGAAGAGTAACATTGAGTGCATAATGTGTGGTCTGCACAACCACATGGCTAAAGATTGTTACTACAATCCTGCAAGCACACGTTATGCAAATAATGTTAAGAAAGAAGGCCCAAGGAGGATTTCATATTTGGACCTTATCATATGGTTCAAGTGTTAAGAAAAGGAAAACTTATTTCTGAAACCAAATTGCTTTCGGGAGAAACTCATTTTTCCGAAAGGAAAATAGCTTCGGAAGACAAGCCAAAGAAAATTCTAAAGAACTAAAGAATTCCTTTGAAACCTTCCGAGAAGAAGACTGCTTCGGAAGAAAAGGTGGTGAAAGCCTCTTCCGATAATAAAGAAGCCTCAGAAGAAAGCCATGCTGCTCAAGCTTCATCAAGCTCATCTACATTGATCAACCAAAGGATGGAATGGAAGATCAGAGAAGATATTACAGCCCAAAGCTCTTCTTCACAAGCCACAATTGAACCCCCATGCATACATTTTGGTTCAATTATGTCATCTACATTAGAAGAGCCCAAGACCGACAAGGCTTAGGTTTCCAATAGTAACTATTTCACCTTTTATGCAGGGACATCCACATGACAAAAACGGCAATGTGTGGATTATGGATAGTGGATGCTCCAGGCACATGGCAGTGAATAGATATCTTCTTCAACATTTTCAACATTTTGATGGAGGTCCTGTTCAATTTGGAGGTAAAACCAGAGGATACATTTCTGGTAGAGGTAGTGTATCTAATGGTAAGTTAAAGGTCGACAAAGTAAACTTTGTCAAACAGCTTGAACATAATCTCTTAAGTGTTTCTCAGTTCTGTGACCAAAAGCACCAGATGCTTCTCATAGAACATGAGTGCATCATCCTCAAACCCGGGATGACAATTCCTTAGGAATTGGTGCTTCTTAGATCTCCTAAGAGAGGGGATATGTACAAGCTTGAGATGAACAATGCTTCCCCAGTAGGAGAAGTATTATGTTTTCTTTGCAAAGCTAATGGTGATGAGTCAACTCTGTGGCATAAAAGAATGTGTCATGTTAATTTCAAAACCATGAATAATTTGGCTAAAAATAACTTGGTACATGGTGTGCCTAAAAATGAATTTTTCTGCAAAGATAATTGTGTTGCATGTCTGAAAGGAAAGCAACATATGGTATCTCATAAATCCAAAGAAGTTAACTCTATCACCACTCCATTACATTTATTGCACATAGATCTATTTAGTCCTACAAGTATAATAAGCATTAGAAGGAAATCATACTGCCTTGTGATTGTTGATGATTTCACTAGATTTACATGGGTATTCTTTTTAAGAACTGAAGATGAAACTGCTGAAACTTTAAAATCTTTTATTCTTAAAATAGAAAATCCAGTTGATCACGAGTTAAAATAATTAGAATTGATCAACGGGCTGAGTTTAAGAATCAAGTTCTTGACTCATTCTGTAACTCAAAAAGGATTGCTAGACAATTTATTGCTTCTAGAACTCCTCAACAAAATGGTGTTGCTGAGAGAAGAAATAGGACACTTATTGAGGCTGCTAGGACTATGTTAGCTGATTCAAAGCTGCCTCTAACATTCTGGGCAAAGGCAGTCAGTACTGCATGCTATGTGTAGAACAAAGTTCTTATAGTCAAGCCCCATGGAAAAACCCCTTATGAGCTATGGAACAAGAGACCACCGTTCATTGGTTTTCTTAGGCCTTTGGTAGCAGGTGTATCATACTTAACACAAAGGAAAATTTGGCAAAATTTGCTGAAAAGTCAGATGATGCTATCTTTGTTGGATATTCCTCAAACTCTATTGCTTATAGAGTCTACAACATCAAAAATCAACAATTTGAGGAATAATCTAATATTCTTGTAAATGAGCACACTCCTTATGTTAGGGGGAATGGTCCTGACCATATCTTTGATTTAGAATTGTTTCCAAACTATTCTGAACCTTCTAGTGAGAATGTTTTAGCTGGAACATGAACTCAAAATGACTCGGATGATGATCAACTGTTTGAGTTACCCAGACCTCTTCCAAGTTCTCCAAGAATTGCTGAAAATCAAGCTCCAACAAATAGAAGACCTGAAAGCATGACTATCTCAGGAACTAGTGGAGCTTCAACTAGTTGTCAACAAAGTGAACCGCAAAAGTCATCAAGTGACAACTCAAACACTGCACTACACCAAGCTGATGGAAGCAGTAATCAGCAGGCACATGCAACTGTTAATGCTGCTTCACAACAAAATGCTACTGATGTTGTCTTTCATTCATTCAGTCAGTCCTTATTGAATGACTGTGAGACATCAGTTGGTCCAAGTGTTCAAAATCTTGAGCAGAATTTTTCCAACTTAGATCTCTCCATGCAACTAGATGTTATCCCTAGGCTTAGGATTCACAACACTCACCCAGATGAGAAAATCATTGGAGATGTTTCTGAAGGTATGAGAACAAGAGGACAAACTCACAATGGGAATGTCTGCTTGTACTCATGCTTCCTTTCTCAAAGAGAACCAAAGAAGGTAGAGGAAGCTTTGAAAGATAGTAGTTGGGTTGAATCAATGCAAGAGGAGTTGCTTCAATTCAAAAGACAAAAGGTTTGGAACCTATGTCCACTACCATCTGGTCAAGTACCCATTGGCACAAAGTGGGTATTCAGAAATAAAAGGGATGATAGAGGCTTGATTATCAAGTACAAGGCAAGACTGGTAGTTCAAGGATACACACAGGAGGAAGGAATTGATTACACTGATGTCTTTACACCTTTTGCAAGACTTGAGGCAGTGATGATCTTTCTTACTTATGCAGCATCCAAGAATTTTACAATTTACCAGCTTGATGTCAAATGTGCATTTCTATATGGGGATATAGACAGAGAAGTCTATGTGTGCCAGCCTCCAGGATTTGAAGACCCACAACATCCCAACTATAAGTGCAAATTGGATAAAGCTCTCTATGGGCTGCACCAAGCACCTAAGCTGTGGTATGAGACTTTGTCTTAGTTTTTCCTGAAGAATGGCTACACCACAGGTACCATTGATAAAACATTATTCATAAGGAAGTCCGGGAAAGACATTTTCCTAGTACAAGTCTACATTGATGATATCATATTTGGTTTCTCAAATGACCAAATATGTAAAGACTTTGAAAGCATTATGAAGAAGAAGTTTTAGATGAGTTCCATGGGAAAAATGGACTTTTTCCTTGGAATTCAGGTAAAGTAGATGAAGGATGGGTTCTTTATCAATCAATCTAAATATGTCAATGACATTTTAGAAAGATTTGAAATGAAGGATTGTAAGCCAGGAAAGACACCTATACGAAGAAATCATAATCTTTGTCCTGACTCTAAGGGGGAGGATACTAATCAACATCAGTATAACGCAATTATTGGATCTCTGATGTATCTCACAGCAAGTAGACCTGGTATTATGTTTGCAACCTGAATTTTTGCAAGATATCAGGCTGCTTCAAAGGTGTCTCACCTAGTTGCTGCCAAGAGAATCCTTAGATACCTTAAAAGAGCTCCCAAGTTGGGTCTCTGATATCCTAGAAATCAAGACTTTAATCTCAATGGCTATACTGATAGTGACTATGGTGGCTGCAATATCAACAAGAAATCAACACTAGAAGGATGTCAATTCTTTGGTGGAAGGATCATCTCCTGGCAATGCAAGAAGCAATCATTATTAACATTAACTACTGAAGCTGAATACATTGCTGCTGCTAGTTGCTGTGCTTAGCTGCTGTGGATTCAAAATCAGATGTTGGACTATGGCTTCAATTTCATGGAGACTCATATCCATATTGACAACAAGAGTGTCATTTCCATTACAGAAAATCCAGTCAAGCACTCCAAGACAAAGCACATTGACATCAGGTATCATTTCATTAGAGATATTCATGATCAAAACCTGATCAAACTAGTCAAAGTTGACTCAAATAAACAATATGCTTATCTATTCACCAAAGCATTTGATGAACAAAGATTTAAATATCTAATTACAGCTATTGGGATGATAAACATTGACTAGTTTATCTCCTATGAAAAACCTTTTCAATATGTGTTTTATCTATGTCATACAATCTAAGCCCAGTTACAAAAGGTATTTCTTCCAAATTTGCCAAGTATGAGTTCTTCCAAAGAGAAATTTTCCCTCGGAAGATATCTTATTTATCTTCCGAAGGAAACTTTCTCTAAGTTATATTATTTTATGAAAAGTTTTAAGCCTCGGAAGAACATTTGATGCTATATCAAATCTTTTTCCGAAGTGTTAAAACTTCTTCATTCAGAAGACTTTCTTACTCTCGGAAGTAGATTTATCTTACCTTCAGAAGTAAGTTTGGCTTCGGAAGAAATTACTCTCGGAAAACTCATACTCTCGGAAGAAAGCTTTACTGTGTAATGGAAATTTTTGGGCCCCACTCTGTAATAAGGTAAATATTTTTTAATGATGTCAGAATATTAAAATGACTTATCCTTTACCGTCCCTGTCAAATCATACCCCAAACTGTCATTTCACCTTATCCATCCGCCATTTCACCCTATTTAAATACTTCCGACCTCTCTCTTTAATCTTTTTACCCAGCCCTAAGTTTCCTTCGTCTTCACTTTTATTCTCCTAAATTACTTCACTTCTCTGAACTTTTCAAACAATGGCCCTGAATCCCAGCACAACCAAGTCGCATTCCTTGACTCTTCAAAGGATGCAGACTTCCCTAAAATCATCCATTTTCTGACCCAATCCACCTACTACACCGCCCTCACTGTAAATCCTACTATTTACTCCAACCATATGGTCAAATTCTGGGCAAATGGTCAAATTAAAACTGTAAATGGAGTTAGGGTTGTTAGGTCAAGGATTTATGGCCAAGAGTTAGTCATATTTGAACAGACCATCAGGGAGCACTTAGAGCTTTATGATGAGGGCGCTCCTACTGAATTCTCCAAATCTGATTTAGAGGACACATATGCCCAAATAGGATATAGAGGAGATGTAAGTAGGTCAACAGTCTACAAAGTCAACTTCTCCTACAACTAGAAATTCCTGCTTCACACAGTGCTCCACTATCTATCAAACAAATCAGGGGGTTGGGATCAAATTCCCTATGATTTAGGATGCCTAGTTCATGGGTTGGTAAAGGGCCTCCGTTTCAACTACTCCAAATTTATGCTGAACAACCTCTGAGGAAACCTTCAACGGGAAACATTACACATGTATCCTAGGTTTATTCAGCATTTCATTAACTGTGAGCTGGACCAAGACAAGCTTCTCTGTGAAGACACTCTTCTTGTCCTTCACATGAGGCCAAGCATCTTCAAGGTTCTGAAGAGGGTGTCCACCAACTTCACCGGAAGACATACTACACTTCTTCCAGATATGATTGAGCCAATGGCTCCTGGTGACATCCTTGTAAACCCATAGGTGATAAACCCACACCAGACACAACCACTTCAATTCCAATTCTTCCTACCCATCCCATCAAGTTTACATATTAGAGACACTCCAAATGAACCCTTGTTCAATCTACTCTGATTGAACAAGTTCCCCCTGTTCAACACAAAAAGGATAAAGTGGAAATATTAGCTCGCACTCAACCTGAGGTCTAACCATCCTCCACAATTGACCTCAATATGGGTATTGAGTCTTCTTAGTCTTAATCCTATGAGCCCCAAATCCAAACCTTCAGCCCTTAGGGTGAGTAACTATACTCCCCTAAGCAACCAAAAAGGGACAACCAAATCATAGGCTTAATGCCTCTAGATATTGATCAAGGTCCCGGGTCATTAGGTATAACTTCCATATCCTTTACTGACCTATTAACCGGTTCTGATGAAGATTTCATGTTCCTTCAAGGCCATGATGTTGATCTACAACACCAATCTAAAGATCAACTGAGCCTAGAGAAACCTCTGACTTCTAGCCCCCATTAAAAAAGCCAAACTAAGGTAAGTCACACCGATGTGAAGGGACCTCATGTAGATTCAGCTGCCACTACTGAGAGTGTCTCATTGGACTCTCAGGATAGTGGTAACATTTCTAGGACTGAATCTGCGGCAACTTTGCCTGTTGATGACTCTGAAAGAGACATCACCTCGCAAAGAAAACCAGGGTGCCAAGAAACCACATATGATGGTGAAGATGAACATACAAGGTATGTTATCTCATTTTCCCGTGATTCTTCTAAAGAGGTTAACGGAAGTCTGCAACTCCTCATAAGAGACCTACTTTCTAAAGTCTTAAACCTTGAATCAAAGGTTAAGACTTTAGAAGATAGGTCTGCCACTCAGCAACTTGAGATTGAAAATCTTAAGGCCCAACTAGCTAAGACACAGATTGAGAGATCTATCAGGAATCTACCACTTCAAGTCTCTCTGACTTCTTCCTTTAGCTCATCAACCTCTCAAGATGATGCTATCAAAAAGGGGGAAAATGTACAGAGTGAAGCACACATGGAGCATAGCCTAGCCCTTTCAACCCTATCTTCTAAATACCCTGTACAACAAACAACTGTTTTCCCTAAGCCTCCTCAAATTACCTTTCAAGTGTACCTAAGGATGCTAATTAATCTAAATAGGTTTTTAACTAAGTTTCTAATGAGCTCCTCACTTGAACAACCCTTACCAGATGTTGTTGTGGCATACTTTAGAGCTGAAGAGCTTCAGAGGTTGAATGCACCACCTACCACCGAGGAAGGAGTTTGTCAACCTAAGGTTCACATTGAACTGGAGATTAATTTCAAAGGGGATATGGGGACCGATGGCCCAGCAACTGAATCAGTTGGGACAGGTAGTACAATACCACTATCTTCCGAAGTAATGATCCAATCTTCCGAAGCAGAGATTCAAGCTACGGAAGGAATCATTAGGTTATCTTCTTTGTCTGATGATCTTATTATCATAGAGACAATTCTTGAATTAGCCTTTGAGATAAACAGTGAAGACTTTCTTGAAACCCCTCTCCTTCAAACACCTTCATCATCACAAGCTCAAATTCCCGCTCACCAACTTGAATCCTCTAACCCAGAATCTTTAAAAGCTCAAGCTTCAGAAGACATCAAAGGTAAGAGGAAGATGACTGAGGAAGAACTGTTAGAGGAGGAAAGGATGGAAAAGCTCAAAAAGAAAGGTAGACTCACCATTGGAAAGTTACTTGCTGCAAGCAGCAAAGCAGCTATAGCAGCCTAGGAGGCTATCAACAACAAGAAGAGAGTGGAGGTTATTGACAGACTTGTCAGCTTAGGAGTGGCATATGAAGAAGTGTTCCTCTTACCTTTAGAGGAGCTAGTGGAGTTGGAAAAGACAACCCTGCTGCAGAAAGAACAAGAGGAAGCAGCAAGGTTGGCCTTAGAGGAAGAGAAGAAAAGAAAGAAAGAAGAGGATGAGCAACAACTAAAGAGTGAGAGTATTGCTTTCGTATGCTCCAGGGGATATGCTCTTGAAGAATTAATTCCCCATAACGATGATACGATCTTGTGGCTTTTCCACAAAGAACAAGATCAGATGGATAAGGAGAGAAAGAGGGCAACCAGGGAGAAGATAAGGGAGAAGAAGAAGAAAAAGGAGGAAGCACAACTTGTGGCTGCCAAGAAGGTGGGAGACAAAGCTTGGATGAAGGCATATCTTAGAGCCCACGGCTTCTCTGGTAGACAAGTTGGCCCCATGTCAGAAAAGACCCTGCAGCGACATATTAGTGACATCAAGGCTGACATCTACTCAAGAAGAAGGAAGGAGGTATACCAAAGTACACAGAGGATGACACCCAAACCTAACATCAACCTTAACCTCAACCCCAACTCAACCTCAACCCCAACCTCAACCTCAAACTCAACCTTTAACTTTAGATTTCTTGTCCAGGTTTTGTTGCATTTGAAGTTTAAGATAATGCATAGTAAAAAAAATTATGCCTCTCACGATTGTGAGGCGACACATAAAGAAAATTACAATGATAAGATGTTTAAAACGAGATTTTAGATGTCAAAGGAATACTTTTTAATAGTAGTTGAGGATATAGATATTCGGATAATTTCAAGAAGGTTACCTTTTGTAAAAAAGCCAGTGAAGCTACTCATGCATCTAGAGCGAGCCACCTAGCGATTGAGGGGCAATACGCTATATGATCCTCTCATCAATGTTCTACGTGAACTGAACTTATAATAGTTTATAAGTTAGAAAGAATGGCAAAAGAGGCCTCCTTGTATTGCCTAACTAGAGCGAACAGTCTTATTGGAGGCCCTAAGTAGCTATGGGATGTTGATGTACTTAGGAACCTAGACCGGTTACCTGAGTATGGCGGTTCGGTAGCCGTTCAATGATAGCATGAGATCCTCGCTTTGGTAATTACAAGGATGAATGCAAATAGCAAGGCATCGACCTTACCACACTTACCACTGACCAACAGGAGGTGGGAAACAAGTTTTACGACTTTATAGAAGTGCACTTCGGCGATTCGTCAACTCATATATGGTAATGCCCCTAATGCTTATGATGAATATATGGCTATGTCGCTAGAATCTCATGTGAATGCAAAGAATATTTTCATGGTACAATTATTATTATATATGGTATATAGTTTTTACATAGACCAACTACCGCCGACAATAATTATTTGTATGTTGCACATGAAAGTAGAAATGGTCTTTGTAGGAAGCTCGATGGCATCGATTGTACTCATTGTGTTTGGAGATTGTGTCTAACGAGTTTAGAAGGACAATTTACGAGAGGTGATCACCGGTACCCAACTATCATACTTGAAAAACATTAAAGCAAGACAATATTAGGAATGTAATTTGTACATACATAATATTTCATAATATGTTGATAATGTTATTAATGACATTATCCTTATGGAGTTGCAGATCAAAAGTACAACATAGGCTTCGATAGTATATTGTTAAAAACCTTGCAAACCTACCAAACTTGAACATGTCAAATTCGAATGACGAGTATTTAATTTTTATATTTTATTGTATTTTATTTATTATGGTATTAACTTTTAAGTATTTTATGTATTTTATTTTTAATTAATGAAAATAATGTTTTCACTATTTTTGATGCATTTATCATTCTTAATAGAGTCAATGTCCTCTTGTTTTCCCCAAAAGTATACAAAACTGAAAACACTTACTCTTTCTTGACGATGACTTGGTTCTTTCGTACTACCAAATGAGTCTGCATGTTATTACGAGCACAACGTTTTAATGGCATAAAGATGTTAAGATCCTCCTATTCTTGATCATAACTTTAGAGTTTAAGAACAAGAGTAAGTGTCAACTCTAGCACCACCATGTTCATTATAAACATATACTATCTTATGGTCTCTAACATAGTTAGCCAACAACAAAACATCAATTTCATTGTCTAAAGCCGTTAGGATTGACATTAAGTCCTTACCTATAATAAAAATGGCAATACAAATTTCTCTTGTCTTCATTCAATCATAAGTCTTGTAATATAAAGTTTGATTTTCACACTGAAAACTCATCAATATCACACATACCGATGAACGAAACCCTACCATAAACGTATCTTCTTTCAAAGGAGTTCCTAAACGCAACATATGGTGAATCTTTAGAGAGAATATGTTTGACTGATCCTGTTCATTAAAAGAGAGATTAAAGGAAAAAAGAACCAAATCTTGTTCGATTAGGTTTGAATGAAACACAAAAGTGGAATGTAATAACCCACCCATTACATGAAGGATTTTCAGACTTACGGTGTACTTTAATAACATCTTTAGGTGTAATGTTGATATTCGAAGCTCTAATACACCAAAACGTCTTTGATTTCACACCTTTTGCAAGCGACGAATGCTGCGAAATAACTACGGTTTTTTTACAATGCTCGGGAGAAGATGAAGGTTTTAAGGGACGATAAAGGTGAGATGGTGATGACCGATGAAGTCGGCAAAGGTGAGAATGATTAATAGATGGAACTTACTCTTAGTTGGTAAATGTGAAGTAGGGATATAAGTGAAATAGGTGTACGACTCATTAAAATAGATTTGAAATGACAGATTTACCCCCAGGTATGGAGCTCTTGCGCTACCTAACATCACGATAACGATTATCTAAGTTGGGGACTGCCAATGTATGATTTATGTAGATATCATATCTAGACTTGTATTTCTACCATTGGCCATTTGGTCCATTGGCATAGGGGAGAAATGATAGAGCTCGTGGCCTTTTTAGGTCATGGTTCGATCCTGACTTTGGTAATTTTTTTTACCTCATTTGTGGGTTTCCTCTAGAATTAGGTGAAACCTGGCGGTGTACCTGATGTACGAGCTACCATTCGAGGACGTGACGGAGAATCGACTTTCGTCATTTAATACACACACATCTCTAGACATGTACTTTCTCAAAAGTAATGACCAAAACCGAAATATATGCATTCTTTAAAAACTATATATTTATAACTAGTTTTATTTAAACAATAACTTTTTTTCTTTTAAACCCAATATGAATTTTCACTTGCAAAAAAATGAAACTAACCCTCTTTTGTGAAAAGATGATCACTAACAGCATTAGACCTCTTATAAATTGACACTACTTTATATGTTATGTATAAAACTATACAACGCGTATAGAGTCAATGTCACTAAAATGAGAAAATTGAGTGTATTGTCAAAGGACTATACACCTCATTTAGGCTTATACCACAATCTATACGCCCCGTATAACAAAATTTGACAATGAGACAATGAAAAAATTCAAGAAGTGTCAGAAAGGTTATACGTCATTTATAAAACTATACAACTACTTATATGCCCTTATAAATTTATACGAGTTGTATAAAAGTCTGAAGACATTTATTTATACCATGAGAACACCCCAAAAGTGGCTCCATAGTAAAAATCTGTTGATTGTGGGCTTTATCGGCCCCATTTCCAAGTCAGAAACACAACTTAAAGATTGTACAAATTCACCTGCACAACGTACCACTTATTAATTCATTAATTTATTATTACCCTATGTGGAAAGCGAAATCACACCATCGAGAAGTGCGTTCATTGCCTACTCACCCGATGCTCAATGCGTTTCAAAACCCAATACCAAACAAAACTCTCTCTCTCTCTCTCTCACACACACACACACATTCTTTCTCATCACATGACCGATAAGCCCACAAGATTTTTTATATTTTATAATTGTTTGAAGATTAAAGAATCTGATATTGTCACTATTCTTGCCTCATACCCAACACTTGTAGTCATCCATTCGTTGTAACCGTCGGCTGCCGGAAAACTGAACCACCATGGTGGAAAACGGTCACCACCACCCACCTGCCGCCGTGGCTCCGCCACCCACCATCCATCAGCCACTAGGTGCCGCTAGAGGACCTGCATATCCACCTGCTGAACAGCTTACCCAACTTAATTACTGCATCCACTCTAATCCCTCATGGCGTTAGTCTTTCTTGTTAAATCTTTGAACTTTTGTTGTTTTTGTTTAGTTTAAAGATTAAAGTTTAAAGCTTGAGTTGATTAAAGTTTCTTATGAAAAAAGTTGTTATCTTTCTTGGTTTGTAAACCCTTTTTGGTATGGGATCTTTGATTCAGTTTGGTTATTCCTTTTGAAACCCTTGATTCTAGAGGAGTTGAGGTGAAGCCCACAAAGATTCGACCTGAAATTAGTTAAAATTAGGGGAAATTTTGTTGCTTTGTAGAATCTAGTTACTAATATTATAACATGGGATTATATTATTGTAAATTTTGCAGTCAATCCCTATCAAATTTGAATTTGAATTTTTATATAATTACTCTTTATTCCTTGATTATTCTTCTGATTATTTTTTAATTTTGTTAGTCTTTTCTACCTGTTGTTTGACATCACTTTATGTTTCTAATTGTTTTGAGTATATTCTTGTTCACAGCCCAAACTGTTTTACTTGGTTTTCAACACTATATTGTGATGCTGGGAAGTGTTGTTATGATCTCTACTAGGCTTGTTCCTCGAATGGGTGGTGATCATGTGAGTCTTTTACATCTCTACCCTTTTAGTTTCGACTTTCGAATTGGGCGATTAATATTTGAAAATAAGTGGTTGAATTTGATCTTGTTCTTACTAAAGTTTGTTGCTATATTGGTTTTTGTAGGGCGATAAGGCTCGTGTAATTCAAGCTGTTCTATTTATGTCGGGTTTGAATACACTTTTGCAAACTTTGATTGGTAACAGGCTTCCTACGGTCATGGGACCGTCTTTTGCTTATATCTTACCCGTGTTGTCAATTATAAATGATTTTGCAGATGAAGATTTCTCATCTGAGCATGAGGTATGTATATATATATATGTATAATAAGCAATTATAGTTAGTCGATTGTTATCAAGTATATTGATTAATGAAACTTGTTGTTTATGCTTTGTATTATAGAGATTTGTCCACACTATGAGGGCTATTCAAGGCGCCTTGATAATATCTTCATTTGTCAATATCATTATCGGATTTAGCAGGGCATGGGGAGACTTCACTAAGTAATGTCTTACTTATTACATTGGTTATATCTTCAATTGTATCGTGTTGATGATCTCATTATTGATGGTTATTTTGCTTAATTATAGGTTTTTTAGTCCTGTTGTTATCGTTGCATATGTTTGTGTAGTTGGCCTTGGTTTATTTGGAAGGGGATTTCCGGAGGTACAATTATTCTGTTCACGAAATCTTTCATACTTTTGAATCTTCATAATCAAACTCATAATCATAGTGACATGATATTACAGCTTGGCAACTGTGTGGAGATAGGCCTGCCTATGCTTATATTTTTGGTTGTCTTCCAGCAGGTATACTTATATTTGTATGCATGTTTTGTGTATATATGTATATATGTGTGTATGCATGTATGCATGCCTAATACTCAATGTTATGTTATAGTATATGAAGCGTCTCCATCATCGTGCCCACTTTGTTCTTGAAAGATTTGCCTTGCTTTTTTGTATTGCACTTGTGTGGGCTTTTGCCGCTATCCTCACTGTGGCTGGTGCATATAATAATGTTGGCGAGACAACAAAACTTAGCTGCAGGGTAGATCGTTCCTATCTCATGGAATCTGCTCCATGGTAAATACAATTTTTATATCCTTTATGAACCGTTTTTTGTAATTGTGAGAACCTATTACCGGAAAACTCATAGGACCACATCAACACCTGCTAACAATGGTACGAGGTAAAACGTAACTTGCGCTGTGCGGGTGACTTTCAAGGGGGTTAAAGACAGAAAACGTGGATGTTGTATTCTAACGTGAGACCTCTGCTAGAAGGATTAAAGCGCTTACCACTGCACCACCCCCTTGAAGTCTCTTTATGAACCATTAAGCTTTATCTGACTGCTTATTTCGGTTAAATAAATACAGGGTAAAAATTTCGTACCCGTTTCAATGGGGTCCACCTATATTCAGAGCAAGTCATGTTTTTGGAATGATGGGCGCTGCTCTTGTTTCAACAGTAGAGGTTTCTCTATTCTTTCTTTCTTATTTATTTATTTTACCAGGTTAGGTGTTATTGTTTCTTTCATTTCATGATGTGTTTAAGTTTTCTTTTGTGCAGTCAACGGGAACTTTTTATGCTGCATCACGTTTCTCGGGCGCCACACCGCCACCAGCACATGTCATTAGCCGAAGTATCGGTCTTCAGGTTCCTAAAACACAATCCACGCTCCATATATGGTCATTTTTTTTTTTGATTATGTGAGTTTAGTTTAAATGGAGATTTCATTTATCCTTTTCATGATAAAGGGCCTCGGGCAATTACTTGACGGGACGTTTGGTTCCATCGTTGGGAATACTGCTTCAGTGTAACGACTCATTTTCTTGTTTCAACATCATTCAAGTACTATTTGGAGTGTTTGGACATGCATCTGAAGCTGATGACCATATTAATCAGCTTTTTGTGTTTGGATAAATCGATTCTGTTTCTAATTATCTGATTCTTTTAATCCAATCTCACAAGGACATCTCTCTGTTTTTTTTCTTTTTTTTATAGTTTTATCATACAATTTGAAGCAACAGAAGCACATCCAAAGTCCAAACAATATATCCCACATAAAATCCGTTTCTAAAATTGTCGAATTTGATTGTTTATAAGTTGTATATGTTTTAAAATGACAATGCAGAGAAAACGTTGGACTTCTTGGGCTAACTCATGTAGGAAGTCGAAGAGTGGTTCAAATATCAGCCGCTTTCATGTTATTCTTCTCCATATTTGGTCCGCATTCGTTTAACAAATACCCTGAAGATCTTCTAGATATAATACTTATTTCTGAACATAAATTAGCTATTTTTCAGGTAAATTCGGGGCGTTTTTTGCATCCATCCCTCTTCCGATATTCGATGCCATCTATTGCGTCCTGTATGGCCTCGTTGGTGAGTGTTCTAATAATAATAATAATAATAATAATAATAATAATAATAATAATCTAATTTAGTTTATTTCTCAACTATATGTAACAAGTGACTTCTTGTTTCACCAGCTGCTGTTGGAATTACTTTTACTCAATTCACAAACAATAATTCCATGAGAAATATCTACATTTTGGGATCATCTCTTTTCCTTGGAATATCAATATCACAGTACTTTGTTATGAATACTGATTATCTACGCACGGGTCAGGGCCCCGTTCATTCTAATGGTGGATGGGTAAGTAGATCTCGTCTTCCCTATATACTTCGTATTATTATTTCATTAAACCATCATAGCGTGTTACTAAATCTTCATACGTGATGTTTTATTTCTTTCAGTTTAATGATATATTGAACACCATATTTTCTTCCCCTCCGACGGTGGCAATGATAGTGGGGACGTTATTGGACAACACATTGGATGCTCATGACTCACATGATGACAGAGGCGTGCCGTGGTGGGTGCCTTTCCAGCACCGTAAAGGTGATAGCAGGAACGAGGAGTTCTATAGTTTTCCAATGAGAATCAACGAGTATATGCCTAGAAGATTTCTATGATTCGGTATACATATCTGTTTCTGGATGTAAGTAACCAAAGTTTTGTTGTATATTAACTACTTTACATTGTGGTTAGTTATGAGTATGGTGAAATACCTAGTGTTAGACTGGAAATCTGTGAAAACCAGGTATAAGTTTTCTATGGTTGTATCAAGGACGTTCAAAGAACCGTCTCATATGTTTTCTATGAAAGCCGAGTTAGTTATAGTACGGTTACTTGATGCTCAAGCTTAACAAGGAGCCGTTGAACCTCAACGAATATGCTAATTTTTATAATTGTAATGTTTCTTGATGAAATTTTATGCTTTTTCACCTTTAAATCTCCTTTTAAACGGTAAAACCTACACACCTACTAAATCTATTCTTAAATCAATAACATTTTTTTAATAACGAGACATGTACTGATACTCTTGACAGACAATTTGGGAAATACACCATTCCAACATCAGCTGGTGAAACAAGAAGTCATCTAATTAAATCAACATCATCTAATTCAACTATTAAATTTACACTTTAAATCGTCACCACTAAAGAAATTAAAAACGTATTTAACGTCACACCTGTCTCATCCATTCTCTCTTGCTCACCCATAAACGCTTTCTCTCCACTGCTTCCGTCCCTCCTCACATACCCCTTTTTTTTCTTCACGAAACTTCTCTTTACCTTCTTTCCTCCACCTCACCACCTCTCTTTTTCATATCACTCTCACCTCTAAATCACCCAAAAACTTTTTACCAGAAAAAGCTCTTATATTTATCATGGACTTAAACTCTCAACTACTTGTGAAAGTTATAACTTTTTTACACACTTTGATACTGTTAAACCACATACTCTGTTCAAAAATTACTTACCAGTAATTTTTGCATGAACACACACCACCTTCAAAGTGATGGAAACGATTGACATCTCTCAAAGTAATTTTCCTTCCATATACACCAGAAACTAATTTAAATACTGCATGACAATCACTGCAAACTCTAAGGTTCTTATTTATGAAGATAGGCAATCCTTCATCAATATTCATAAGTCCAAATGCTAAAGCTAGCTTTTCACCATGATAATTAAGCATCCCATGCTTATCTTCATCTTCAACATCATGAAACACACAAGATAGATCAGGAACATAACCTTCCATCTTTAATTCAACAACCATTTGCTCCACTTTTCGATAAATGTTCCTCGTGAATGAATCCAACTGTTCCCCTGTGCGAAAACCATGTAACTCGTTGTTAAATTCAATCAAACTAACTGCTGCAGGTTTTCTTAATCCTTTGTTTTTCATATCCCGTCTCAGTTTTCCAACTTCTTGCCAGTTTCTTGAATCTGCATAGATATTCGACATCAAAACATAATATCCCGTGTGTTGTGGTTCAAGGTGGAAAAGATTATCCGCAGCAACTTCTGCTAAATTTGTATTTCCATGGATTTTACAAGCCAAAAGCAAAGCTCCCCAAACTTCATCGTTCGCCAGCGATTTCATATTGTTTATCAACTCATACGCTTCATCTAACAATCCAGCTCGGCCATACATATCAACCATACACGCGTAATGTTTCGGCTCTTTTGTCACAGAGAAGATTTCCATTTCTGAAAAGCATTTCTTTCCTTCATTAACAAGTCCTGAGTGGCTACAAGCAGAAAGAACAGAGGTGAATGTTATGTGGTTTGGCTGAAAGTTTCCATCTTTCATTTCATTGTAAAGTTGAAGTGCTTCTTTTCCATACCCGTGCATTCCATATCCCGAGATCAACGTGTTCCACGAGCTAACATCAAGTTGGTTCACGGGTTTTTCTTTGAACATTCTTAAAGCAGTATCCAAATCTGCACACTTGGCATACATGTCCATTATCGCGTTCCATAATGTTAGGTTCATATCTATATTGTTTTGTACTATAAAATCATGGATTTTGGCTGCATACTGTCGGGAACCCAAATATGAACACGCTGAAACAATGATCAACGCTGTAACTTGATTAAGATCAGTATCAGACATCTTCATACGCTCGAAAAGATCCAGAGCTTCACTTGCTAGTCCATTTTGAGTATAGCAAGTAAGCATAGAATTCCAAGTTATGACATTTCTTTGTTTCACGCGTTCAAAGATCGCTTCTGCATATTCAACCTCACCACATTTAGCATACATTGCAAGAACTGAATTAAAGACAGGCAATTCATGAAACAACGCGTTACGAATGGCATACGCGTGAACAGCCCGACTGTTCTTGACATCTCCCAACTGGCCAACAGCCGAGGCAACGGTCACAGTTGCAACCCAATCCATAGCAAAACCTTCTTGTTGCATTTGATGAAGCAAAAACAATGCTGTCTCAGCTCTCTCAGCCTGTTCATAAGCAGTGATCATTGCAGTCCAACACACAACATCTCTCTTAGACATTTTATCAAACACCTTGCGACCATCATCGATAAGACCACACCCCGCATACATATCCACAAGCGCAGCTTCCACGTAAACATCTGATCCAAACCCAGTTCTCACAATCTCAGAATGAACCAATTTCCCATACGTAGGCATTGAACAAGCAGCACACGATTTGAGGGGAAAAGGGTATGTGTAGTTATTGGGTCGAATGTCTTTCTTGCGCATAAGTGAGTAGAATTCTAATGCATCCGAGCAAAACCCACTATTTGTGTACGCACGGAGCATCGTGTTCCATAAGAAAGAACTCGATTCGTGATTGGTGGCATCAAAGAGTAATCTTGAACTTCGAATTTGCAAAAAGTCGGAGTATTTGATGATGAGGCGTGCACCCAAGTGAACACTTTGGTTGATGATGCCGGTGGTGGTGAGAACAGAGTGTATCTGTGTGAGGAAAGATAGATTTTTACAGGACTGAATGATTGTATCAAGATGGCTTTCGATTTCAAAGATACCACTGTTCTTACATAAGTTTAACCCCGAACGAAACATTGATCGTATGCCTTTGCAATGTGCTTAAACTTACTGATTGATCATTAATTCATCGACCTTTGGAACGTTTAGTGAAGTCCGACCGGCGACTGCAGTGGTTGGTTACCAATCTCGCCGGAGAATGCCATAACGAATTGTTTTCAGGCATCGTCGTACAAAAAACATAGAATTTAATTTCTATTGTTTTCTTTAGGATTAGTTGAATATAAATGGAACGTTTATTTACCGTTCATAAATTGTTTTGCGGTAATTTCGTTTATATTCGTTTACTAGATTTAGTAAACTCGTGTAATACACGGGTTAAATAAAAAAATATTAAATAAAATGAAAAATTTATTAATTATGAATCGATATTATAAAATAAGATATGATTAAAATATTTCTTATAATAAATACAATAAAATATTTATTTCAAAACAAAAGTTTTAAAAAATAATCATACTTAAAAACTTTCTTATTATAACTCTCAATTTTAATTTTTTTTTCTCGATACCAAAATTTTACTTTTTAAATACACTGATTATAAAATATTTTGCATTTAAAAAAAAGTCTGATGTTCTAAAAAATTTTCTAATTTTATGAAAAATTATTTCATTATAAATAACATTAATAAAAAGATACATTTTTTAATTTATCAAAAACTATTTTAATCTAAAAAGTTAAATAATATTATTAGTAATTAATGTGATTATTAAATAGGAGAGAGAAACGATAAAAAATTGGTGAGAATGAATATGGTGTTGACATGTGTCCATCCTAGATATTTTTTTACTAGGTTAGTTCCCGTGTAATACACGGATTAAATAAATAAAATATTAAATAATATTAATAAAAACTTATATTATAAATCATGTTTGAAGATAAAATATGATTATAATTACGTATAAATAACTGCTTTAAGTAAATAAACAATAATGTAGTTTTTTAACTTTTGTTTTTACAAAAAAATTGCGATTTTTATATATTTTTTAAGAGAAATGATTTTATTTTAATTTTTGTTGTATTCTGTTTTTTATAATTGTTTTGTTTTTAATAAGTATGTTTTAATAAAAAAAGGTTTTAATTTATTAAATTATATATTTTTAATTTAAAAATGATTTGAGTAATAATATTAGTATTCAATGTTATTATTAATAATATAGAGAAATATGAATGTAAGTATAATGAGGTTTACGATTGTTTCACTCTTAGTTTGGTTTTTTATAGATAGATCATAGATAGATAGGCTAAAAACTCATTAAATAAACAGATTAAGTTTTAATGTAAAATATATAGTAAAATGAACATGAATAGTTACAGTATAATATTTTAATATAAAATAGAATTAAGATTATATATGCGTAATAGTTCAAGAAATAAAACAATTATACCATTTTTTAACTCTTTTATGTAAATAGTTTCATTTTTAAACATTTAATTTTTATAAAAAATAATTTTTTATAAAATTATTGTTTTAAAAAACCCAGTTTGTAATTATTCTGGTTGTTTTAAAAAGACCGTTTTAAAATATTTCACTTGCTTATAATTTTTGTATTAAAAACAACGATTTAAAATATTTTGTTTAAAAAATATTTAGTGTTATAAAAAATTTCATATTATATAAAAATTTAGTTTTTTGTTATTTAGATTTTAGTTAAAAGATGTGATTTTTAATTTCTTTCATAAAATATATTTAATAAAAAATAGTTTGATTTAAAAAAAATAAATAAGAAAGAGAAACATAGCAATTAATAGAATTTACATTTAATAAGAGAGAGAATTTTGTAGAAGTATTTAAATTACTATAATACTCTTTTGGCGGGAAAATTGATATGTGGATATCTAGAAAAATGACAAGTGTCAAAAACATGGTTTAAGAGAATGACAAATGGCAAAAAAAACCTTGATTTATTAGAGGTTATAGATTAGAGTATGTATATTCAATTAAATAAAAGAACACAAACAAATTATTGCGTTCGTTTAGTTAAGTGCACGGACATAAACACATATTTTGTTCGTTCAATTACGTTCGTGAACGTTCGTTCATATATGTTTGTTTACTTACGTTTGTTTATGTTCGTTTGTTTACGTTAGTTTATGTTCGTTTGCTAACGTTTGTTCGTTTACGTATTGAAACAAATTTCATGTATATATATTTTTTATGGTTTTTTGAATGAGTCATTATAGATGATTTTTTGATGCATCATTATGGATTTTTGATGGAATCATATTTTTTGATGAATCATTTATATTTAAACCATTAATTTATATATGTTTTTAATGATTTATAATGTGATAGACTTGTTCGTTGTGTTCGTTTATGTTTGTCAATTATGTTCATTTGTTTTCGTTTATGTTCGTGAACCGTTACTTTAGCTTTTTAATAAACGAACATGAACACACACGAACATATTTATTTTCTTAATAAACGAACAAGAACAAAAAATTGTTTTCAATTAGTGTTTGTTATTAGATTTTATGGATTATAATTATTTAAACATTAAGTAATTTATAAGAATATATAGGTTATTTTTAAAGATAAATAACATAATGTAAGTCCAAATCATTATGAACAACCTATTTCTTCCCGGATTCATTAAAGCCTAAATGGTAAAATTTAAAAAACAGAAACCAAAGCCAAAGTGAAAATCAAAAATCAAAAATTAAAACTCTAATCAAAATTTTGGTTTATTGTTTCAGTTTGAGGCCAAAACTAAACCAAATCGACTTATACACATCCCTACATTCAAGCTATCTATGATGATTAACTTTAAATTAAGACTTTTCTTAAAAAAAGTTAAAAATGTTAAGTAAATAGACTAAAAGTAAATACTACGAGAAAATTTCGATATAGATTTTTTATTGATCAAATATCAAATGCAATCAGTTGAAAATAGGTGTATATATTTGAATAATAAACCTTGTCAAAAACTCCAATAATCATTCGAACAATTGGGAATACACCAACTTTTCTTAGGGCCAAAATATGGACAAGGTTGAAATGATCGTCTAATATATGTAGTGTTTTATTTAGTTAAAATGCCACATAGATAAATATGAATTTATTAAAATTATTTTAAATCAAGTATAGTGGGTTTAAAACCTTTTATAGTTAAATATTGTTAAAAATGAGAAAAATCTCTTTTAATGCCAGTTAAGTGTTTAACTAAAAATTAGTTTGAAGTCACTCTTTAACTAAAACGTAATGATTTTAACGCTCCAATTTTGTCCACATCAGCAACTTTGGCGCCCTCTAGGGGCACCACTACGTTCAGTCTAAGGGAGCATGGAGTGGTATTGGTGATTGGGTTCCTTTGTGTTTTTCTATTTTCCCTTAAATCAATGGAGCCGGGGGAGCGTGTGTGCGGTTTTTTCCCGGGTCCAATTCCCTCGTCACCCTTCTTTTTTTCTTTGTTTTTATCCCAAACTAGTGGATATTCATTAGATTTCATCGATCCACAACCACACATCATCACCTTCACTATCATTTTCTACCCTTCGCCTCATCTCCCCGTTTCTTCCCCACACTCCCCATCGGCTCACCGGAACGACTCCGACCCACCGAAGTACAGAATTGATCTTTAATGGTAGTCTAGAAATCTTTTTTGGAGTGGTTATAGCGAAAAGTGAAAACCGTCTCGAAAAACCATCTCAAAATATAAAACCGCATCAAAAGGAATCTTGTTTTTTACGAATGTTTATTGTGGTTTTATGGATTTTTGAAGCAGTTTGAATTGGTTTTGAAAGTCTTGGTTTGATTTTTTATACGGCTTGGATGGTTTTTTTAAAGCGGTTTGAAAATAGTCTCAAAACATAATTTATTTTTTGGAGTGCTAGTTGAAAAAACAAAGTTTTGTTATAAATAATATTAATTACAGACACTATTACACGCTTTATGTGTCATTATTTCTCCTCATTATTATTGATTCGCTTACATATTGTATTTGTGTGTATGCGAGTGTATTATATATATACTAATTAACAAGTTTCCTATGCATTGTAAGTTGTACTTTATGTTTTATGGGTTGTATCCAATTTGTTTTTATTTTTTTAATCTTTAACTTTTTTATTCTAACTCAATACTTTTACATCTTTTACAATTTAAGCTCAATAAATTTTTACTTTCAACTTTATTCTCCTATACTTTTCATATTTTACCAATTTTTCGTTTTATATCTCGATCTAAATTTTACGAGTTAACACGCCGTAATGTGCGTGTGTGGTTTAACGTTTTTTCGTCTACTTTTCATTCGATTTATTTTTTTCCGTTTTTATCGTTTTTTTGGTGTTGGTGGTCAATGACGATGGTGTGCCATTAGTGTTACTTGACACGATGTTACGCCTCCCGCCACAACGCGGGGGCTTATCCTAGTTATATCTACAATTTATCTATAATCTATAATTTATAACATATAATAAAAGACTAACTATGGGTACACATGGCGTCTTTCTAGCACGTCCACCTAAGTGCCACATGTGCATTGCCACATGTCGCTACATTCTTCAATCTTGAGTTAATATGAATTTGAATACTACTAACTCATATCTACATCCTTCAATCTTGAATTAATATGAATTTGGAAACTACTAACTCATATCAATTACAATAAATATTATATTTATGATCAATTATTACTTTTAATTTGTTTAACATTTTTTATAAGAAATTGTTATTTATGTTAACAAATAATAATTAAGTTGTTAATTTTAATATTACTGTTAACAAAATTCATTTTATTAAAATAAAAGTTTCTGTCATATTTTCTTTTGAAATAATACGTTTCTGTTAATTAATAAAAAAATTTATGACATTATTCATATTTTCAATAATGTATATTTTTTAACAACATTTCATTGCTATAATTTTTACCCATCCTTTATAACTTTAAATATCATTACATAAAGAAGTGTTTACATCTTTATAAACAACTAGCTTTAGTAAACCCGTGTATTACACGAGTTGAATAAATAAAATACCAAATAGAATAAAAGTTATTAGATATAAAACGATATACTAATACATGATATATTTGAATTAAGTATGAGTAATAACTATAAGTAATAACAGCATAATATTAACTTTTTAAATATATTTGTTTTTTTAAGATAAAGTAAATATTTCATTTCAAAATAATGTTTTAAATTTTTTTTATTTTTAAAAATGTCCTTACTATAACTTCCTATTTTAATAATTTTTAATAAAAAAATCTTAAAAAACCAGGTTCAGCAGTTCACCAGCCGGTTGGCGGCGGGGAGAATGAGCCCATTCATCCGCCGGACTACTAGGATGCGCCGCAGCATCCTCAACGAGTGTACCATTGCAGGATCGGGTTTGGTCACTCAACAGGATTATGTTCTCTCACACTCACTAAGTCTCACTCGAATATATGATGCAGAATCCTCTAAGAGTTGATAATAATATACTAAGTATAAATAAAACAAGAGAATGGTTTTTCAAGATACTTGTATATATTACTTCTCAACTCAAAGTATTACAAGACTCTTACAAGCATGTTACATGAGTTACAATGAGAAACTATATATACTACTATCTACAACCGGATATACTTTGATAACAGCTGGAACTTACAGCTAGACAAATACTACATTACTAGAAGTAAGATATCTTAGATAAAATACTATTTAAGATTTGGTAGTCATGACATGTCCATGACTTACCTTTTGTCACCACCTAAACTTGATAACTGGACCAACTGATAAGAAATTAACAGTGAAATAAAGTATGGTCAACTACATGGGCGTGAGAAAAGAACAATGCAGTATCTCAAAGGTTGCAGCTGAGTGTCAGAGGGACCATACTTATGTCCACTGGTTCATAGTAGGTTCTTCCGAAGCCACTTATACTTCGGAAGAGGCTACTTCTTCCAAGGCTTGAGTTATTCTTTAGGCCTTCATGCTTCGGAAGTTAATGTCTTGAATTCTTCTAAGTGTTGAACTTTCAGAAGAAGGAAGGCTTTATCTTCGGAAGTTAGAGTTCCTCTTTGGAAGCTCTTTCAGACTTGGCCTTTGGAAGCTCAGCATTTGCCTTCGGAAGTTCTGCTTTTGCCTTCGGAAGTTCTGCTTTTGCCTTCGAAAGTTTTGCTTTTGACTTCGAAAGTTCTTCATCAGTTGTACAACGATTGTCTAAGTGTTTGTTTTGATTGCACCAGCCTTACTTGATCCAACAAACTCCCCCTAGGCTGATGCTACCAAAACTTCACTTGTTTCTACTTCTCAAAACTTTCAGCACCAAAAAGAGAAAATACTTATCTGTTGTCTTGTTCTTTCCAGATGTAGTGCTGAGAAGTTTGTACAAATCATTCGTAGACAGGAGATCCAGTCTGTCACGTTAAATGATATGTACCCTTTGTTATGGCCCTCTAAAGAGAGTTAGTTGATGGGATTTCTAGTCATATTCCCATCTGACTATGAATTCCAGTTCAGGGCCTTCGACCATTTGTAAAAAGGCTTTGCCTTTGGTGGCTGACCCCTCCCCTTCTTTCTTCTCTCTCATCTTCAACCCTTCTTCAATCTTGACTCTTGCATTCAGTTCAGCCAGATGAAGGCTGCTCAGACGATTCCTGATGCGAGCAGCTACCTCAGAGTTGGAGGGATTGGAGAATGGTTTCTCTGCTAACTCAGCAATGTTAAGTGCAGGACCGTTTAAGGGCTTAAACACAATTACAACACAACAACACAATGAGGAGATTAACTAAGCTCTAATCAAACAGTGAACTGGGTAACCAAGGGTGATACAAAGAACACAAGTAAAGCAAGAGACAGAACAAGAGAGTATGGGTTTCAAGGAGGCAGTATATTGCTTTCTCAAGTTCTTTTACAGGTGTTACAAAGCATAAAGAAAAGATACAAGAACTTGAAATACTTATACTACAACCTACAGCCGGCTATACTTTGAAAGCCAGCTGGATACAATTGACTAGACACTAACAAAATCAATTGTAGGATCAAAAGGCATATCTGCCTTTTGACCTTGTGACTATGACATGCCATAGCTCACATCCTTATACAATACAAAAAGGATAAAGTACATAAAGTGGAAAGTTGAAGACTCAAGACCTCAATGTACAGTTACCAAAAGCAAGGCCCTTTTCACCAACTCATGTAAGTTGGTGACTTTACAGAGATGCAGCGGAAAAGGTGCTTTATGGAACAGTACATCAGATAAAGCATGTGTACTAAAAGTCTTCGGAAGAAATCTGTCTTCATAGGTTGAAGCTTCGGAAGACTTTGTCTCTGAAGCTTCGGAAGACTTCATGTTTGGCTTCGGAAGATATTGGTCTTGGCTTCGGAAGATTTTACACTTAGAGTATTTTCTAATGCTTTGTGTAAAACTTCCGAAGCATTCTTCACTTCAGTACTTAGTGCATGTTGCTGAGACACTTAGGCTGTTTTGGGTTGCATCAGACTTCAGGAATCCTTACAAACTCCCCCTAGGCTGATGCTACCAAAACACTTGGAAGATCTTCAAATGTTGGTAGTCTTCAGTACAATCAGGACCATTCCTTTCTTCATGAGATGGTCAGGATCATCAAGACTTTCATAGTATCTTCTCATCTCAAAGAGATCATGCAGAGGTAAGTTGATTATGTCTTGCCATGAGTAGACATTCTCAACACCTTGATCTCTGATGACAGTCCATCTCTCTGGATTAGTAGAGTAAGTCCAGGACAAGATGGGTGTCTCACTAGTTAGAGGAGCCACTTGAATAGGAGTTGATTGGGCTGCCTCATCATGCACTTCCTCAGGTTGATCTGATTCAGCCTGAGGTGCAGAGGTAGATGACTTTGGCTTCTTCTTCTTAGTCTTTGGTTTAGAAGCCATCCTCTTCTTCCTCTTGGATGTCTTTAACTGAGAAGACTGGTCTGCAGCACCATGTTGATCATCAGTGTCTTTCTCAGTTGGGTGTTCCTCCCTCACAGGTTCAGAAGGAGAGGGAGTTTGACCCTGCCTAGGATCAGGAAGATGAAGCTTGCTGAGGCTCAGCTGGAGGTACTGGTTGAGGTGTCTCTGGTTGTTCAAACTTGACCTCCACTTCAGGTGGGACTTGACTTGGAAGAGAGTGCAAGTCAATGAGTTCTCCACTTTTAATCTTCTGCTTGATCACCCTAATATGCTCATCCATGGTGGATAGAGACATGGGGCCAAGTCTCCTTCCGGAGAATCCATACAGCTTCAAGAAGCTCACCATTCTTTGTCTGTCAGCAGACTTCTTTGCATTCTTTTGAATGATGGCCCTTGACTTTGCAGCTTCTTCCCTTAGTTTCCTTTTAGTTGTCTTTCTTTCCTTGACTAACTCAAGCTCAAGTTGCTTTAGATACTCGAACTCAATGAAGTCATAGGACAAAGGGAGAAGTGCATCTGCCTGATAGAAGCCTGTGGCACTCAGGTAGTTGATCATCTTGATCCTATCTTCTTCTTTATCTACCTGAGGTTCTTGTGGAGCCACATCTTCCTGTGCAGGACTTTCTTGAACTGGTGAGAGAGTAGGAGCATGCTTGTAAAGTCTTTTCTGTCTCTTCTCCTCTTTGAGTTGGAGAAGTATCATTGCATCCTCTTTCTCCTTCAACTCTCTTGACACTTCCCTGTCAGCCAGTTCATTTAGTTCTTCTAAGGGGAGGGAGATGATCTCATCAATGTCATAGTTCCTGGTCTGTAAGTAGGTAATCCTGACTGCCCTTAACTCATCATCTTGAGTATTTGGTCTGGAGCAGCCCTGATTGCAGCTTGCATGAAGCTAGATGACCCAGTGAAACTTTCTCCCCTTAGTCTCCTTTTCCTCTCTCTCTCTTCCTCCTCAATTTCCTCAGGAGTCATTATCCTTTTCCCTTTGTCACCAACAGACCTTTGTGACTCAGGGTGGATTGAGGCTTGGCCTTCATTGCTTGGAGTAGCTTCCATGCTCTGGCCAGAGAGAGGCTGAGAAACACCTTCACCAGCAGGTGTCTCAGATGGAGTTTGGACCTCAGCAGCAGTTGTTGATGATGAGACAGGGGTCTCAGGTTCTGTCACTGGGCCTTCAGTCAAGGTTTCCCCTATGAAACTAATCTTAGGGTCCACCTCAACATCCAGTTGACCGATGACATTGCCTGATTCCCTAAGTCTCCTTCTTAGAGTAAACTCTGCAAGGATCCTGTCTTGGATTCTTTGAGCCAGCCTGTCAGCTTGTCTTGAATTGCTTGGATTGACAAGTGGCAAGTTGACTAAATCCAGTCTTTCATAAAAGCTCAGGCTTTGGAATTGAAAAACTTCTTGTTGGCCTTGAACTCTTTGAAGTATGAGGGCTCTCCTGTCATCATCATACCTCCACCTTATGATGTGATTGCCAGTTCCTAGTGGTGGAGATGAGACAGCCCTTGGTATACCTTCCTCAAAGAGACTCCTGATGAGAGAGTCTATAGAGTCCACATTAATGTGAACTTGAGGAAGTTGCTGAGAATGCACAACAGCAAGTGAGGATGGTGAGTCCTCTATGTCCATTCTCTCTGAAGAACTCCCAGGTTCTGTGGTTGTAACAACTTTCTCCCCCTTTTTGGTAGCATCACCCACTTGCATAGGTGAGCTGGAGGATAAGTCAATCACTTCCACAGGTTCTTGTGTTCCTGGTTGAGCTCTCCTTAAAGGTCTCCCAGCTAGTTTTTCCTGCAGATATGAAATCTGGAGTTGCTGATCATTGACCCTGTTTTGCAGGGTAGTCACCTGAGATTCCAAGTGACTAACCTTAGAGACTAAATAGGTGCATGTTTTTGACAGTTTTTGCACCTTTAGCCTCAAATTCCCCTCATCTTCATCAGAAGATTCATTGGGGGATGAGATGATTGGACCAAAGTCCTCTCTCTCACCACCAGCTTGAGTTTCTTGGCTGCTGGTTTTCCTCTGCTCACTGGCAGCCTCAGTTGAGATGCCAATGGGCTGAGTTGCCATGGTTGAGGTCTTAATGATGTAATCACTTTCAAAAGTGAGAGCCTCTTCCATATGGACATCCTGAACAGGTTCAGAAGTGTCCACCTCAGTAATAGGTGACTGATGGGGGATAGACTGAGGAGAGTCAGAGGTACTCATCTCTCTTTGAGTAGGGGAGGAGAAGAGAGACTCATGGTACTCACTGAATCCTAAGTCTTCATCAGTGTAAAAGGATAGGTTGGGAATTGGTTGGTTGAGATCCAAAGGCTGGGGATGGTAGCTGTCCCCTGAAGGTTGTCCACTTGAGTGTTGAGACTCAGAGTGAAGGCTTAAGGTTGTTGGGCTAGTGAGCTCATCAGGGTGAGCTTGAGGAACCTCAGCCCTGATAGGTGAAGTAATGGGAGTGGTTTGCTCCTCAGGAGAAGTGGGAGCTCTAGTGTCCACTTCTTCCTGTAAGGTTGAGTATTTGGGGGCCTGCACAGACTCAATAGCCTGAGCAGGGGTTCGTTTGGATTTTCTTTGGTAGGTGAGGGTAATTTTGGTCTTTTTAATGGTAAGGACAAAAGAGGTGTGGGTTCAACACTAGCTTGTGTTGCTAGGTTGTCACCTTGAGCAATGAGCTCTAACATTTTTGGGACTAGGGCTGTTTCTACCCCAGAGAAGCCTACAGTTGGCTTCTTCATTATTTTAAAGATGCCGGGCTTCATCTGTCCCAATTTAAGAATATTACCTGTTTCCCTCAACTGTGAGCCCAGTTCACAGTTGAGAATGTGTTGAACATATCTAGGAAACATGTAATACTCTAAGGAGTCTAAGTTTGCAAGTAAATTAGTATAACAAATTGTGAATACCTGAACTTGACCCCCTGAACCATTCCATGAACTATAAAGGAGAGATCCTCAGGAATCTGGTCCCATCCACCATGCTTGTTTGACAAGCTGTGGATAACCACATGGAGCAGGAATTTCCATTGGGATGAGACCTTCCCTTTCCTAAAGGTCTTTACAGAGAAATCTCCCTCATAGCCCATCTGCTCAAAAGAATGATTAACAGCTTCTTTTGGAAGGACACCTCACCTTCTTCATCATCCAGCTGTAGATGTTGGTTAATGATGGCCGGAGTGATGAAGATTGTCCTCCTCCCTTGCACTGTGGCAGACAGTGCCTTCTCCCCATCCATAATGACCTCTTGGCAGGTCTTCCAGAATTCAAGCAAGTGATCCTCATATAGAGTAGGATCAATGGTCAGGGAGGTGAAATAATTTGACAGAGTCAAGAATTGGCAAATCTCTGAGAAACTTGCATCTTTCTCAGAGCTTAACAGAGCAACTTGATTATGTTGCCTGTGTAGTTGCATGGAGAAATCAGGGTTGTTTCTGCGGTTAAGGTTGGCCATTTCAGAAGCTTAAGGGTGAAGAAAGGTAGAAAGCAAAGGCGGTTTAGAGAATTAGGTTAGAGAAACAGTAGAATTGAGGAAGATAGTGGGAAAGAGGGGGAACCGTTGGGTATTTATATGAAAAGGGATTTGAACCAAAGTTAATGAAAGAGGATAAACTTTGAAATCCGAAAGTCGGTCCCACCTCTGAAAAGGTAGTTTACTTTTGCTCAAAAAGTAGTTTTCTTGGAATTCGAAAAGCTTCCGAAGTTTATTTGTCTTCGGAAGTTTTGATTGAAAAAGCTTCCGAAGCTAAAATGGCTTCGGAAGATTTTCCTGAGAGTCTTGATAATTTATGCTTCGGAAGAGAAATAAACCTTTGAATGCTTTGTATAAAATAAACAAAGCTTCCGAAGGTTAATTTTGCTTCGGAAGGAAAAGGTCCTTAAAAATAAATAAGTGTCTGAGATAAGAATTTTAAGCTTCGGAAGATGAATTTGACTTCTTCCGAAGGTAAAATCTCTTAGACAGTTATTATTTTGAAGACATGTTTTTCTTCCGAAGATAAAATTTTATCTTCCGAAGTATCAAAAATTTTCAAGAATCTAAGGAAAGTCTTCAAAAAGAATTTTACATCCAAAGAAAACATGAGCTTATGAAAGTGATGAACTAGACAACTTAGGACACACATATTTTAAGAAGAAATAATTAGAATTAGTTTTAATAAAAAGTCTACTCAAAGTTAATCATCCCAATAGCTGATATCAGATACTTAAATCTCTGTTCATCAAAAGCTTTTGTGAACAGATCAGCATATTGTTCATCTGTATGAACTTTGACTAGTTTAATTAATCCTTTTTCATAGTTATCTCTTATTAAATGATACCTGATGTTGATGTGTTTGGTCCTTGAGTGCTGCACAGGGTTCTCAGTGATAGAGATAGCACTATTGTTGTCTATGTGGATAGGAGTCTCTTTGAAGTTAAATCCATAGTCCAGCATCTGATTTTGAATCCAAAGCACTTGAGCACAGCAGCTTGCAGCAGCAATGTATTCAGCCTCAGCAGTTGATGCAGACACACAGGATTGTTTCTTGCATTGCCATGAGACCACCCTTCCACCAAGGAATTGACATCCCCCAGATGTAGACTTTGCAGTCATATTGCAACCACCATAATCACTATCTGTATAGGCATACAGATTGAAATTTGGATTCTTTGGATACCATAGACCAAGTGTTGAAGCACCTTTGAGGTATCTTAAAATCCTTTTCACAGTGATTAAGTGAGACATCTTAGGGTTGGCTTGATATCTTGCACAAATACATGTAGCAAACATGATATCAGGCCTGCTAGCTGTAAGATACATAAGAGACCCAATCATAGCCCTGTATAAGTGCTCATCTACACACTCCCCCTCAAGATCTGGACCAAGGGAGTGGTTTCTGGCTATGGGTGTCTTAGCAATCTTACAATCAGTCATATTGAACCTCTTGAGTATGTCTTGAACATACTTTGACTGACTTATGAAGATGCCATCTTCAACCTGCTTCACTTGAATTCCCAGAAAGAAGTTGAGTTCTCCCATTGAACTCATCTCAAATCTGTCTTCATCAGCTTCTCAAAGTCTTTGCAGAGCTTTGGATTAGTTGAACCAAAGATGATGTCATCAACATATACTTGAACCAGCAATAAGTCATTTCCCTGTCCTTTGATGAAGAGAGTTCCATCTATAGTACCTCTTCTGTATCCATGCTTACAGAGATACTCAGATAGTGTCTCATACCACTTCCTGGGTGCCTGATGCAGCCCATAAAGAGCTTTGTCAAGCTTGCAGACATAATCAGGATGATCAGGGTCTACAAAACCAGGTGGCTGTTTGACATAAACCTCCTCATCAATCACTCCATATAAGAAAGCACACTTTACATCAAGTTGGTAGACCTTGAAGTTCTTGGATGCAGCAAATGCCAGGAATATCCTAACAGCTTCTAGTCTTGCTACAGGAGCAAAGACATCAGTGTAGTCAATCCCTTCTTCTTGTGTGTATCCTTGAACAACTAGTCTTGCCTTGTTCTTGATGATGATTCCTCTATCATCCTTCTTGTTTCTAAAAACCCATTTGGTTCCAATGGTAGTCTTCCCATGAGGAAGAGGACAAAGGTTCCAAACTTTCTGCCTTTTGAATTGAAGCAGCTCTTGTTGCATAGCTTCAACCCAACTTCCATCCTTTAGAGCTTCATCAACTTTCTTGGGCTCTATCTGAGATAAGAAACAAGAGTGAAGACAAACATTTGCTTCATGGGTTTGTCCTCTTGTTCTTACCCCTGTGACAACATCTCCAATGATGTTTGTGGTGGGGTGAGACTTGTGGATCCTTAGCTGAGGGATCACAGCAAGTTGTTGAGAAAGATCTAAATTTGAGAAATTTAAATCTGGTCTGGAAGATTCACCCTCCACATTATCACACTTATCAAGATTAACTTGATCCAATGAGTGTGAGACATCATTGATGTTGTCATCTATGGTATGGTTATTAGCATCAAGAAATTCCTGATCACTATCACCATCACCATTGTTGTCTTCTACAAGTGAGGTGTCTTTATCTGGTTGAGAGGCCTCTGAGCTGGAATTTGAAGGCATGCCAGATGTATCAGCTGAATTTGTCATTGTTGTGCTGATAGAAACCTCATTTGCTGAAGTAGTTCCAACTGGAGCTGAAGATGTATGAGTTGAAGGTCTTCCTAGCTCAAATCTTGGATCAGGATCACCTGTATTTAGATTTTCTGCAGATCCTGAAACATGCTCACAAGATTTGTTAAAACAGTTGGTAACTAAATCAAGATCAAACAGCCAATCCGGACCAGAACCAGCCACACAAGGAGTGTGCTCATTGAAAGTCACATTGGCTGACTCCTCAACAATTCTAGTTCTGAGATTGTATACTCTATAAGCTTTAGCTTGAGAAGAGTATCCAATGAAATGTCCATCATCTGATTTCTCAGCAAACTTGGCAATTTGATCTTTGGTATTCAAGATGGTGCAGGGACATCCAAATGACCTGAGAAAACCAATGAAAGGTTTCCTCTTGTGCCAAAGTTCATAAGGAGTCTTACCATGTGTCTTAACTACTAAAACTCTGTTTTGCACATAGCAAGCAGTATTAACTGCCTCTGCCCAGAAGGTGATAGGCAGTTTAGAGTCAGACAACATAGTTCTTGCAGCTTCAATAAGTGTCCTGTTTCTCCTCTCAGCAACTCCGTTTTGCTGAGGAGTCCTGGGAGCACTATATTGTCTTGTAATACCTTTTTCATCACAAAATGCATCAAGGATTTGGTTCTTGAATTCAGTTCCTTGATCACATCTTATGGTTTTGACCTTGTGATCACATTGATTCTCAACTTTTAAGATGAAATTCTTCAGAATCTCAGGGGTTTCATCCTTAGTTCTAAGGAAGAAGACCCAAGTGAATCTTGTAAAATCATCTGTGATCACCAGACAGTAAGAGGTCCTTCCTAAACTCATTACACTGGTGGGGCCAAAGAGATCCATATGTAACAAGTGTAGGGGAGTAGTGATGGAGTTCTTTTCCTTAGGCTTGTGAGATACCTTGTGTTGCTTCCCTTTCAGGCATGCAACACAATGATCATCACTTGTAAACTCTTTCTTTGGCATTCCAGTTACCAGATCATGTTTAATTAATTTATTCATGTTCTTAAAGTTTACATGGCACATTCTTTTATGCCATAGGAAAGACTCATCACTATTTGCTTTAGATAGAAAGCATGAAACTTCTCCTGAGGGAGATGTTTCTTGCAAATCCATCTTGTACATGTTCCCTTTCCTGGGGGCTCTGAGCAGGATATGCTCATGAGGAATGACCACACCAGGCTTGAGAACAATGCACTCATGCTCAGTAAAGAGCATGTTATGACTCTGATCACAAAATTGGGATACACTCAGAAGATTGTACCCAAGCTCCTTAACAAAGTTTACCTTCTCAATGCTGAGCTTACCATTTGTGACCTTGCCCCTTCCAGAAATGTAACCACCTTCATCTCCTCCAAAAGCAACTGGTCCTCCATCAATTCTCTCAAAATTATGGAGTAGAGACCTATTGCCTGTCATGTGCCTGGAACAGCCACTGTCAATTATCCAGACATTCCTGTTTGTCTTGAGCTGTTCCTGCACAAAGAAAATGATTAGTTACATTTGGAAACCCAAGCCTTACTTGTCTTGGGCTCATTAATAGTAATAGAAGGTAATGCAACAGTAATAGATCCTATGGTTGTACTATGGGGATCTTCAGCTGTTGTTGATGGAGAAACCTCAGTCATTTGGTCTTTCTTAGACTTCCACACCACCTTTGGAGTCTTGGACTTGACCTTCAAAACCTTAGAAGCTTTTGGAACTTCACAAGTTTTGATGACTGATCCTTCGGAAGAATCTACAGTCACTGCAGCAGACTTCAGTGCTTCGGAAGAACTCCTTTCTTCCGAGACCAACTTTGCTTCCGAAGGTAATTTTCCATTTACCTTCTTCTTTGATTTGGAGCTTCCGAAGGAAACAGACTTTCCTTCCGAAGCTTGAGACTTCTTGAGACTCTTTGAAGTCTTTGTTTTAGTCATGTGGACAGTACTTTTAGGATTGTATGGGCAATCCTTAGCAATGTGAGAAGTACTTTCACACATAACACACAACATTTTCTTCTTCAAAGAAGTCTCCCTTTGAGAGCAAGACTGGCTTTGGTCACATCCCTTCTCCACCTTCATCTTGGTAGATGCTGAGACAGTTCCTTTGGGCTGTGAACTGTTCTTGGAGTTTGATGGTCCAGGCTGTGCAGCAGTGGTACACAGCAGCTCAGTCTTCTTCTTGGCACTGAGATGATTTGAACAAGAACCATGACTCTTAGCTGAGGAGTCTTGGTTGATGTCTTCAGTCCTTACTACTTTGAAACCTGCAGAGATAAAAACTTGTTTCTGCTTAGCATCAAAAGTAGCCTTGATTTCTTGAGCCTTCTTTGCTTTTCTTTTGCTCTTCCTGATCAAGTTCTTTCTTTTGGACTTGGTCATCACAGTTGATTTCTTCTCCTCAGAAGGATAGTGGCCCTTGGAAGAATCCTCTTCTTCACTCTTCTCAGAGGAATTCTTCACTATCACTTCTTCATCATCCTCACTTACAGGATCTATGAGAGGAAGCTCATCTTCACAAGTTCCACACCTAGGAGATCTTACAGACAAGATTGTGTGTGGAGGAGCTATCTCATTTGATCCCAGTCCCTGTCTATTTTGATAACAAACCTTGTTGTGCAGGGATGAGGATATCATGTTCTTGAAGGTCTCTTCTTCAAGAACACTCTTCTCTGCCTTGGCTTTGCTGATCACAAGCTCAGCCTGGCACTCAGTTAACTTAGTGATGAGATCTTGGATCTGAGTTCTAAAATCTGTATGTTCATGTTTTAGTACTGAAATGGTTTTCTCCAAGTCCTCTATCTTTAACTTGTAATCATTTTCAGACTTTCTAAAATCAGATTTTAATATGTTTAATGACTCAAGATCAGATCTCATCTCTAGGTTATAGGACCTGTATCTATTTACTTTAGCAATGCATTCAGGGGAGCAAAGATGTTCCAATACCTTGGCTTCATCATGGTCAGCCATCAGTGCTTGGTTTGGAGAAGCATCCTCCACCTGAAAACTCCAGTCAAAGCCTCCCTCTTCAACAGCAACAGCAGCATGTTGCTTTGTCTTCTCAGCCTGAGGAGCTTTGTCAGTAAAGTTTGGTCTGGGTTGTGTTTGGCCCCCATTTGCTTTAGGTGCCTTACACTCCCTAGCAAAGTGACCCATAAGGTTACAGTTGTAACACTTAACTTTGCTTTTATCCAGCCCAAACTTACTACTGGTAGCATTGCTTGGAAATCTTCTTCCTGTCCTCTTGTAGAACTTCTTGGCTCTGTGAGTGAGGAGAGCCATCTGCTGAACTATCTCCATGTATTCCAGGTCATCTGGATGGATACAGTCCAGGTCTTCAAGAGTGAAGAGATAATTCCCACAGCTTTCATCTGCAGACACAAAGGCTTGAGAAGAACTTGTCTCTTGGAATGGGCTTCCTTGAGTAAAGTTCTCCCTTGGTGTCTCCGGGAAGGTGATGAAAGGACCCTTTTGTGAGTTGTCAGGGTAGCATAAGAGATGATGCTGGGGTTCTATGCTGTCCCTTTCAACCACATGAAGGGCTGAACCCATTTGATTGTTGGAGTTGCCAGATGAACCTTGCATGTTCATCTCCATCTGGTATCCACTGAGAATCCCATACAACTCTGTAAGAGTAAGAGTCTTAAGGTTCTCAGTCCTCTTGATCACCACACAATAGTGTGTCCATTGCCTAGGAAGTGAGGACATGAACTTCCTTACAATGTCCCTGTTCTCAAGAGGAACTCCTCCATCCACTAGGGTATCCACAATCTCAACATACCTGAAGTATTGTTGGGTCATGGTCTCACCTGCTTTGAAGGTGAAATTTTCAAACTGCTGCTTTCAGAAGATCTTTCTTGTTCTCCTTGGCTTCAGAGGAGCCTTCATACATCAGCTTCAGTGCATCCCACAGCTGTTTGGCTGTCTTGCACTTCTTAAAACCTCTGTATACAGAGTTTGGGAGAGCAGTCTGAAGAGCAGTCATGGCCTTCCTGTCAATCTCTACTCTTTTTCTATCTTCATCTGAGTAGTTGGCCACATCTTTAGGAATCATACCAGCACCAGTAGCAGAGGGGGTGCTGGGTATGAAAGGTCCATTCTCAACAGATTCCCACATTCTTGAATCAAGAGACCTGATGAAGCCTTCCATCCTCATGCACCAGGTGTCAAAATCATCAAGAGTGATCAGTGGGGATTTGTTCATGGTTCCAGTCTCCATATCAGTCTTTGAGATGGAAGCCATTTGAAGAGTTTAGCTTTTGTGTGTGTGAGGGATCTTAAGATGGTTAGATCTTATATCAAGAGCCTGGAAAGCTCTGATACCAATTGCAGGACCGTTTAAGGGCTTAAACACAATTACAACACAACAACACAATGAGGAGATTAACTAAGCTCTAATCAAACAGTGAACTGGGTAACCAAGGTGATACAAAGAACACAAGTAAAGCAAGAGACAGAACAAGAGAGTATGGGTTTCAAGGAGGCAGTATATTGCTTTCTCAAGTTCTTTTACAAGTGTTACAAAGCATAAAGAAAAGATACAAGAACTTGAAATACTTATACTACAACCTACAGCCGGCTATACTTTGAAAGCCAGCTGGATACAATTGACTAGACACTAACAAAATCAATTGTAGGATCAAAAGGCATATCTGCCTTTTGACCTTGTGACTATGACATGCCATAGCTCACATCCTTATACAATACAAAAAGGATAAAGTACATAAAATGGAAAGTTGAAGACTCAAGACCTCAATGTACAGTTGGTGACTTTACAGAGATGCAGCGGAAAAGGTGCTTTATGGAACAGTACATCAGATAAAGCATGTGTACTAAAAGTCTTCGGAAGAAATCTGTCTTCATAGGTTGAAGCTTCGGAAGACTTTGTCTCTGAAGCTTCGGAAGACTTCATGTTTGGCTTCGGAAGATATTGGTCTTGGCTTCGGAAGATTTTACACTTAGAGTATTTTCTAATGCTTTGTGTAAAACTTCCGAAGCATTCTTCACTTCAGTACTTAGTGCATGTTGCTGAGACACTTAGGCTGTTTTGGGTTGCATCAGACTTCAGGAATCCTTACATTAAGTCTGCTTAAGTGTAACAGAGAAGAGGCATTAAGCCTGCTGATTTCACTATTCTCTCTTTCCACAACAAAGTTATGAGAAGAGTCTTCAAACCTCCACTGGACTATTTTCTTTCTAGGAATGAGAGGTTGAGATGGTATATTGTCTCCCTTCCTAGTATTTAGTAGAGTCACCAGCTTTCTTCTCAGCAACTTCTCTTCTTCCCCAAGAGAGTCATAGTTGGTTGCCAAGAGTTTAAGTTCTTGGTCTAGTGTTCCTCTAGGCAGATCAAGGAATTGTTTCTTGTGAGGGAACATGAGGAGCCATCAATGAAGGTTAGTTTGATGGACCCCTCCTCACAAGAGATGTCGCTTAGAGTGGTGCAGTTAATGAGCTTCCTCTTGATCTCCTTGAATTCCTCTAAGGAAAGAGGTTTGGATGGTTGAGAGAATGACTTAGGTGGCTGTTGGGTAGATGATGTTTGGGTTCTGGGGAGTGTTTTGGGTTTGAGGATTGGTAGTTGTGGTGGTTGTTGTGATTGAGTGGATGAGGAAGAGGGTATGGTTGATGGTGTAAGTTCAGGAGTGTATGGCTCATGGTTGGCTTGGTTTGATGGGGAAGGGAAAGGGATTGGTTCAGGTTGAGGTTGTGGTTGTGGTGTTGGCCTAGAAGTCATCCCCTGTACTTTTCTGTACATCTCTTTCCTTCTTCCTGAGCGAATGTCAGCTTTGATGTCACTGACATGTCGCTGCAAGGTCTTCTCAGACATGGGACCAACTTGCCTGCTACAGAATCCATGGGCCCTGAGATAATCTTTCATCCAGGCTTTATCACCCATCTTCTTGACAGCCGTAAGTTTAGCTTCTTCTTCTCCTTTAGCTTTTCCCTGGAAGCCCTCTTTCTCTCGTTCTCCATTTGATCTTGTTCTTTCTTGAAAAACCACAAGATCGTGTCTGTTGTGAGGAGTTAGTTCCTCAAGAGAGAATCCCCTGGAGCCTAGGAAAACTATCCTTTCACTCCTAAGCTGTTGGTTAGCTTCTTCTTTCTTTCCCATCCTTTCTTCCTCTAAGGCCAACCTTGCTACTTCTTCTTGTTCTTTCCGCAGCAGGGTTGCCCTTTCCAACTCAGCCAGCTCCTCAAGTGGTAACAGGAGCACATCTTCACTAGCAGCTCCCAGATTGACAAGTCTGTCAATGATCTCCAGCCTTCTTTGTAAGGATTCCTATAAGTCTGATGCAGCCAAAACATCCAAAGTCTCTTTGCATGCATGCACTGAAGAACATAAGTAGAAATGCTTCGGAAGTTTTACACCCTGCACTAGAAATACTCTAAGTGTAAAATCTTTCGAAACCAAGACCAACATCTTCCGAAGCCAAAAGTGAAGTCTTCCGAAGCTTTAAAGAAAAGTCTTCCGAAGCCAAAGAGTGAAGACAGATTTCTTCCGAAGACATGCTTTTATCTGATGTACTTTACCATAAAGCTGGACCATCTTTCCGCTGCAACTCTGTAAAGTCACCAACTTACATGAGTTGGTGAAAAGGTCCATGCTTTTGGTAACTGTACATTGAGGTCTTGAGTCTGTGCTTTCTACTTTATGTACTTTTATCCTTTTTGTAATATATTAGGATGTGAGCTATGGCATGTCATAGTCACTAGTCAAAAGGCAAATCTGCCTTTTGACTCTACATTTGATTTTGTGTGTTGTCTAGTCTTATGTATCCAACTGGCCTTCAAAGTATGGCCGGCTGTAGGATGTAGTATATGTATCTCAAGTACTTGTAACTTTCTAAGTATGCTTTGTAACATTTGTAATAGAACTTGAGAAGCAATATACAACATTCTTGAAAACCAATTACTTGTGTTGTTTTGCCATCTTGTTCTATCTCATTCTTACTTGTGTTTTTAGCATCTTCCACTAAAGTTAACCAGTTCCCTATTTGATCTGTTAATGTTCTAAGTAACTCTCCTCATTGTGTTGTTGTGTTGTAAGTGCATACCCTTCAACGGTCCTGCATTTGGTATTAGAGCATTTCAGGCTCTTGATATAAGATCTCACCATCTTAAGATCCCTCACACACGCAAAAAATACTTAACAACTCAAATGGCAGCTATTACCAAAGCTGATATGGAAACTGGAACTATGACAAAGTCTCCACTGATCACTCCTGAAGACTTTGATACTTGGTGTCAAAGAATGGAAGGCTTCATCAAGTATCAAGACTCCAGGATGTGGGACTCTGTTGTTGAAGGACCTTACATACCAAGCACCACTTCTGCTACTGGTGGTGGTATGATTCCAAAGGCTGTGGCTGATTACTCAGAAGAAGACAGGAAAATAATAGAGATTGATCAGAAAGCCATGATAGCCCTACAAACTGCTCTTTCCAACTCCATCTACAGAGGCTTCAAGAAGTGCAAAACTGCCAAGCAACTATAAGAAGCACTAAAGCTGATGTATGAGGGGTCTACTGAAGCAAAGATGAACAAGAAGGATCTCCTGAAGCAGCAGTTTGAAAACTTCACCTTTAAGGTAGGTGAAACCATGACTCAACAATACTTCAGGTATATTAAGATTGTGGATACTCTAATGGATGTTGGAGTAACTCTTGAGAGCAAGGACATTGTAAGGAAGTTTATGTCCTCTCTTCCTAGACATGGACACATTACTGTGTTGTTATCAAGAGGACTGAGAACCTTAAGACTCTTACTCTTACAGAGTTGTATGGTATTCTTAGTGGCTACCAGATGGAGATGAACATGCAAAACTCATCTGGTAACTCCAGCAATCAATTGAGTTCAGCCCTCTATGTGGTTGAAAGGGAAAGCATTGAACCACAACATCATCTTATATGCTACCCTGACAACTCACAAAAGGGCTCTTTCATCACCTTCCCAGAGACTCCAAGGGAAAGCTACACTCAAGAAGTCCTTTCCAAGAGACAAGTTCTTCTCATGCTTTTGTCTCTGCTGATGAAACCACAGGCAACTTTCTCTTCACCCTTGAAGAACTAGACTGTATCCATCCAGATGATCTGGAGTACATGGAGATAGTTCAGCAGATGGCTCTTCTCACTCATAGAGCCAAGAAGTTCTACAAGAGGACAGGGAGAAAGTTTCCAAGCAATGCAGCCAGTGGAAAGTTTGGGCTGGATAAAAGCAAAGTAAAGTGTCACAACTGTAACCAGATGGGACACTTTGCAAGGGAGTGTAAGGCACCAAGGACAAATGGTGGCCAAACACAAACCAGACCAAACTACACTGAGAAAGCCCCCCAGAATGAGAAGCCAAAGCAACAAGCTGCAGTTGCTGTTGAAGAAAGAGGCTTTGACTAGAGCTTTCAGGTAGAAGATGCATCTCCAAACAAGCACTCATGGCAGTCCACGATGAAGCCAAGGTATTGGAACATCTTTGTACTCCTGAATGCATTGCTAAAGTCAATAGATACAGGTCCTATAACTTAGAAATGAGATCTGATCTTGAGTCCTTGAATATCTTAAAAGCTGTTTTAAAAGAGCTAAAAATGATTATAAACTAAAGATAGAGGACTTAGAGAAAACTATTTCAACTCTTAAACATGAGCACACAAACTACAGGACTCAGATCAAAGACCTCATTACTAAGTTAACTGAATGCTAGGCTGAGCTTGTGATCAGCAAAGCCAAGGCAGAAAAATGTGTTCTTGAAGAAGAGACCTTCAAGAACATAATATCTCATCCTTGCATGCAAAAGTTTGTTATCAAAATAAGCAGGGACTGGGATCTTGTGAGATAGCTCCTCCACACACAATCTTGTTTGTATGATCTCCTAGGTGTGGAACTTGTGAAGATGAGCTTCCCCTCATAGGTCCTGTGACTGAAGAGAATGAAGAGGAGATGGTGGAGAATGGCTCTGAGAAGAGTGAAGAGGAGCATTCTAAGAAGGGTCACCATCCCTCTGAGGAGAGCAAAGCTGTTGGGATGACCAAGTCAAAGAGAAAGAACTTGATCAGGAAGGCCAAAAGAAAGTCCAAGAAGGCTCAAGAGATCAAGGCCACCTTCAACTCTGCACAGAAACACCTCTTCATCACTGCAGGTTTGAAGTGGTGAAGGCTGAAGACACCAACTTGAACTCCATCAACAAGAGTTCTGGTTATGTCCAAATCATCCCATCATCAAGAAGAAGGCTGATCAGTTGTGCACCACTGCTGTACAACCTGAACCATCCAGCTCCAAAGGTAGTTCTATCCCCATAAGAATTGCCACAACATCTACAAAGATGAAGATGGAGAAGGAAAGTGATCAAGTTTAGCCTTGTTCACAAAGGAAAACTCCTAGAAGGAAGAAAATGGACTGTGTTATGTGTGGAGTACCTCTCATCTTGCTAAGGATTGTGTTTACAATCCAAAGAGTACTCTTCACATGACCAAGAAAGAAACTTCTAAGAGTTTGGATAAGAAGAAGCAAGCTTTGGAAGGAAAATGTTTCCTTCGGAAGCTCCAAAATAAAGAAGAAGACAAGTGGAAACTTGCCTTCGAAGAAAAGTTGGTCTCAGAAGAAAGGAATACTTCGGAAGCACTGAAGTCTGGTGTAGTGAAAGCAAGATCTTCCAAAGGTCCAGTCATCAAAACTTCCGAAGTCATCAAAACTTCCGAAGTATTGAAGGTCAAGTCTAAGCTTCCAAAGGTGGTGTGGAAGTCAAAGAAAGACCAAGTGGCTGAAAGTTCTTCATCAACATCAGCAAATGATCCTTCTAGCATGACTATAGGATCAATTACTATTGCATTGTCTTCAACTTCATTTGATGAGCCCAAGACCAATGAGGCTTGGGTTTCCAAATGTAACTAACCATCTCTTTTGTGCAAGAACAGCTCAAGACAAACAGAAATGTATGGATCATTGACAGTGGCTATTCCAGGCACATGACAGGCAATAGGTCACTACTCCAAAAGTTTGAAAGAATTGATGGAGGACCAGTTGCTTTTGGAGGAGATGCAGGAGGTTACATTACAGGAAGGGGCAAGGTCACAAATGATAAGCTCAGCATTGAGAAGGTAAACTTTGTCAAGGAGCTTGGATACAATCTTTTAAGTGTATCTCAATTTTGTGATCAGAGTCATAACATGCTCTTCACTGAGCATGAGTGCATTGTTCTCAGGCCCGGGTTGGTCATTCCTCATGAGCACATCCTGCTCAGAGCTCCCAGGAAAGGGAACATGTACAAGATGGATTTGCAAGAAACATCTCCCTCAGGAGAAGTTTCATGCTTTCTATCTAAAGCAAATAATGATGAGTCTTTCCTCTGGCATAAAAGAATGTGCCATGTAAACTTTAAAAAACATGAATAAACTAATTAAGAAGGATTTGGTAACTGGAATACCAAAGAAAGAGTTTACAAGTGATGACCACTGTGTTGCATGCCTGAAGGGGAAGCAACACAAGGTATCTCACAAGGCCAAAGGAAAGAAATTCCATCATTAATCCCCTACACTTATTACATATGGATCTCTTTGGCCCCACCAGTGTAATGAGTCTAGGAAGGACCTCTTATTATTTGGTGATCACAGATGACTTTACAAGATTCACTTGGGTTTTCTTTCTTAGAACTAAGGATGAGACCCTTGAGATTCTAAAGAATTTCATCTTAAAGATTGAGAATCAATGTGATCACAAGGTCAAAACCATAAGATGTGATCAAGGAACTGAATTCAAGAATCAAATCCTTGATACATTTTGTGATGAAAAAGGTATTACAAGACAATATAGTGCTCCCAGGACTCCTCAGCAAAATGGTGTTGCTGAGAGGAGAAACAGGACACTGATTGAAGCTGCAAGAACTATGTTGTCTGACTCTAAACTGCCCATCACCTTGTGGGCAGAGGCAGTGAACACTGCTTGCTATTTGCAAAACAGAGTTTTAGTGGTTAAGACACATGGTAAGACTCCTTATGAACTTTGGCATAATAGAAAACCTTTCATTGGTTTTCTCAGGTCATTTGGATGTCCTTGCACCATCTTGAATACCAAAGATCAAATTGCCAATTTTGCTGAGAAATCAGATGATGGACACTTCATTGGATACTCTTCTCAAGCTAAAGCTTATAGAGTATACAATCTCAGAACTAGAGTAGTTGAGGAGTCAGCCAATGTGACTTTCAATGAGCACACTCCCAGTGTGAAAGGTTCTGGTCCGGATTGGCTATTTGATCTTGATTTAGTTACCAACTATTTTAACAAATATTGTGAGAATGTTTCAGGGTTCATAGATATATTACCTACAGGTGATCCTGACCCAAGATTTGAGCTAAGAAGACCTTCAAGCTACACATCTTCAGCTCCAGTGGTAACCAATCCTGCAAATGAAGCTTCTACCAACACATCAATGACAAATCCTGCTGATACTTCTGGGGTGCCTTCAAATTCTAGCTTAGAGGCACACAACTCAGATAAAGGAGCTTCAAATGTTGGAGAAAATGGTGGTGGTGAAAGTGATCAGGAATTTCTTGATGCTGATAACCACTCCATTGAAGACAACATCAATGATGTCACACACTCATTGGATCAAGTCAATCTTGATAAGTGTGTTAATGTGGAGGGTGAATCCTCCTTGCCAGATCAAAATTTCTTAAATTTAGATCTGTCTAAGCAACTTGCTGTGATCCCTCAGCTAAGGATCCACAAGTCTCATCCTACCACAAACATCATTGGAAATGTTGATTCAGGGGTGAGAACAAGAGGACAAACCCATGATGCAAATGTTTGTCTTCACTCTTGTTTCTTGTCCCAGATAGAGCCAAAGAAAATTGATGAGGCTCTAAAGGATGGAAGTTGGATTGAAGCTATGCAAGAGGAGCTGCTTCAATTCAAAAGGCAAAAGGTTTGGAACCTATGTCCTCTTCCTCAAGGGAAGACTACCATAGGAAGCAAATGGGTGTTCAGGAATAAGAAGGATGATAGAGGACTTGTCATCAAGAACAAGGCAAGACTGGTTGTTCAAGGGTATACTCAAGAAGAATGAATTGACTACACATATGTCTTTGCTCCTGTAGCAAGACTTGAAGCTGTTAGGATATTCCTAGCTTTTGTTGCATCCAAGAACTTCAAGGTCTACCAACTTGATGTCAAGTGTGCTTTTCTCTATGGGGTGATTGATGAAGAGGTGTATGTCAGACAACCACCTGGGTTTGCAGATCCTGATCATCCTGATTATGTCTGCAGGCTTGATAAAGCTCTTTATGGGTTGCACCAAGCACCAAGGAAGTGGTATGAGACTCTATCTCAGTATCTTTGTCAGCATGGCTACAAAAAGGGTACTATTGATGGAACTCTCTTCATCAAAGGAACATGAAATGACATAATGCTAGTTCAAGTATATGTAGATGACATTATATTTGGGTCAACTAATCCAAAGCTCTGCAAAGACTTTGAGAAGCTGATGAAGGACAGGTTTGAAATGAGTGCCATGGGGAAACTCAATTTCTTTCTAGGAATTCAAGTGAAGCAAGTCGACAATGGCATCTTCATAAGTCAGTCAAAATATGTACGAGACATACTTAAAAGGTTCAACATGACTGATTGTAAGGTTGCTAAGACACCCATAGCCAGAAATCACTGCCTTGGACCTGATCTTGAGGAGGAGTGTGTTGATGAACATCTCTATAGGGCAATGATTGGGTCTCTTATGTACCTCACAGCTAGCAGGCCAGATATCATGTTTGCTACATGCATTTGTGCAAGATATCAAGCCAACCCCAAGATGTCACACCTGATCACTGTCAAAAGAATTTTAAGATATCTCAAAGGTGCTCCATCACTTGGCCTTTGGTATCCAAAGAATTCTGACTTTAATCTGTATGCTTATACAGATAGTGACTATGGTGGTTGCAACATGACTGCAAAGTCTACTTCAGGGGGATGTCAATTTCTTGGTGGAAGAGTAGTCTTTTGGCAATGTAAGAAACAATCCTGTGTGTCTTCATCAACTGCTGAGGCTGAATACATTGTTGCTGCAAGCTGCTGTGCTCAAGTGCTTTGGATTCAAAATCAGATGCTGGACTATGGATTTAACTTCAAAGAGACTCCCATCCACATAGACAACAACAGTGCTATCTCAATCACAGAAAATCCTGTGCAGCACTCAAGGACAAAGCATATCAATATCAGGTATCATTTAATTAGATATAACTTTGAAAATGGATTAATCAAACTAGTCAAAGTTAACACAAATGAACAATATGCTGATCTGTTCACCAAAGCTTTTGATGAGCAGAGATTTAAATATCTTGTATCAGCTATTGAGATGATTAACTTTGAATAGCTTTTCTTAAAACTTAATCATATTATTTCTAAAACCTGTGTGTCCTAAGTTGTCTATTTCATCACCTTCATAAGCCCTTGTTTTCTTTGGAAGAAAATCTTTTCAAAATACATTTCTTAGATTTTTGAAAAATTTGATCTCTTTTCTTTTCGGAAGATTTAAAATTACCTTCGGAAGAAATTTATGTCTTAGTAAACAAATAACTACTTCAGTAATTTTAACTTCGGAAGAAATTTCTGAAATATCTTCTGAAGCTTAAAATCAACTTAAGTACTTTTATGTTTTAAAAGAACAAGTTTCTTCCGAAAGTAATTTACCTTCGGAAGTTTTCATTCTTTTTAGAATAAAACTCTAAGTGTAAATTCTCTTCCGAAGCAAAATTCTCAAAAACCCTTGAAATATCTTCCGAAGCCAATTTGCCTTCGGAAGCTTTTTCTTCAGAACTTCCGAAGCAAATAACCTTCGGAAGATTTCTCGACTTCCAAGAAAACTACTTTTTGGGCAAAAGCATACTTTTTAGAGGTGGGACCGACATCCGGATTTCAAAGTTTATCCTCCTTCATTAACTTTGTCTCAAATCCTTTTCACATAAATACCCAACGATTCTCCCCTCTTTCACTATCTTCTTCAATTGCACTATTCCTTAAACTTAAATTCTTCCAAACCGCCTTTGTTCTTAATCTCCTTCACCTTTAAGCTTCTTAAAATGGCCAACCTAAACCGCAGAAACAACCCAGATTTCTCCATGCAACTTCATAGGCAACACAACCAGGTTGCTCTGTTGAACTCTGAGAAAGATGAAAGTTTCTCATAGGTTTGCCGTTTCCTGGCTCTATCCAACTACTTCACCTCCCTAACCATTGATCCTACTCTCTATGAGGATCATCTGCTTGAATTCTGAAGACCTGCCAAGAGGTCATTATGGATGGGGAGAAGGCACTGTCTACCACAATGCAGGGGAGAACAATCTTCATCACTCCAATCATCATCAACACTCACTTGCAGCTGGATGATGAAGAAGGTGAGTTGTCATTCCCAAAGGAAGTTGTAAATCATTTCTTTGAGCAGATGAGCTATGAGGAAGGTTTTTCTGTAAAGACTTTAGGAAAGGGAAGGTCTCATCCCAGTGGAAATATCTGCTTCATGTGATTATCCACAGCTTGTCAAACAAGCATGGAGGGTGGGACCAGATTCCTGAGGATCTCTCCTTCATAGTGCATGGAATGGTTCAAGGGGTCAAGTTCAGGTACTCTCAGTTTGTTTATACAAATTTGCTTGCTAACTTGGGCTCCTTAGAGTATTATATGTTTCCTAGATATGTTCAACACATTCTCAACTGTGAACTGGGCTCACAGTTGAGGGAAACATATAATATTCTTAAATTGGGGCAGATGAAGCCCATCATCTTTAAAATTATGAAGAAGCCAACTGTAGACTTCTCAGGGGTAGAAACAGCCCTTGTCCCAAAAATATTAGAGCTCATTGCTCAAGGTGACAACCTAGCAACACAAGCTAGTGTTGAACCCACACCTTCTACCTCCCAACAACCAAAAAGACCACAAATTACCCTCACCTACCAAAGAAAATCCAAACAAACCCCTGCTCAAGCTATTGAGCTTGTGCAGGCCCCCATACATTCACCCATACAGGAGGAAGTGGATACTAGAGCTCCCACTTCCCCTGAGGAGCAAACCACTCCCATCTCTTCAAGAATCAGTGGTGAGGTTCCTCATGCTCACCCTGATGAGCTCACAAGCCCAACCTCCTTAAGCCTTCACTCTGAGTCTCAACACTCAAGTGAACAACCTTTAGGAGACAATTACCATCCCTAGCCTTTAGACTTAAATCAACCCATCCCTAAACTCTTATTTTATACTGATGAAGACTTAGGTTTCAGTGAGTACCATGAGTCTCTCTACTCTTTCCCTACTTAAAGAAAGATGAGTACTCCTGAGTCTTTTTTCTCTAGCCCACACCAGTCACCTATCTCTGAGGTGGATCTCCCTGAATCTGTTCAGGAGGTCCATATGGAAGAGGCTCTCACTTCTTCAAGGGATTACATCATTAAGACCTCAACCATGGCAACTCAGCCCATTGACACTTCAACTGAGGCTGTCAATGTGCAAAGGAAATCCAACATCCAAGAACCTGAAGCTGGTGGTGAGAGAGAGGACTTTGGTCCAATCATCTCATCCCCTAATGATTCTTCTGATGAAGATGAGGGGAATTTGAGACTAAAGGTGCAAAAACTGTCAAAAACATGCTCCTATTTAGTCTCTAAGGTTGGTCACCTTGAATCTCAGGTGACTACCTTGCAAAACCAGGTCAATGATCAGCAACTTGAGATATCTTATCTCAGGGAAAAACTAGCTGGGAGACCTTTAAGGAGAGCTCAACCAAGAACACAAGAACCTGTGAATGTAATTGACCTAACTCCTAGCTCACCTATGCAAGAGGGTGATGCTACCAAAAAGGGGGAGAAAGTCATTATAGTCACAGAACCTAGGAGTTCTTCAGGGAGTATGGACATTGAGGACTCACCATCCTTACTTGCAATTGTGCATACTTAGCAACTTCCTCAAGTTAACATTGATGTGGACACTATAGACTCTTGAAGAGATTGAGGAGGAGGAGGAGAGAGAGAGAGAGAGGAAGAGGAAGCTAAGGGGAGAAAGTTCCTCTGGGTCTTCAGGCTTTATGCAAGGTGCAATTAGGGTTGCTCCCAGACCAAACACTCAAAATGATGCATTAAGGGCAGTCGGGATTACTTACCTACAGAACATGAACTATGACATAGATGAGATTATATCTCTCCCCTTAGAGGAACTAAATGAACTGGCTGACATGGAAGTGTCAAGAGAGATGAAGGAAGCAGAGGATGCAAGGCTACTTCTCCAATTCAAAGAGGAGAAGAGACAGAAAAGATTATACAAGTATGTTCTTACTCTCTCCCCAGTTCAAGAAAGCCCTGTGCAAGAGGGTGTGGCAGCTACACAAGAACCTCAGGTAGACAAGGAAACCGATAGGCAAAAATGATCAACTACCTGAGTGCCATAGGTCTCTACCAAGCATCTGCACTTCTTCTCTTGTCCTTTGAGTACATTGAGTTTGAGTATCTCAAACAGCTTGAAGTTCAAGTGCTCAAAGAACAAAAGGCAACAAAGAGAAAGATGAGGGAAGAGGCTGCAAAGTCAAGAGCCATCATCCAAAAGAGTATGAAGAAGTCTACTGACAGACAAAGGATGATGAGCTTCTTGAAGCTGTATGGATTCTCCGGAAGGAGACTTGGCCCTATGTCTCTATCTACAATGGATGAGCACATCAGGGTAATCAAGCAGAAGTCAAGAGTGGAGAGCTAATTAACTTACACTCCCCTCCAAGTCAAGCTCCACCTGAAGTGGAGGTTAAGGTTGAACAATTTGAGACAACACAACCTGGACCTCCTGCTGAGCCTCAGCAAGCTTTATCTTCTGATCCACAGCAGGGTCAAACTCCCTCTCCTTCTGAACCTGTGAGGGAGGAACACCCAACTGAGCAAGAGAAAACTGATCAACAAGGTGATGCAGACCAGTCGTCTCAGTTAAAGTCTTAAAAAAGGAAGAAGAGGATGGCTTCCAAACAAAGTCAAAGAAGAAGAAGCCTGAATCATCCACCTCTACACCTCAGGCTGAGTCAGATCAACCTGAGGAATTGCATGAAGAGGCAACCCAATCAACTCCAATTCAAGTGGCTCCTCTTGCAGCTGAGAGACCCATCTTATCCTGGACCTTCACAACTAATCAAAGAGATGGCATGTGATCAGAGATCAAGGTGGTGAAAATGTCTACACATGACAAGACTTATTCACTCTTTGAGATGAGAAGATATTATGAGAGTCTGAGTGATCCTGAGCATCTAATGAAGAAGGGCATGATCATCATCATTATGAGGACTGTCAATAGCTAAAGATCTTCAAATGTTTTGGTAGCATCAGCCTAGGGGGAGTTTGTAAGGATTCCTATAAGTCTGATACAGCCAAAACATCCAAAGTCTCTCAGCATGCATGCACTGAAGAACATAAGTAGAAATGCTTCGGAAGTTTTACACCCTGCACTAGAAATACTCTAAGTATAAAATCTTCCAAAGCCAAGACCAACATCTTCCGAAGCCAAAAGTGAAGTCTTCCGAAGCTTCAAAGACAAAGTCTTCCGAAGCCAAAGAGTGAAGACAGATTTCTTCCAAAGACTTTTAGAGACATGCTTTTATCTGATGTACTTTACCATAAAGCTGGACCACCTTTCCACTGCAAATCTGTAAAGTCACCAACTTACATGAGTTGGTGAAAAGGTCCATGCTTTTGGTAACTGTACATTGAGGTCTTGAGTCTGTGCTTTCTACTTTATTTACTTTTATCCTTTTTGTAATATATTAGAATGTGAGATATGGCATGTCATAGTCACTAGTCAAAAGGCAAATCTGCCTTTTTACTCTACATTTGATTTTGTGTGTTGTCTAGTCTTATGTATCCAGCTGGCCTTCAAAGTATGGTCGGCTGTAGGATGTAGTATATGTATCTCAAGTACTTGTAACTTTCTAAGTATCCTTTGTAACATTTGTAATAGAACTTGAGAAGCAATATACAAAACCAATTACTTGTGTTGTTTTGCCATCTTGTTCTGTCTCATTCTTACTTGTGTTCTTAGCATCTTCCACTAAAGTTAACCAATTACCTATTTGATATGTGAAGTGTTCTAAGTAACTCTCCTCATTGTGTTGTTGTGTTGTAAGTGCATACCCTTCAACGGTCCTGCATTCTTTGATTGTTGATAGCCTCCTGGTTGGCTACAGCTGCTTTGCTACTTGCAGCTAGTACCTTCCCAGTGGGGAGTCTACCTTTCCTTTTTGGCTTTCCAAACTTTCTTCCTCTAGAAGTTATTCTGCAGTCAACTTCCTCTTCCTTTTAATATCTTTGGAAGTTTGAGACTTGGGAGGTTCTCGTGTAGAGGTTTCAGGTTGGGGGTGGTGATTGGAGCATAAGGTGATGATGGTGTTTGGGTGAGAGAGAAATTGAGAAAGTCTTTACTATTTACCTCATATGCTAGTTCAAGGATTGCATCTGTGATAATTAGATCCTCAGACAAAGAATATAACCCTTCTGTAGCTTGTATCTCAGCTTCGGAAGTTTGAAGTGATTCTTCCGAAGCTTTGACTTCAGCTTCTGAAGTCTATGGGATTGCACTATCTGTCCTAACTGTTTCAGTTGCTGGGCCATCAGTTCTTATTTTCCCTTCGAATTCAATCTCAGGTTTAATGTGGACCTTATGTTGACCAACTTCTTTGACAGTGGTTGAAGGTGCATTCAACCTTTAAACTCTTTAGCTCCAAAGTATGCCACAACAACATCCAGACTTGGCTGTTCAATAGAAGATCCCATCAGAAACTTGGTTAAGAACCTGTTTAGGTCTTTGAGCATCCTTGGGTCCACTTGAAGAATGATTGGAGGAGGCTCAGGGAAAACAGTTGATTGCTGAGCAGGATATCTAGAAGTCGGTGTAGAAAGAGCAAAGCTTTGTGGCTCCGTAGTGCTTGTCTCTGAACTTTCTCCCCCTTTTTGGTAGCATCATATTGAAAGATGATTAGCTAGAGGAAGAGGTCAAAGAGACTTGAGTTAGTACATGCCTAAGAGATCTCTTAGTTTGTTTCTCAGCTAGTTTGTCCTTGAGATTTTCAATCTCAAGTTGCTGAGACCTTTCCTCTAAAGTCTTAACCCTGAATTCAAGATTTGAGACTTTAGATAGTAGGTCTCTGAGAATGAGTTGTGTACTTCCCTCATCTTCTTTAGAAGAATCATGGGGAGATGAGGCAAAATACCTAGATTGTTCATCCTCACCACCAGTTATGGTTTCTTGGCGCCCTAGTTTCCCTTGCCTAATGATGTCTCTTTCAGAGTCATCAAAAGGCACGGTTTCCGTAGATTCAGTCTCAAAGATGTTACCACTGTCCTGAGGGTCCATTGAGGCATCTTTAGTAGTGGCAGCTGAATCTACATGAGTCCCCTCCACACCAATGGGACTCACCTTAGTTGGAGTTTGCTGATGGGGGCTAGAAATCAGAGATCTCTCTAGGCTCAGTTGATCCTTAGGTAGGTGTAGTGATCAACCTCATGGCCTTGATAAGACATGATTTCCTCATCAGTTCCTATTAAAAGGTCTTTAAAGGATATGGAAGTTATACCTAATGACCCGGGACCTTGATCAATGTCTAATGGCATTGAGCCTATGATAGGGTTGTCCCTTTTTGCCTACTCAGGAGAGTATATAGACTCATCCTGAGGGTTTTTAGCATGGGATTGAGACTGAGGAGACTCAATACCCATATTGAGGTCTATTGTGAAGAAAGGTTTGGGAGCCCATGTTTCCACTCAAGCCTTTTTGGATTGAACAGCGGGGACTTGTTCAATCAGAGGAGATTGAACAAGGGTTCGTTTGGAACGTCTCTGATAAGTAATTTTGATGGGGTGGGAAGGTAGATTCGGCATAGTGGAGGTTATTGCTAGTGTGGGTTCATCACCTGTGGGGTGAACAGGGATGTCACAAGGAGCCATTGGCTCAAGCATACCTGGAAGAAGCTCAGTGTGTCTTCCAGCAAAGTTGGTGGACACCCTCTTCAGTACCTTGAAGATGGCCGGCCTCATGTGAGGGACAAGTAGAGCAGCTGCACAGACAAGCTTACTCTGGTCCAGCTCACAGTTGATTGTGTGCTGAATGAACCGGGGATACATATAAAATGTTTTCCTTTGAAGGTTTCCCATGAGATTGGTCAGCACAAATCTTGAGTAGTTGAATCTGAGGCCTTTTACCAACCCGTGAACTAGGCATCCTAGTTCATAGGGAATTTGATCTCATCCCCCGGATTTGTTTGACAAGCAGTGAAGGACTATGTGAAGTAGGAACTTCTAGTTATAGGAAAAATTAAACTTGTACACAGTTGACCTACTCATATCACCACCATATCCCATCTGGATATATGTGTCATCTAGATCTGATTTGGGGAATTCTGTAGGAGCGCCCTCATCATGAAGCTCTAGATGCCCCGTGATGATATTGTAAGGACCCAACCTTTATGGATTACAATATCAAGTGAAAAGCAAAAACTCAAATCATGCAAGAAATACAAGGAAGCGAGAACTCCAAGATTGTGGATGAAAATGACATCGCGCGAAAAGTTGGAGTTGCCGCACGAGAACTTGATGTTCTCGCATAAGAAGTTGATGTTATGTTTTTCCTTTGTATTTCATGATGTGTGTTCATTTTGTAAAGTGCTCTGAGAGTGAGAGAGCAGAGAGATGTGTGATAGGCCACCCAAGGGGATCTCACCTCGGGTGGATCGAGCTTAAACGACGTAAACTCCTTTGGTATTGTAATCGTTTGATTAATAATATTCGATTTAGTTTGTTTTATGTTCGTTGATATCACACACACACACACATTCGTCTTAATTTGATTATCAAGTGCAATAATATGTGGAATCGATCGTGATGAGGACTTTACATTTGGTATCAGAGCAAGGTGTTGCTCTTGATACACGCATTTTCATTCTGCGATCATCCGTTTAAGACGTTAAACATGGAGGTTGAAGATCTAAAGGTTTAGATCAAGTTTGAACCGGTTTCGAAGGAGAAGAAGGTGAAACCGAGGGTGAACACACATGAAATTGGCTTTATTACATCATTACGCTCGGTATCTTCAACTTTTGGTGGAAAACGAAGATTTCAGACCGTAGTAGTGATTCAAAATCATAAAAGTCGATTTTGGTTGAAGTTTTCATGGGAGTAACTGCATCGTGCAAGAACTTTGCAAAAATAACCGTATTTTGCGTTTTCATGAGAGAACTTTTCATGAGAAAACTTTTCCATGCGAAAACTTTTATGCAAAAATTTTCATGCGAAAACTTTCATGCGAGAACTTTCCACGTGAGAACATTCCATGTGAGAACTTTTCATGTGATAACTTTCTATGTGAGAACTTTCATGTGAGAACTTTCATGTGAGAACTTTCCATATGAGAACTTTCATGTGAGAACTTTCATGTGAGAACTTTTTCATGAGAAAACTTTTCACGAGAAAACTTTTTTATGAGAAAAGTTTATGCAAAATCTTCGCAGCAGTAACCGTCATTTGCGAAAATATTATCATGCAAAAACTTCACCATGTTAAAACTTCATCATCCATAAACTGTGACTAAAAGATACCGGATGATTTGAAGTTTGGTACTTAAACAAGGGGATATTTTGTGATGTTTGATCAAGTTCAAGATTCTATATCTACAACATTTGATTCAGATCGTTCATAAATTGAAACTTGACAATATGGGCTTATCTTATCTTAGTGCTGGGGAAAATGATCGAACGCGTTGATTAAGTGAAGAATCAAGATTGTTTGGTATTCTTGCTCTGAAAATATGGGCTTATTACATCTTACTTAGGGGGAAGAAGACTTTAGATGATCTAGTTCGCCGTCACAGAATCTTGTCATCGGATTGAAGAATCGGGTTCTTCGGGAATCCTAAATGGATGTTGGATCCCTCTATCATATGCCTAATACATCTTGAGTTGTAAGTAATCAAGATCGAATAGTTTAATCTTGATTCAGACCTAATATTCTTTATGAAGCTATACATTAGGAGGAGGTTAAAGCTGAGGGGGAATACTGAAGTGAAAGATACCCGATGATCAAAAAATTCTTGAAGATGAATGACTGAAGTCAAACATAGCTTGATATCATAATCCATAGGGGGAAATTGTAAGGACCTAGCCTTTATGGATTACAATATCAAATGAAAAGCAAAAACTCAAATCATATGAGAAATACAAGAAAGCGAGAACTCCAAGATTGTGGATAAAAATGACATCGCGCGAAAACTTGAAGTTGCCGCGCGAGAACTTGATGTTCTCGCGCGAGAACATCTGGATAGTATATATAGATGTTTCTCCTTTGTATTTCATGATGTGTGTTTATTTTGTAAAGGTGCTCTGAAAGTGAGAAAGCAGAGAGATGTATGATAGGCCACCCGAGAAGAGCTCACCTCAGGTGGATAGAGCTTAAACGACGTAAACTCCTTTGGTATTGTAATCGTTTGATTAATAATATTCGATTGAGTTTGTTTTATGTTCGTTGATATCACACAGGCACACATCCGTCTTAATTTGATTATCAAGTGCAACAATATGTGGAATCGATCGTGACGAGGACTTTACAAAAATTTAGAAGCTATAAAATTGCTACAATTGTCTTACAAAATCTTATTTTATAAGTATTGATATTGCTTTGCTCTTTAAATGCTAGAACCAAATCCAAATCATTAAAAAATATTTCTAAATAGTTGCATTAGCTTTATTCTAGTAGGTGATCATTCAAGAGGATCATTGATTTCCAACCATTTTGCAAGAAGTGATTGGAAAACCAAAATTTCCAACCAGTTTCTGGTGAGTCAAAACTAAAAGAATCGCATTCAAATTGAAATCGTTGATTCAAATCGGTCCTTAAACACCACTTCAAGAATTAATTATACAAAATTCTTTTGCAAAATAAAGTACAAAAGATAGATTGATTAAGATTTCTTTCTCCCAAACGTGTTTCAATCGAATATAAGAAAAAAATCTAAGTTTCTTGATCAAAGAATCATTATCAGAGGCGGGCCATAAATGCATTTGATTAGAAGAATCAAAATCGAACAAACCTTACACATTGATTTGATCGACCGATTAAAGTAGGGATGAACATACGGGAACCAAATTTGGCTATTTTTGACACCCAGTTTTTAAAAGGAAATAATAAAATTTCGTGTTAAATTTTTATAAGGAAAGTCAAAGTCAAATATTTGACTTTAAAATTTTGGCAAACAATTTAAAAGGAACATGATTATTTTCATAAATTTGTTTTTTAATTCGGAATACAAAATTCAAAATAAAAGTTTTGTTTTTTAATAAAATATATGTTTTAGGAAAAAAGTTGGTTTGTCCATCAATAAAAGGATAAGTTCCAAGATTAGTTGGTTTGATTTGCTTAACACCCAAATACAATTGGTGACTTGTCTCGTAACCAAAGACCTGATTATTGTACTTGAAAAGCAACAAATGGTCTGACTTGTTGAACGATCAGATGACCTAGTTAGTTGGTTTTGATTCTTCTCGCAACCAAAGACCCTGTTTATTGTTGTGATAAGAAGAATCAAAGATTTTGATTCGTTATATGTCACTGAAAGAGCAAAAGATTAATTAATTTGATTTGAAACTACTTAAGTTGATATCAAGTTAGTGATAGTCAAAAGAAGAAAATAATTTGATCCCAAGTCAGTCAGACTGGTATCAAATTGTTCTCAAGCAAAGTTAACATCGACTTGATTTGAAACGAGGGAGATGATATCAAATTTGTTCAGAAACCATATTGGAAGAAAGAATAAACAAACAATGACTAAGAAAGATAAAGTTGTAAAGAAAGAATAAAAGTCAATGACTTTCTAATGCTCGATTTTGAATTCTACAATCTATACTATTTGGGAAGTAAAATTTAGAGTAATCTTCATTGCGCGGAAGACAAGAAGCAATCGAATCATTAGAATATAAAAAAATGCCAAGATATTGCTTATCTCTATATAGCCAAGCTAGAAGAACTAGTCTTTCAAGTTTCTCATTGTATAAATTCTAAATTTAGGAAGATTTAAAAGCACGATTCGTGAGTGAAGATAGAGTCAAATAAGCATGATTGCAAACACTTGAATGAGAATTTGAAGCATTGGAAATGAAAGACTCAAAATCACCGGCTGGCTATACTAGCAAAATTAGCAAACTTGTCCTACAAGCGTACATTCTTGGATCCATAATGGATAACAAAATATTGATTAGGAAACTACCCAACTTTGTACCAAAAATAAACATTTAGATTATTGATGCAGTTGAATAATTTGTGGATCTTTAAATTACGCCATTTCAAGAAGCTGTCAGAATATTAATAGCATACGAAGAATGCATAAAACAAATTAAAAAAAGGTGACATGCATACAAACTCTTACTCACCAAAGAAAATACAAAAGGAAAAGTCAACAAAGATAAATCTAAATATTATGGTCATGAAAATTGAAGTCAAGAAAGTCTATTACATGGACAAGGTAAAAATTAGAAGACTTGGAAAAATAAAGTTGGTAAAAGACAACAAGAAAATGCAAGCCACAAAATATGCTTCAATTCCAATGAATTCGGACATCATAAAGATAAATTTATAAAATTAAAAGAAAATGAGGAAGCTCATCTAATTCAATGTGAGGACGTTGGACCTAAATTTTTATAAACAAGACCAAGTGAAGATCAAATAAAAATCTACTAGAAGTTAGGAGTAAGAAAGGAAAAATAAAGAATTATAGGGGAGAATGTTTGCCTGAGGGGGTTAGGGGTGTTGTCCGAATTGTGGGTAACATGAGACCTGATAAGGTGCAACATGTGACCTTTTATATATTAAATCATGCAATGAGTTTGGATTTGCTAAAATTGTAATCTTATAGAAGAAATGCATCTATTTCACTTAGCAGTCATATCTAAATTCCGAAATGTATTTATATTATATTGTATATTTTTGTTAACGATTGATAGTTGATCTCGAGGTTTGTTTTATAACTAAATTATTTATAATATGTGAATGAAATCATAATTAATAAGATGGAAACAGAGGAAAGGGGCCCATGCCTGAAAGCCAGCTAAGGGAGGCAAAGGAACAAAGTATGTCTAAACCAAAGAGGGGGAGGGAGTCTGGGGGGCTCTTACTTCTTTCATCTCTAGATTGAGTACTAGCAAGTCAGGGATAAGAGAAAAGCCTAGGAAGGAATCGGGTTTTCAGCATACGCAATGGAAGAGTGTACTGGTGGTGGTTTAGTTAGAGACAACAATGGGAAGGGGGCCTTTATACATCCATGTGTCATCCCCGTATGGTTTCCTTAGCCAAGTCGATGTGCCCTACATCCACTCTCCGATGCGGGCCGCTTTGCCCTTGGATCCCTCTAGGGGCTGTCATCCCCGAACTCCTGCTATTTAGCGAATGCTTTGGGTCCGGATTTAAGTAATGTTATAATAACTGCTATAGATTCATAATTTCTTTATGCCTCGCTTTAAGTTTGCCCCTTTTGCATGATCTATCTCTTCCTCTAGAACCCAAAGACATGGTTTTGCAAGAAGGATAAATAGACTGACACCAAACATTAGAGCCATTCTACCAAGCGATTAAAAAAACAATCAAAATATAAATCTAATATGCCAGATCTACAGGTTCGAGTTCAAGCCCACTAACTATCAACTGTGTTTTCAGTAGCCCAACAACCCCACCATCAACAACTAAGGTAAAACAAATTAAGGCTAAAAAAGACGACATCCCAGAAGCAATTGCAGCACTTACCACAACCAAAAGGCATCTACAATTCCTAGAAACATGTATATATGAATCTCCTAACAACTAATGTAAATTTGAAGTAACTAAATGTACATAATAGAAAAGTCAACATGTGCAAACATCATCTCCGAAACCAAAGCACCAAAAGGACAAGGTATTCGAAGTAAGACAAGAGCAGAAGACATGCCTTAGAAGGCAAGAGCTTTTGCTAAAAACCATATTCTGAAATAATAAATGTAATTTAACTTTCCTTCAAGCACAATACCTTTTGCCTAAAACAACATATTAAGGCAATATATGTAGATACTCACTGTTTTATGTTACTCACAAGTGGTATTAAAAAATCTTCTATAACAACAAAACTATTTCATCTGACAACTAACAACAAACCATACACTATGCATCTCTATTGCAAAGCGTAGAGAATACGACTAATCAACATTCAAATGAAGATGTGATTGGCGAGAAACCTAACTTGGCATATTACGTATAAATATATTACCTATTTCGGCGAATGTTAATGTTAGCCCATAATTTATTTATTATAAACTTGTGACTATCACATGGTAAAATACTAACGAATATTATTTAACAATTAAATTATAATATAGAATTCACAAGGAATCCTAAAAACTAACCAGGCTTGTAAGCTCATACTAAAAACTAAAATAATCTCACTTCATAAACTGTGGTAACTTCATAATGCAGCCAATAAGATCCTTGTTCAGTCACCTATCCTAATATTAGTTTGATATACACACCAAAATTATTGGGAGTTTTGTACTCTGATAAAAGAAAACATGCATAAATAAAAGGTTTGTAAGAAAATCCCGTGTTATATAGTTTAAGAACATGATCATGATGGACATATATTTTCCTAAGGAACACTAAGTCATGGTACTATTAGAAGACTTCCTCTATGTCTGATAAGAAATAGCGACGTGATCCATGCTTAACCACTAAAAGTCATGCATATAAGGGTTGTTTGGTAGCCTCTTAATCATCATTAAGAGGCTACCTATTAATGGTTAATAACCTCTTAATAGTTAAGATGTAACCTCAATGTTGAATGTATAAGAGTTATCATTAAAATTTAACCTTTTAACCATTCAGCATTAGGGTTACCTTTTAACCATTAAGATGTTATAAACCATTAAGAGGTAGCCTATTAATGACCCATAAATCATCAAGAGGCTACCAAATAGCCCCATAGACTGCATAAATCATCCTAATCATACTTACATCATAATGAAACTCATTCATGAAAAGCATATATTCATAAATCATAAGTTTATATACCTCATTTATTATCATATCGTTAAATAATCATGTATGTATTGCTTTCGTAAATCCTTAAAACGATCCCAAAGATGGCATGAATAACACACCATGTTTGCTATGGAAATTCTAGTTGGCTATTCATAACAACAAACTTGAAATCCCTTAGCAAGCATTATCGTTGCATCTAATCATTCTGATCCAATTACCAAATTACTACAATGTGTTTATAATCTATGAAAAATCATAATGTTACACATCCAACAATAAGGAACTAAAAGACATAACTATGTGGAATGTACTAGGTGTAAAATAGTTCTTGTATTTGAAACTTTTCATGTGCTAACACATAACGTGACCCAAACACCTCTTCTCACCCTCTTTTAAGCCCTTAACACTTCCCTATTCTCAGACTTTGTTTATGCATGTGTTAAATTCACATAGTCATTAAAGCTAAACTTTCACATGCCTACATACGAGTACCTTAAACCCAAATGAACTTTGATTAAGATGATTCAAGAAGCCAAAAGTGTAAGGCCCTGTTCTTGGAAAATGTCATAGTTGGTTTCATACATCATGTCCATAACATTGTTTAATAACACATATGCCTATTACATTACCATAACATTGTATTAAACATAATAACTAAAGATAAACAAGATGTTGGTCTTCTTTGCCAGGATAGGCTTCACTTGATGCAATCCGTACACCTAGCCTTAGCATTTTCCTAAAAAAGGACATGCTTATTTAGACATCAGTGTTGATGAGTGTTTTCTAATTTGATGTAAAATATACCTTACTAAGCCATACATTACCTAATAATAATCTTGCTAACATCACTCATGTCACATCAAAACCACATTATATCATAAATATAACATAATATATCCAAATAAAGAATCCAATAAATGCTAGAAATTCCTTCTAACACATACATATTCTAACTTTGTTTTTATGGTTCTTAGCCTATAAACTTACATATCGTATCATTATAATGCTCTTATAATACTCTTCCTATAGACTATAAATTTGTATCATAATAATGCCCCTATGGTTCAGTGCTCTTAGACTAACATATAGTATCGTAACAATGTTTTTCACAGACTGATATTTCATATCATAATAATGTTTGTATGGTTCACTTCCTACAAACAAACATTTAGTATTGTAAAAATTACCATATGGTTCTCTATCCATAGACATACATTTATATTGTAATAATGCCCCTATGGTCCTCTATTCATTGACCAACACCTTGTATTGTAATAAAATCCTTATGGTTATCAACCCATAGATGACATTTTTGTATCGTAGAAGTGCTTCTAAGTAGAGTGAGATGTGGGGACTCTTCATCAGTTATGGAGGCTTTGGCTATTTTATAAGGAAAATTGGTAGTTGCATATATATGAGGTATTAATGAAGGCTTAGGGTCACTTACAGGGAGCTTGTGAAGTTATGCTAAGTGTGGAGAGATACGAAGGTGATATGTAACACCCGGAAATTTTCTTTGAAGCCGATGAAAGAAGAAGAAAAAGAAATAAAGTCCAAAGTCGAGGGACCAAACTCGCAACGAGAGAAACTTCGATGAATGGGAGTATAAAAGGGGGAAGACACCCCATTCTTGCCATTTTTCAGCCAAAGAGAATAGAAGAGAAGGAGAAAAGAGGAGAAAAGCTTGGTTCGGGTGGATTCGAGCGTGAAAATCATCGTGTAGCGGGTCAAATCGAAGCTCTACTCGACGGGATCATTTGTGTGAGTTCTAGGACCCCTCTTTTACACGTTTTTGAATGATTTGGGGCTGGAACACATCTGAAAACCCTTTTTCGAGTTTTTGGGTGTAAACCCGTTTATGTATTTATGTGTATGTGTATGATTCATTTGGGGCTTGATTTCGGGCTTGGTTATGCTTGAATGAGGTCGTGGTATGCTTCCCTAAGGTTTAGAATGGTTGATTTGAGCTTAAAAGAGGTTTGGAAGAGTTTGGAGGCCAAAAACGCCCGCTGCAGTTCGGGATGAACTGCATTCTGCGCACAGCTAGGGCTATGCGACTGGAGACCCATGCGTCCGAATGGCATGCGATTGGGTCCATACGCACGATAGGAGTGCGACTGAGGTTCATTCGTATATGAGTAGTGCGACTGAGGTTCATACGTATGAGGGCTATGCGACTGGAGGAAATGCGAATGAGGGTCATGCGACTGAATGAAATTCGAATGAGGGTCATGCGACTGAAGGTCATGCGACTGACGTCCATACGCCTGTGAGTCGTGCGATTGAGGTCCATACGCACGAAAGGTGTGCGCCTGTGGGCCATTCGCATGAAGGTCATGCGACTGAGGTCCATACGCCCAAATTTCATGCGACTGAGCTTCATTCATATGGGAAGCATGCGATTGGAGGCTATACGACTGGAGGTTCATTCGCCTGAGTGTTTTCATACGCATGATTGACCATGCGACCGAATAGGGTCCATACGCCCAAATGACCATAGTTTTGTCTGACTTTCGGGAAGTGCGGACGTAGGCTCGGACCTTTGGGGTTGTAGATGATGTGATGGGCATGGATGATGTAAGATGATTTATGATGATAAGTTGATGATGATGATGATACGATGCATGATGATATGTGATGCCGTATGGTTTTATATGACGTGATGTGTGTGATTCGTGTGATGTTTGATGTTGTGTGATTGTGCATGATGTATGTTATGTATGTATGATGTTGTCGTGTGTGATGATGTTATATGTTGTTATGTTCCTTATTGTTGTGTGTGATTATCTTCCCGTGGTTGTGTGATGTATGTTAATGAATGTAATGAAAGTATTATGTAACGTAAAGTGGAAGATAATGAAAAGAGGAACGTAATGAATGAATGCAAGCATGAACGAACAAATGAGAGTAAGGATGGCTTGCGAAAGAAGAAAGGAGGTTCACGACTCATTGAGAGTTGTTAGCTCAACTGTGTGTGTATTATAGCGTGCAATCTTGGCTAACTCGTAAGGGGACATAAACACAGTAGGGAGTTCAGTTTTGGTAATTGCTCCGATACGCGCGATGTGGTATTTACTGTCTGCTATATAGCGTGCGATTTTGGCTGCGTCATGTGGTATATGTAGCGTGCGATCTTGGCTAACCCATGAGATGGCGTGCGATTCTGGCTAAACCCTGAGAGTTCTCACACACACAGGGGGAGTCGGTCTTGGTGACCACTCCGTTGGTGCGATTTGTGCGATATGTACGATGGACAGCATAAGGGGAGCGTGCGATTTTGGCTAACTCATGTGGTTTATGTAGCGTGCGATCTTGGCTAACCCATGAGATAGCGTGCGATTTTGGCTACCTTATGTGTGCGATCCGTGCGATATGTACTTCGGGTACGATGATGTGAATGTGCGATTTGAGCGAAAGTGCGATATGTATGAAATGAACGAACGTAAGAAAAGATGTTATAATGAATGAAGTGAATGATAATGTACCGTGCGATGATTAATGAATGAATAATGTAACAAACGTAATGGAAGATAATAATTATATTATCTGTATGTATGTATGTTGTGTGATCGCGTACGAAATTAACGAATGGTTTTATAAAGGAAGTAAAGTATGTTTTATTATAAAACTAGAACTCACTCAGCAACGCTGACTTTGATGTGTTTCCAGTTGGCAGGTATGTTGCTGAGGATGGCACGGGGCGGCTACTCAGCTTATTTTGGATGGCATCCAATGTTATAATGCTTTTGTAATGAAATGTAAAATGATATTGTGTAATGAACGGTTGTTTTATTTTGCAAAAGCATTTTGATGAAATGAAATTGTTGTTTTTAATGTTTCCGCTGCAACGTTTTATGAAAGTTAAATGTAATTATGTGTTTTATGTGCGATGAGGAACCAACTGTAAGCATCCTGGGAATGGGGCCTTACATGATATATTCTTACGAAGGTTGAAACAGGTGCAGAGACTTACATACTTATGGAGATTATAATCATAGCAAAGACCAAGTATAGTCTATTGTGTAGGATTATGCATGTACGGGATACTTCTAAAATATTTCTGAAGTGTAAGGGGTTATGGAGGTATAAGGGCACTTGCAAATGCTACATAACACTTACGAAGGCACAATTTACATATGAGGACCATGGCTTACTTCTAGAGATACTAGGTTACTTACGGACGTTCCATGCCTTCAAGGAGAGTCATGTAAAGGTTCGCTTATAAGGCATCAACCTTACTTATGGAAGCATCACACCATACTGTTCGTTCACTTTAATACTTCTTAGCCATATTTTCCACCCTTGTTATTGCATTATTCATATCTATACTATTATATAATACATATTAGAAGGATAAGATGGTAATTTCATTCAAATTGTAAAACACATATACAATATTTTAAGCATAGAGTACAAGTGCTTTATGCAATAGTTCCACTTTTGCCCCCATTTAATTAACTTCTTCTAATTATTGTATTATTTAATACACATTATTAATACATTATTTAATAATGTGATATTATTTAATTTACTTCATTAAATTTTATTTTATTTATAATAATATAAATTGACATTGAAATTTAAATTTACTAATTATATTTTTATAACTAAATACTATTTAAATTAAATATAATTTTATTTAGATATTTAAGTATATAACCTATATATATCTTCATATTTATAATAACTATAATACTAATATTTTTTCAGAGGTATATTGTGATTTGATAATTTTAATATTTATCTATGTATTTAATCATAAAAGTGAAAGGAGGATAAAACGATAATTTTACATACGGATTAAGACACCCATATGAAAAGTCATGCTTAAATTTTGAAATTAACCATTTTATTCTATTTATGCCCTTGTAATAAATTATAACATATAATGCTTATAATACAAATGCAAAAGCATATACACGTGGCCAAACAAAACCACCATTTACTTTCAATGTCGTTTATTCATTGCGATTGAGCACTAATCTATCTTCCCCTTTCACTTGCCGGTTGTTAACAGCTCAATAACAATCAAGATAGTAATTTGTGATGATAATTTCCCCATTAACTTTCTCCGGTCTATGCAATTTACTACCGAAAGCTGCCTTCTCTGATCATGAAATTCTAACCTACATTTATAAAACAACCCCCCCCCTCTAAAATCTAGATAATAAGTGAGTTCCGACCACTAATACTACCCCTGTTTTTAGTAATATTGTTGGTATTAATATAGTTGTCTTAAAGACTTTTATAATATACATAATTGTTTTTTCATTTAATCTTTTCAATAATTATATTTTGATTTTTTTAATTTACGTCATAATGCACCAAGCTGATACCGACTAAAATCAAGTTCCTAAAAAAATCTCGCAACAGTCGTACCACCGCGACGAGCAGGCATTTTCACTTCTATATATATGTATATATAGATATATGTGTATATATATATTAGGGTTAAAACATATATTTATAAAAACCCTAATCTTGACATATATTCTTCACCACTTCCTACCATTGGTGGCAACACAAACAGTCGTCGAAATGTTGTTTCTTGGCTAGATTTCTTCATCCTTTATATCAAAATTTCTTGTTATGGATTAACCGCTTGATATTTGCATAGAACCAACCTTTAATTTCCGTCTTCGCAACCATGAAGCATACAAAACAAAAATTAGATGCATCACTATCATTATATCATGGAATAAGCAAACCTTACCTTGACTACTTTAAAATTTATTCCAAAGGACTTCTTTCTTTATTCTTTGTTTGAACTTGATAAAGAGAGGGTGTATGAAGACGTTTTGTAGTTGAGATGAACAAAGGGTGGGACCTAGGGTTAGTTTCTTGAAACCCACCCCGATCCCTGACCACCACCACCACCACGTACCACTTATGGCTCCATCTTTAATCTTTTTGCACTTTTGCATCTAACCTTTTAAATAGAAGTTTATTGTAATTCATTTTAGCACCACAATTAGTAAACCATGAAATCTTCAAATTTGAAATGCTACACACTAATAAACCCTAACTTGACAATATAGTCCAATATTGTTCCACAATCAAAGAGAAAAGAAACCAAAAGCTCAAATGAAAAAAAGAGCAACAGAAACGAGCTTCGACTCTTAAATATGAACTTCTTCAACTAATCATAGTTTTTTTTATTTAGCCATCCATCTAAAATTTTAATGGCAGTGATCTCATAGTCCGATAGAAGGATCGTAATCGGTGATGCAGCGGCAACGAGTAGCCATAATATGCAACAAACTGTAGTTATACAAATTGTGTGACGTGGTCCTATAGCTAGCTTATGATAGAGTGGTAGCTGAGTGACTTGAAAGAAGATGGTGGGTGAGTGGCATGGTGGCTGAGTGGCTTAGTGGCTAAGATGGTGTCGTAATATCATTAATATAGTTGTACTTGCTTAGCCATAGACTAGGCTAAGTAATCACAACATAGCTTACACGTGTCTAATGACGAATCATATAGTTTTGACACGTGCCCTATGACTCGAATCAAATGGACATCGAACCAATATCGCTACCGTAAACTATTTGCTATCATTTGTGTTAATAAATTTCAACCAGAGTCTAACACATGGCATGCTAACGGATAGACAATGGGTTGGTAAAGGATCACCAATGATACCCATAACAATTTGTTACGGGTCTATTACTAGCTTATAAAAAGAAGCCTTCTTATGAGTTAAACTTTTCATCCTAAACTCAAATATTCTTTCTATATTCTTGACTCTCGATCATGTTTATCATAGTAACTGTATTTGGATGTTATTCTGCCAAGGAAGAACTACAACAAAAATCCATATTTGAAGAATCAGAGATAAATAATATCAGACAAGGTATTGTACAATTAAGAGACCAAAAGCTAGAGGTTCTAAAGATTTTATCATGCTCAAACTATGTTAAGGTGAAGATATTTTATACTTTCCAAACAAACAAATGAATTTATCTACCAAAATGTTATTATTATGTTAACCATGTTAATGCATAGAGATATTCTAATGAAATAGTTATATTAGATGTATCTGTATATTTGATCAAGTGATATATTGCGGATGAGTGGTGTCACACCCCAACCTTGACGGCGGAATCGTCGAGATGTGAGGGTTAAGATTGTTAACAGCCACATAACGCTATATTACATTGCAAATATTATTTTTATAAGTCTTAAAATGAAATACAATCATAAGTCTCAAACAAGAATTAAATTCAAACATAACATAACATAATGTAATCTTTTATTTCCTTAACTAGGTCCAAGTCCTAGATTATTGCAAGCTTCAAAAGATCACTTTAAACTTGAGGTTGACCTGAAACATGATAAAAATAAAAGGTCAACTAAAAATAGTTGGTGAGTTTCCAAGGTTTTTATACATAATATGATAAAGTTACAAGTAGCAATTCATGTCATAGGTCATAAGTTAGTAAGGTTATAGAACACATATCGTTACAACCAAACCTCGACTTGATTACAAGTATAAAAGATTGACTAAGTGTATTTGGTTCCCATGATGAACAAGCATACGTCATCAGGAGCCGACAATACCTCGGCTTTAGCACCAAATAGGCTTGTCAGGTCCAAAGATCTAAGACGTCGCCAGGCTAGAAATAGTTAATGATTGTAAACAAACTATGTATCTCATATAATCACTTACAAAACACAAATAACCATGACAAATATAAAGATGAATTGCAATTGATTTACAAGTCTTAAATGTGTATAAGTGTATCATGTGTAATCAATCATGTTTCACCCCAAAATAGTGTGAAAAGATAAAAAGGGGCAATGAAACTCACATGGTAAATAAGTATATGATGAAGATTAATAAGATTGGTAACAAACGTTGTTCCAAACTGAATCGTCACAAGGCACCTAAATATATATTTATACACAAGGTTAAAGTTTAATATTAAGTTTAACGAATTATTGTGGATTAGGGTTCAACTTGATGTTTGGGGTTTTGTTGATTATATCAAATGAAAAATCAATTATATTTTCGTGGGAAAGATTTTATTTATATATTATATAAAGATAAGAAATGAGGCTAACATTTATAATAATTTTGTAATATTCATAAAGTTTAAATAAAATGTTGTAACTAAATAAAATGAACTACTTAAATATTAATTTAGAGACAACGTTTGAATTAATAGTTTGTGTAGATTAAACTAGTATTTAAAGACTAGTTTTCTCTTTTTTTTTTTACAAAAATACACTAATTACTTCTTTAACCTTAGAATATTAAAAATATATAATAATAAAAAAATATAAGGATGTCTTTTTATAAATAACCACAGAAAATAATTAAATGATTTGAAATAAACAAAGTTTATAAATTGATTTTTTATGATTTTTAGAAATTTTTATATAATTTTAAAATTGTAAAATAACCCAAAAAAATACATTGGAGGTCGCCGGGTTCGAACCCGGGACCTCTAGGATGGAATGCATGCAAGGAACCAGTAAACCAAGGCTCTCAGCCGCGTTAGAATCCGTGTTTTAATTTTTAAAAACCAAACCTTAATCAAACCCCAATTTCTCAAGAACCCTAGATCGATTTTGATCCAAAATTAAACCCGAATTCAATCATGTTTCCAGTAGTCACCATAGGGCTTTCGATCCCCAAGGTGTCTCAAATGTTTAGATGCATTTAATTACTTGGTAATGACTATATCTCGATGACACAGCTCATAGAACAATCGCGACTTAGTGATGTTTTGTTCGTGATACAAACGTGGATGATATCCAAATTCGTTGCGCAGAAAGCCTCTATTGGACTCGTTTATTGAAACCCCTCTATCAATTTCGAGTCTTGATGCCCAGATGATGGTTCTCGAGTATGTTGTAGGTGGCGATGAAGTTGGTAATCAAATTGCTTTGTTTGTGTGTTTTCAGGTGCAATTGAGGGTTGTGAACGCTTGGAATTAGTTAGATGATAGTTTATGTTCGTTTAATTAGATTAATACTACGATTTAATGCTCGAACGGCTAAGAATCGAATATGATTCGATTATGCACTCGATTGGACTTGGTAACCGACGGTTAAACGCCTTTAATTGGTACATTCAAGTTCGAAATGGGTTCTAGAAGGGTTGGAGAACGGTTTCGGGATCAAGAAAATACCAAAATTGATGTTTAGGAGGTGGCCGGAGCTCGGCCGGAGTTTGGCCGGAGCTCCCGCCGGAAAAACGAGTTTAAAAGGGAAAGGGGGTTTGGTTTAATAATTTTACAAAAATGGTCCCTGTAGTTTGATTTGTTTATCATTTCATGCAAATACTTTCTTTCAAAGTTTCCAAAATGGCAAAACCAACCCCTTTATTAGCTTTAAGTTTAATATTAAACTAACTTGTTAACTTTTATAACTTGTCATTCATATTATAATAATAATAATAATTATTATTATTATTATTATTATTATTATTATTTTATTATTATTATCATTATTATTAATATTATTATTATTATTATTATTATTATTATTATTATTATTATTATTATTATTATTATTATATTATTACTATCATTATTATTATTATTATTATTATTATTATTATTATTATTATTATTATTATTATTATTATTATTATTGTCACATCCCGGCGGAAGCGTGAAATGCTTAGGGTGTGACCTGTTTGCTCAGAACTCATTGATACACAACCATTACCAATTATCACATAAACATGTCAAGTTTTATAATAAAGCACAATAGATTTTATCACATAACATAACATGCTTCATAATATAAGAGTTAGGATTACATTAATTCATAATAGTCAAAATTTGAACTAACATAATCCTATTACATTAAAATCCTAACAGCAACATTTTCAGAGACGATGGAAGTGTGCATCCACCGAAACACTGAGATCATACAAGTTTACTGTCAGGTTTACACAAACTTTCCCCACAACCTCTCCCCAGCCATTATAAACATCAAAGGAGAACATTAAGCTGTTAGTCATGGTGAATTCCTGAAAAAGCATACCCAAAACAGTCAACATAAAGTTGGTGAGCTTCACAGGTTTATTAAACATGTAACATTGATGCATTATATACAACCAAACCTTACATAGCAATCAGATCATTCATATCTGTCATATCATATTTCATAAATTAGATAATATAGCATCACAATACTCATCCTATTGGTTCCATATCCGAATTAATGGTTGTAACATAACTTTCAGAAAATACTGCATCAATTAGTATGCTTTTTCCCCAAAACTTTATAAAAACAAAATGGGCTATGAAACTCACCTTTACTCCAAATGGTAACCTATAAACAAGAAAAATATTTATAGTTTAGAAAATGTATTTTCTTTAACATTTTAGTACCTCAGATTGAAGAATTTATTTCATAAGTTAGGTTTATGTATAAATTGTGAAATTTTCACAGTAGATGTAGCTTAATATTAGATAAAATATACTAAAATTTCATATTTAAATTATTTTCAGGCTAATTCTTATCATTTTTATATTAATCAAATAATTCTTTAGAAATACCTTCCGGCCTTTGAAATTAGTTAAATTTTTTCAGAATAATAATTATAATTCTTATAGTTTCTCAAAATTTTCTCATGTTTTAGATCATAGCAGAGTCATTTTTATAATTTTTCCTATTTTACTCTTATTTGCTAAAAATATCAAAACATGCTCAAAAATTCTAATTTTTACACAGACTGTTCTATTTCTATTCTTATATTTTCTACAAATTTCCCATAATTTATTTCATAATTTAAGTATTTTTCCCGATTTTAGTTGACAGAATAGTTAAAAATTCATATTTCAGATATAATTTTGAGTTAGGTCACGAGATTTTTCCAGTGGATTCTATAATTTGTAATAGTCAGTATATAATTTTTTCCATACATTTACTAGGGCCGATTCTTCTGATATAATTTTTCTTTTTATATTCTTAAATATTGTATATAAATTAATTTATTTAAAGGAATGGTACCAAATTTTGCAAAGTTTTATTTCCAAATATTCTAAATATATTTTTAATGTTTGTTCCCACAATCACAGTTGTTTAATATGCAGAACTGATTTAACAAATTATAACTAGATTTTAACCCTTTTGTTGATAATTTCTTGCTATAACTTTGATTTTCAAGATTTGTTTTACTTATTTCAGATAAAAAAATCTTTCTTTTTGTTCTGAAAATAAGTTTGATTTTTGTATATGTTTTTATAAGAACTTTGTTTTAACCAAAAGGGTTAATCACATGTGCTTTATTTAACACATGTTTAGTTTTCATAATCTTAATCAAGTAAGGTTTTAGGAGTTAGAACCTTGATTTTGACAGAAGGAGAGTGTGAGAGGAAGGTGAGGATGGCCTAAGCTTGCTTGGTTTTGGTGTTCTTGACAATCTTTCGGGAGATGGTGCTTCCACGAGGCTTGGATGTTGCTGCTTTGTAACCGAGAGAGATGTAGGTTATGATGATAATACGTGATGGCTATGGTGTTATCCGAGAGTGGGGATGATGGTGATGGTGTACGGTGTCCGTGAGGTGAGGAGTGGGGATAGAGATTGAGGGGCGACCGAATGAAGGTGGGTTTTCGGTTGTAGCTTGGTGGTTTGGGTTTCCCATCGGCCGAGACCTCCAAATAGTGGAGGTGTAATCATGAGGTCTAGTCTTTAGGATGTGAGGTGGAAGATATAGGCTTAGTGAGTCGGTTCTTAGGGTGCTAGGTGGCGGGTTGTGGTTGAGCTTAGTGGCAAGGTGGGTTTAGGTGTCACACAAAGAGAGGGGTGAGTCATTGATCATTAATGGGTGTTTAAGGTGTAAACCGGGTGTTTAAGGGTGTAAACCGGGTGTTTAAGGGTGTAAACCGGGTGTTCAAAGGTGTTAACCGAGTGTTCAAGGGTGTTAATGAGTTGGTTCTTGATCTTAAATGGTACTTTGGTTTGGGGTTTAGGTGTAGGGGATTTGTTTAGGTTTGTTTTGATGTCAAGTTTCTCTTGATGTTAACTTATGTTTATGATGTTTGGTTGGGTTGTATTTGGTTTGTTTATTATTGCATTGTTGATGTATTGTAGTTTTGTATCAAGAAATCATGTTTAAGAATACATGCATACGTACTTCTTGTATTTGCATGCAAGCATGCAATGAACAACACTTATATTCATGTGATGTGCATATGTATCCTAGCAAGAGATGGTACATGCACACGTAAAAGGGTGTGTATGCATGCGGCCATGCATACGTATACATATATATATAAGCAAACAACATACCTGTGTAAGCAAAATGAAAGCATGCATACGTATATGTATGTATATATATATATAGGTTAGCCTAGGTGTAGTTTAGAATAATTAAATGAACTAGTGTATAAAATCTCTAAATCTAGGGTTGTCACATTCTCCCCCCGTAAAAATAATTTCGTCCCGAAATTTATTTGGATAGTAATGAACTTATCTGACCATTGACTTAAAATAGATGGGGGTATCTTCTTCTGATTTCATCTTCTCTTTCCCACGTATATTCTGGTCCTCTCCTAGCGTTCCACTTAACTTTCACTATGGGGATTTTGCTCCTTCTTAGCTTTTTAACTTCTTTGTCTAATATGGCTATTGGTTCTTCTGTAAAATGAAGCTTCTCGTCTATCTTTATTTCTTGAACTGGAACTTTTAATGTTTCATCTGTTAAACATTTCTTCAGATTGGACACATGGAACGTGTTGTGTACTTTACTTAATTCTTGGGGTAAATCTAGCTTATACGCAACAGGACCAATTTTGTCAATAACTTCAAATGGTCCAACATATCTTGGATTCAACTTATTTCTCTTTCCAAATAGAAAGATTCCTTTGGTGGGTGATATTCTTAGATAGACCTTATCTCCAGTTTGAAATTCTAATGGCTTTCTTCTTTTATCCGCGTAACTTTTCTGCCGATCCCGTGCTGTCTTTAATCTATTTTGATTTCTTTGATTTTGTCAGATGTTTCTTGAATTAAGTCAGGGCCTATAAGTTGTCTATCTCCTATTTCATTCCAACATAGTGGCGATCTGCATTTTCTTCCATACAAGGCTTCAAATGGGGCGGTTTTAATGCTGGAATGATAGCTATTTGTTAGGACCTGGTATTTGAACGAAATACCTAGTGATTAGCGTGTTAAACCAACTCAAATAGTGCGAAATCCTATTTGATTGGTGATCCAATCAGTGAGAACACACGAAGAATCAATCAAGAATTGAATCTAACGTTAGAAGTCGATTAGGAATCGATCTAATGTGTTCTGTGAACTTGGAGAACGATTTGGGAGGTCTCTGGACGGCTAGGGTACGTCTGGAATCGTAATGGTATGAATGCTTATGTTTTTCCACGAATTGGGTCTATTTATAGGTTAGTATTGTTCAATCGTGCGACTGGGCCATAAGTATGGTTCAGTCGTGCGATTGAACCATGCGGTTGATTCATCCGCACGACTGAGTGTTTAGTCGTGCGACTGAGCCAATCTTATGTGTCAATCATACGACTGATCCAGTCTCCTGGTTCAGTCGTGCGATTGAGTCAATCGTATGAAGTTATTCATGCGTGTGGTCCATTCGCATAGGCCATTCGTATGAGAACTTCATTAAGTTAAGTTTGAATGTTTTAATTAATATAACATTATGTGTAACCATTCAAACAATCATAAACCCAATCAATTCAATCACGACTCATTAATGAAATGTTAAACATTACAAATAACAAACAATCCATGTCATTTCATTAATCAATACAAATTACATCATAATCAGACAGACAAGATCTATTACATTACAAATCATGATCTAGGGACATACATGCATCAACACTATTATTATAAGAAAATTCTATCAGAGGTAGATGCATATCCCAGTTACCACCAAAGTCTAATGCACAAGCACGTAACATATCTTCTAGTGTTTGTATTGTTCTTTCACTTTGTCCATCTGTTTGTGGGTGGAAGGCTGTGCTAAGATTTATTTGGGTTCCTAAAGCTTTTTATAAGGTTTGCCAAAACCTTGATATGAATCTATTGTCTCTATCGGATATAATGGAGATTGGTATCCCATGTCTGGATACGATTTCTCGTATGTAAATTCTTGCTAATTTCTCTATTTTATAATCCTCCCTGATTGGCAAGAAGTGTGCTGATTTGGTTAACCTATCTATTATAACCCAGATTATGTCATATCCACTTGAGGTCCTTGGTAACTTGGTTACAAAATCCATAGTAATTTGATCTCATTTCCATTCTGGAATCTCAGGTTGTTGTAGATATCCTGAAGGTTTTTGATGTTCTGCTTTAACTCTTGAACACGTATTGCATTTTTCTACAAACTCTCCAACTGATCTCTTCATGCCAGGCCACCAGTAATGATTTTTCAAATCCTTATACATTTTGTTATTTCCTGGATGTACTGAGTATTTTGACTTATGTGCTTCTTGTAGTATAATTCTTCTAAGTATAGCATCATCGGGTATCCAGGTCCTTCCTTTAAACTTTAGAATTCCATTTGTATCCTCCTGTAAATCTCTCACTTGTCTTTTTATTTCTAATTTACTTTTCTGTTGGGCTTCCCATATTTGTCTTAACAGGTCTGATTGTAGTTCCATTCTCATGGCTCGTACTCGTAATGGTTTAACCCTATCTTTTCTACTTAAAGCATCTGCAACTACATTTGCTTTACCTGGATGGTATTTGATTTCACAATCATAATCACTCAATAATTATATCCATCTCTTTTGTCTCATGTTCAGCATTTTCTGTTCAAATATATGCTGTAAGCTCTTGTGATCTGTATATATTGTACATTTTGTCCCATACAGATAATGTCTCCAGATCTTAAGTGCAAAGATTACTGCTCCTAATTCCAAATCATGAGTAGTGTAGTTCTTCTCACTTCCCCTAAGTTGTTTAGAGGCATATGCAATGACTCTACTTCGTTGCATTAATACACATCCAAATCCTTGACGAGACGCATCACAATATACTACAAAATCATCAGTCCCTTCTGGTAATGACAAAATAGGTGCACTACATAACTTACTTTTTAAGAGTTCGAATGCACTCTTTTGTTTTTCTCCCCAGACATATGGCTTGTCCTTTTGAGTTAGTTCAGTCAAGGGTTGAGCTATCCTTGAGAAATTTTCTATGAACCTTCAATAATATCCTGCTAGTCCTAAGAATTGGCGTACTTCTGTTGATAACAGCTTCTATTTTTGCTGGATCTACCTGTATTCCTTCTTGATTGACTATGTGTCCAAGGAATTGCACTTCTCTTTTCCAAAATTCACATTTTGAGAATTTTGCGTATAGTTTTTCTTTTCTTAACAACTCCAAGGTCAATCTTAGGTTTTGCTCATGATCCTCCTTATTTTTAGAATAAATTAAAATGTCATCTATAAAGACTATGACAAATTATCTAAATAGGGTTTACATACCCTATTCATCAGATCCATAAATATGGCGGGAGCATTGGTTGATCCAAATGGCATTACCAGGAATTCATAATGTCCATATCTTTCTGAATGCTGTCTTAGGTATATCTTCATCCTGTATTCTCAGCTGATGATACCCTGATCTTAAGTCTATTTTTGAAAAGTAACTAGATCCCTGTAATTGATCAAATAGATCGTCTATTCTAGGTAGGGGATATCTATTCTTCACAGTTACCTTATTGAGTTCCCTATAGTCTATGCACATTCTAAACGTTCCATCCTTTTTCTTAACAAATAAAACTGGTCAGGGTGATACACTAGGCCGTATAAATCCTTTATCCAAAAGTTCCTGAAGTTGGCTCATTACTTCCTTCATTTCAGTAGGTGCTAAACGGTAGGGTGCCTTAGCAATAGGGGCTGTTCCTGGCATCAATTCAATTTTGAATTCTACTTGGCGAGGGGGTGGTAAACCAGGTAATTCATCAGGAAATATATCAGAATATTCATTGACAATTGGAACATCTTTCAGGTTTACTTTGTCTATCTTAGTGTCAACAATATGGGTCAGATAAGCCAAGCATTTCTTCCTTAGACATTTTTGTGCATTCTTGCAAGAAATTATCTTTATGGTGCCCCTAGGTTTTTCACCATATATACACAGTGTTTTATTCTCATTAACCAAAGGGATTTTGATCATTTTCTTACCACATACTATTTCAGCTTGATTTTTACTTAACCAATCCATTCCTACAACAATGTCAAATCCTCCTAAATCAATAGGAATCAAGTCTATATTAAATAGTTTTCATCTAAATTCATTGTGCAATTAGGAATGATTTCATAAGCTTCGATTATCTTACCATCAGCTAGTTCTATCATATTTTTTTTATTTAGCTTTTCTGTGGTTAAGTTAAGTAGTGGTCTAAACGTATTTGAAACAAAACTACGGGTTGCTCCAGTATCGAATAGTACAGTAGCATACTGATCGTTTATAGGGAACGTACCCGTGACAACTTCTGGTTCGTGTCGAGCTTCTTCTGCCTGCATTATGAATGCTCTCCCCCGAGGGTTGTTCTGATTAACCGGTGCCTTTCCTTTTAGCTGTGGACATTCGTTTCGGCGATGGTTTTCATTCCCACATTGATAGCAGACTGATTTTGGATTTGCAGGGTTTTTGCAGTCTCGGGATATATGCCCCTTTTTCTTGCAATTGTAACAGATCACCATCGCACAGTTGCCTTGATGATATCTTTGGCAAGTGTTGCACCATGGCTGGTTTTCTGTCTGGGGTTTCTTTTCCCGTGTCATTCCTAGGTAGTTCCGAGGGGGCTGTCTAACTATTCGTTTCTGAGGGGTTCCCTTAAATCTTCCCCCTGGACTATCATCATTCCACTTTCTCTTTTCTCCTGATCTAGGGTTACCTAGTGATCCATTTCTTATCATCTTGTCTGTCAAGCTTCCTGATAAACTTACAGTATCTTGAAAAGTCTTGGGCCTAGCAGATTTTACTAGTCCCCTTATTTGTGGCACTAGTCCCCAAATATATCTTCCTATTCTTTTCGATTCTGGGGCCACTAGATGTGGTACTAACCTCGAGAGTTCATTGTACCTGTCGGTGTATTCCCGATGTGCTGCTCCTTTCATTTCTAAAGCTAAAAATTCAGTTTCTAATTTTTCTATTTCATTATAAGGACAGTATTTTTCTATAACTAATCCTCTAAATTCCTCCCAACTTAACTCATTCATAATGTGCCTACCTTTAGTGGTCATCTCCATCTTCCACCAGGATTGTGCTTCCCCTTTTAATGAATGCGAGGCAAACAAAGTTCTGTTGTTATTGGCACATTTGCTGATCTCCAGAGTTGATTCCATCTCATCTAACCAGCGTAGAGCTTGTACTGCTCCACCTCTACCATCAAATTCTTGGGGTCTACATGACATAAAGGCTTTGTAGGAACACCCTTTCTCTGTTATAATCTCCTCTGCTGGTTGTTCTCTTATGGCATCATCCGTTGGTATTTCGTTGCCGGGGGTTGTTGTACCGAGGTTCAGGTTTTGTTGAAGTTGAGTTACTAGTATGGGTATGTCAGCCTCCAATTGCTGTGACACTATCCGGGAGATCCTTTCATCTTCATTGGCTGTCGAGTTAACAGGTTTTTCTTCCCCAAGTCTAGTTCTAGGTCGTCCCACTCGCGCAGTCCTCCTTATGGGTTGCGTATTTCTTCTTGGCGGCATGTTTTTCTATAGTTAATTGTAGTAAATATTAAAAAGAATTTTAGATTCTTAACAATATTCTAGCTAACACACAAGCAAGTAATAGTTCAAACACAAAAGATGTTTTTCATTTAAGTTCTTATTAAAGATTTCATATTAAAAGTTAGCTTCTAATTTCCCTGCACCTATTTCCATATTCTTGAGAAGATGTTTCCCTTGGGTGCTTTTAGTTCCTTAACATCCTTCTGAATATTCCTGATCCCTTGTTGAATTTTCTTGAGCTGTTTAAGGGTTTGTTGAGTGGCTGCGTTTTGGTCTTCATCCATCCTTGGTCTTTTAGCTTTTCTTTCTTCGTTTTTGAGGGAGTCAGATTCTTGTATCTCCTTGCCTTCATCTTGCTTGGTCTTGAATTTGTTTCCGGGTCGTACCTTTTTCCTAGGAGTTTTAATGGTATATCCTCCTACCATTACAGGTGCACGACGGACATAAAATTTAGGCTTATGATTATCTTCATCTTTGGTTGGAGAAGGTTCTAAAATTTGCTGAGGTTCAGGTTCAGGCGTAAGTTCTTTGTGATTGTTATAATCCGAGTATTCGGATGAGTCAGTCTCACAAAAATTGTTATCAGTACTCATGGCTGCAAAACAATCCTTTCATGATTTTGAACCCAACAGTTAGTTACCTATTTCTATATATTATAAATTCTTTACAAAGAAAATGTTAAAATATTCATGGAATCATATCACACAAATTCATATATACACATAATTATACAGATATGAGCTTATGGTTATAGTCTAGGTATTTCATGGTACCTAATTCTCTATAACCAATGGCTCTGATACCAACCTGTCACATCCTGGCGGAAGCGTGAAATGCTTAGGGTGTGACCTGTTTGCTCAGAACTCATTGATACACAACCATTACCAATTATCACATAAACATGTCAAGTTTTATAATAAAGCACAATAGATTTTATCACATAACATAACATGCTTCATAATATAAGAGTTAGGATTACATTAATTCATAATAGTCAAAATTTGAACTAACATAATCCTATTACATTAAAATCCTAACAGCAACATCTTCAGAGACGATGGAAGTGTGCATCCACCGAAACACTGAGATCATACACAACCTCTCCCCACAACCTCTCCCCATCCATTATAAACATCAAAGGAGAACATTAAGCTGTTAGTCATGGTGAATTCCTGAAAAAGCATACCCAAAACAGTCAACATAAAGTTGGTGAGCTTCACAGGTTTATTAAACATGTAACATTGATGCATTATATACAACCAAACCTTACATAGCAATCAGATCATTCATATCTGTCATATCATATTTCATAAATTAGATAATATAGCATCACAATACTCATCCTATTGGTGCAGGAATATTTTTCCTAAGTAGCGCTACCAATATTATCTAACGGTTCCACATCCGAATTAATGGTTGTAACATAACTTTCAGAAAATACTGCATCAATTAGTATGCTTTTTCCCCAAAACTTTATAAAAACAAAATGGGCTATGAAACTCACCTTTACTCCAAATGGTAACCTATAAACAAAAAAAATATTTATAGTTTAGAAAATGTATTTTTCTTTAACATTTTTAGTACCTCAGATTGAAGAATTTATTTCATAAGTTAGGTTTTTATATAAATTCCAAAATTTTCACAGTAGATGTATCTTAATATTAGATAAAATATACTAAAATTTCATATTTAAATTATTTTCAGGCTAATTCTTATCATTTTTACATTACTCAAATAATTCTTTAGAAATACCTTCGGGCCTCTAAAATTAGTCAAATTTTTTCAGAATAATAACTATAATTCTTATAGTTTCTCAAAATTTTCTCATGTTTTAAATCATAGCAGAGTCATTTTTATAATTTTTCCTATTTTACTCTTATTTGCTAAAAATATCATAACATGCTCAAAAATTCTAATTTTTACACAGACTGTTCAATTTCTATTCTTATATTTTCTATAAATTTCCCATAATTTATTTCATAATTTAAGTATTTTTCCCGATTTTTAGTTGACAGAATAGTTAAAAATTCATATTTCAGATATAATTTTGAGTTAGGTCACGAGATTTTTCCAGTGGATTCTATAATTTGTAATAGTCAGTATATAATTTTTCCATACATTTACTAGGGTCGGTTCTTCTGATATAATTTTTCTTTTATATTCTTAAATATTGTATATAAATTAATTTATTTATAGGAATAGTACCAAATTTTGCAGAGTTTTATTTCCTAATATTCTAAATATATTTTTAATGTTTGTTCCCACAATCACAGTTGTTTAATATGCAGAACTGATTTAACAAATTATAACTAGATTTTAACCCTTTTGTTGATAATTTCTTGCTATAACTTTGATTTTCAAGATTTGTTTTACTTATTTCAGATAAAAAAATCTTTCTTTTTGTTCTGAAAATAAGTTTGATTTTTGTATATGTTTTTATAAGAACTTTGTTTTAACCAAAAGGGTTAATCACATGTGCTTTATTTAACACATGTTTAGTTTTCATAATCTTAATCAAGTAAGGTTTTAGGAGTTAGAACCTTGATTTTGACAGAAGGAGAGTGTGAGAGGAAGGTGAGGATGGCCTAAGCTTGCTTGGTTTTGGTGTTCTTGACAATCTTTCGGGAGATGGTGCTTCCACGAGGCTTGGATGTTGCTGCTTTGTAACCGAGAGAGATGTAGGTTATGATGATAATACGTGATGGCTATGGTGTTATCCGAGAGTGGGGATGATTGTGATGGTGTACGGTGTCTGTGAGGTGAGGAGTGGGGATACAGATTGAGGGGCGACCGAATGAAGGTGGGTTTTCGGTTGTAGCTTGGTGGTTTGGGTTTCCCATCGGCCGAGACCTCCAAATAGTGGAGGTGTAATCATGAGGTCTAGTCTTTAGGATGTGAGGTGGAAGATATAGGCTTAGTGAGTCGGTTCTTAGCGTGCTAGGTGGCGGGTTGTGGTTGAGCTTAGTGGCAAGGTGGGTTTAGGTGTCACACAAAGAGAGGGGTGAGTCATTGATCATTAATGGGTGTTTAAGGTGTAAACCGGGTGTTTAAGGGTGTAAACCGGGTGTTTAAGGGTGTAAACCGGGTGTTCAAAGGTGTTAACCGAGTGTTCAAGGGTGTTAATGAGTTGGTTCTTGATCTTAAATGGTACTTTGGTTTGGGGTTTAGGTGTAGGGGATTTGTTTAGGTTTGTTTTGATGTCAAGTTTCTCTTGATGTTACCTCATGTTTATGATGTTTGGTTGGGTTGTATTTGGTTTGTTTATTATTGCATTGTTGATGTATTGTAGTTTTGTATCAAGAAATCATGTTTAAGAATACATGCATACGTACTTCTTGTATTTGCATGCAAGCATGCAATGAACAACACTTATATTCATGTGATGTGCATATGTATCCTAGCAAGAGATGGTACATATACACGTAAAAGGGTGTGTATGCATGCGGCCATGCATACGTATACATATATATATATAAGCAAACAACATACCAGTGTAAGCAAAATGAAAGCATGCATACGTATATGTATGTATATATATATATAATAGCCTAGGTGTAGTTTAGAATAATTAAATGAACTAGTGTATAAGATCTCTAAATCTAGGGTTGTCACAATTATTATTATTATTATTATTATTATTATTATTATTATTATTATTATTATTATTATTATTATTATTATTATTCTCATAATTATTGTTCGATTTAATACTTTATTTATTAACTATCATATAAAATTTAATGACAACTAAGAAATATGCATAAATAACCCATGAATTTCAAGATTGACAACAATGACCCTCATGTGCTTCTCACGTTCCCAACTTAAAAGAATTTCGAAAATACGAGATGTTACAGTCTCCCCAACTTAAAAGAATTTCGTCCCGAAATTAAAAGAAATGAAACTATACAAATAAGAACGGGTATCTCTTCTTCATGTGCTTCTCACGTTCCCAAGTAAATTCAGCGCCACGTTTATTTTCCCAACGAACCTTGACGATTGGGGTTGTTGTGGTTCTAGTCTTCTTCATTATGCGATCAATGATATCAACAGGTTTCTCGACAAAATGCAATCACTCGTCAATCTGGATGTCTTCCAACGGAACATGCAGACTTTCATCAGCCAAGCACTTTCTCAAATTTGAGACGTGGAACACAGGATGAACTCCATTAAGGTCGGAAGGTAGCTCTAGTTTATAAGCCACTTTCCCAATCCTTTTCAGGATTTTGAAAGGTCCTACAAATCTTGGAGCCAGTTTACCCTTCTTTCCAAAGCGAACCACACCTTTCCACGATGAAACCTTAAGAAGAACCATCTCCCCAACTTGGAATTCCAATGGCTTACGTCGTTTATCAGCATAGCTTTTTTGTCGACTTCTTGCCACTTCAAGATTCTTGCGAATGATAGAAACTTTATCGGTCGTCTCTTGTATAAGTTCAGGACCAGTGATCGGTGAACGATATTTACGACCATAAAGTGCTTCGAATGGTGCCATCTTGATACTCGAGTGGTAACTATTGTTATACGAAAATTCCGTGAGTGGTAGATGCGTATCCCAATCACCACCAAAGTCAAGAACACACAGACGTAGCAAATCCTCCAAGGTTTGGATCGTTCGCTCGGTTTGACCATCAGTTTGAGGATGGTAAGCCGTGCTTAGATCCAATTGTGTACCCAAGAGTTCTTGCATAGACGACCAAAAATGTGAAGTGAAACGAGCATCTCGGTCAGATATGATGTGCAGAGGTACCCCATGACGACTTACAATCTCATCAACGTATATACGAGCTAACCTTGATGTCTTGTAAGTGTCACGTATAGGTATAAAATGTGCCGATTTGGTCAATCGGTCAACGATCACCCATATGCTATCATGTCCTCGAGAGGTTCGGGGTAGCTTAGTTATGAAGTCCATGGATATGTGTTCCTATTTCCACATAGGAATCTCAGGTTGCTCAAGTAATCCACTTGGACGTTGATGTTCGGCTTTAACCTTCGTATACGTGAGGCACTTAGCTACATAAGTCGCTATGTCTTTCTTCATTCCAGGCCACCAATATTGACCACGCAGGTCCATATACATCTTATCGGAGCCAGGATGAATAGAATAACGAGTTTGATGAGCTTCGTTCATGATAAAGGTACGAAGATTATCGCGATTTGGAACCCAAATTCGATTTGCGAAGTACATCAATCCATTGGGTTTTGTTTCCAATCGAGTTAAAAGATTATGCTCCAGCTCATCCTTTATTCTTCCATCTTGTTGCACCACTTGTTGAGCCTCCAAGATACTAGACTCGATATCACTATCTATTCTCAAGTTTTGTAGCAGTACGGTGGTCTCGTTGATATCAAGTCGGATCTCAGTATCGAACTCACCCAAAGTGTCAAACCATTGACGTCAATCAAGAATTTCTTGGAATGAGATCACCTTGTTGTGAATCTTTCGGCTCAGTGCATCGGCTACAACGTTTGCTTTACCAGGATGGTAAAGAATGTCACAATCGTAATCACTAATCAACTCCACCCAACGACGTTGTCTCATATTGAGATTTTTTTGATTGAAAACGTGTTGAAGGCTTTTGTGATCGGTGTAGACTATACATTGTGTACCATACAAGTAGTGTCTCCAAATCTTCAAAGCGAAGACAACAGCACCAAGCTCGAGATCGTGTGTTGTGTAATTCACCTCGTGAACCTTCAATTGCCTTGATGCATAAGCTATGACCTTCCCTCGTTGCATGAGAACACAACCAAGGCCTTGTTTAGATGCATCACAATACACGGTGAAATCGTCGTTTCCATCGGGTAGGGTCAAGATAGGAGCATTGCACAACTTATGCTTTAACGCTTCAAAAGTTTCTTCTTGCTCGGAACCCCACTCGAATGGTTTATTCTTTTGTGTCAAAGTAGTGAGCGGTTTCGCGATCCTCGAGAAGTTGGCAATGAATCGCCGATAATAACCAGCAAGACCAAGAAAAGAACGAACTTCGGTAGGAGTTGTAGGAACACACCAATTTTTCATAGCTTCCACCTTTGCAGGATCAACGTGAATTCCTTGGCTATTCACCACGTGTCCTAGAAATTGAACTTCCTCGAGCCAGAAATCACACTTCGAGAACTTCGCGTACAATTGCTCTTTCTTCAACAATTCAAGAACCAATCTCAAATGTAGTTCATGATCGGTGTTGGACTTGGAATAGATAAGTATGTCATCAATGAAGACGATCACAAACTTGTCTAGATAAGGCTTGCATACTCGGTTCATGAGATCCATGAAGACAGCAGGAGCATTGGTTAAACCAAAAGGCATCACCATAAACTCATAGTGCCCATAACGAGTACGGAAAGCGGTCTTTGGGATATCATCATCATGGACTCGCAATTGATGATAGCCAGAACGTAAATCGATCTTCGAGAAAATAGCAGCTCCTTGAAGTTGGTCAAACAAGTCATCGATACGAGGAAGAGGATAACGGTTCTTGATGGTAAGCTTGTTAAGCTCAAGATAATCGATGCACATACGAAACGATCCATCTTTCTTCTTCACGAAAAGAACAGGTGCACCCCAAGGCGAAGAACTAGGACGGATGAAGCCCTTCTCGGATAGCTCTTGAAGTTAACTAGAGAGTTCTTGCATTTCCGATGGTGCAAGCCGATATGGTGTCTTAGCCACGGGGTTTGCTCCCGGTATCAAGTCAATTTTAAACTCGACTTCCCGCACGGGAGGTAAACCACTAAGGTCATCGTGAAATACTTCTGGAAAGTCTCGTACGATAGGGACATCCTTAAGTTCTTTCCCTTTGACTTTCGTGTTGACCACGTAAGCCAAGAAGGCCATATACTTCTTGCTTAAGCACTTTCGAGCTTGAGTGCAAGACATGAGTTTAAGTCCTTTGGAAGATTTTTCACCAAACACTTTCAAAGTATCTCCAGAGGGTAATGGTATACGAATGCACTTCTCGAAACAAATGATCTCGGCATGGTGTTTGGCTAACCAATCCATACCAATGATGACGTCGAAGCTTCCAAGTTTCATAGGGATAAGATCGATAAGAAAATCATGCGTGTCAAGACTTAAGATGCAATCACGAATAATGACGTCAACGGTGATCGGTTCTCCATCGGCAACTTCAACGGTAAGAGGTCTTTCTAGTTTCGTATGTGGCTTAGCAAGTATGGGTTCAAACTCTAACGAAACAAAACTCTTATCGGCTCCAGAATCAAATAGGACATAGGCATAAGTTTTATTAATAAGGAACATACCTGTTCAATTTTTAAGGTGTTTAACAATACAGGTAAAGTATGAAAAGTATCGGATCACAAAAGTTAAAGATGAGTTAACAAATCATTCACCACATCGTTGTTTGCTTGTGCTTGGTTAGCGTTGATGTTGAAAGCACGTCCTTGGGCTTGTGGCACAGTACCCACAAGACGGGGGCATTGTGGGCGGAAATGACCAGGTTCCCCACAGTTGTAGCAAACACGGTTTGTGACCACGGTAGCATTGTTAGGTGCACGGTGGCAAGTCGCCACCAAATGACCATATTTACCGCATAAGGTGCAGATGCGGCATGGTTGATTCCCCGGATGATGATACCTACACGTGTTGCACATAGGCTAAGGACCAGCATAAGCCCTAGCCCCAGGCACTTGTGCCACAGGTGCAGCCGCAGGTACAAGTTGTCTTTGGGGTTGTTTGGGTGCAGCCACGGCATAGTTGCGTGCCGGTGTGAACTTGCGCTTTTTGTTGTTGTTGTTGTAAGACGGTTCAGCTTTGGTCTCCTTAACAGCCTCGGTAGCCGTCTTCTCTACCTTCTTTGCACCCTTCACAGACATGGTGCCCGCTCGTATATGGTTCTCGATGAGTTGAGCGGTGATAGTAATGGCTTCTTCTAAAGTTGTGGGTTGGCTACCCACCGCAGCATCTTGAATTTGGGGTGGTACACCCTTAATGAACTTCTCGATGTTGCGGGGGACAGTGTCGACCATGTGAGGCAGCAGTATACTCAACTCATGATGCCTAGTTGAGTAGGCCAAATGATCACCATCGTTTTGCTTCAAATTCCAAAATTCCTCCTCCAACTTTTGCAGTTCGCTTCTCGGGCAGAACTTCGCGATAGCGATGTTCTTGAACTCTTCCCAAGTAAGTGCTAACACAGCTTCAGGACCACGATTTCTCTTCTCGCTATTCCACCAGGTAAGTGCCCTTTGTTGGAGCATACTAGTGGCATAACGAACCTTGAGTGTCTCGGGACACTCACAATTAACAAAAATATTCTCCATGCCCTCGAACCACTCAAGAAGACCAGTGGCTCCTTTCTTGCCACTAAAACTAGTGGGCTTGCAAGAGCTAAAGTGCTTGAAAGTGCAAGTTCGATTGTTCCCGTGTTGATTGTTACCATTTTGGTTGTTGCTATTCTATCCATGACCATTTCCATTGTTGCTAGCATTGGTCATTAAGGTGCTATTAAGTTCAGCAACCATGGTCGGGATGACAGCAGCCATTTGTCGGGCGATCATGGCGGCTAGCTTACGATCGGAACTTCCACGCTTTCCATGATGACGAGACATGCTGGAATATACAAAATGAGTTAGATACGAGAATTGGAATAACAAGGATTATAGTTCAACAAGGATAAGTCAAAAGTTGTAAGGCACATGGAATGGTTCCATTTGGTAACGCATTACCATTTGGAAACGTTAACACGTCAAGGTAAGTTGACCCACTTGCCTTAGAAATTTGTGTATGTTGACCATAGTTTATCACTCATCCCAGAAATCCCCAGGTAAGCATAACTAGTCCCGTAGGATTTATGCGATATGCTTGCCTTAGCCCGAGGGCCTTTTGCCAGGAAATCCAGAATACAGGTGTCTATGTGTCACACAAATTTCTTAGGTTCATGAAATCAAAACCTTGATGAGATTTTACTTAGATTAGACATAAGTCTAAGGATTCAAGTCATAAGCATAAGTATACGATTCCACGTGTCGTCGAGAATAAGATTAAGAAGTTTCATTTATCGGGGAGAGTCAAAGTGTCAAAAGTAAGTTTAGGGAGACGAGTAACAAAGTTTAAACAATTACAAGGCAAACCTATGCTAAGGCATCAAATTGCACATAAGTAAGGTATTGCATTATGTAGCATGTAACAATATATATATTTCCAAGAATATAAATATTATTCTATAAGGTTCATGCATAAGCTATAGTCTAGGTCACCATTTCGAATAACCTACATCCCTATAGTTATGGGCTCTGATACCAATCTGTCACACCCCAATCTTGACGGCGGAATCGTCGAGATGTGAGGGTTAAGATTGTTCACAGCCACATAACGCTATATTAAATTGCAAATATTATTTTTATAAGTCTTAAAACGAAATACAATCATAAGTCTCAAACAAGAATTAAATTCAAACATAACATAACATAATGTAATCTTTTATTTCATTAACTAGGTCCAAGTCCTAGATTATTGCAAGCTTCAAAAGATCACTTTAAACTTGAGGTTGACCTGAAACATGATAAAAATAAAAGGTCAACTAAAAATAGTTGGTGAGTTTCCAAGGTTTTTATACATAATATGATAAAGTTACAAGTAGCAATTCATGTCATAGGTCATAAGTTAGTAAGATTATAGAACACATATCGTTACAACCAAAACTCGACTTGATTACAAGTATAAAAGATTGGCTAAGTGTATTTGGTTCCCATGATGAACAAGCATACGTCATCAGGAGCCGGCAATACCTCGGCTTTAGCACCAAATAGGCTTGTCAGGCCCAAAGATCTAAGACGTCGCCAGGCTAGCAATAGTTAATGATTGTAAACAAACTATGTATCTCATATAATCACTTACAAAACACAAATAACCATGAAAAATATAAAGATGAATTGCAAATGATTTACAAGTTTCAAACGTGTATAAGTGTATCATGTATAAGCAATCATGTTTCACCCCCAAAATAGTGTGAAAAGATAAAAAGGGGCAAGGAAGCTCACATGGTAAATAAGTATATGATGAAGAATAATAAGATTGGTAACAAACGTTGTTCCAAAATGAATCGTCACAAGGCACCTAAATATATATTTATACACAAGGTTAAAGTTTAATATTAAGTTTAACGAATTATTGTGGATTAGGGTTCAACTTGATATTTGGGGTTTTGTTGATTATATCAAATGAAAAATCAATTATATTTTCGTGGGAAAGATTTTATTTATATATTATATAAAGATAAGAAATGAGGCTAACATTTATAATAATTTTATAATATTTATAAAGTTTAAATAAAATGTTGTAACTAAATAAAATGAACTACTTAAATAATAATTTAGAGACAACGTTTAAATTAATAGTTTGTGTAAATTAAACTAGTATTTAAAGACTAGTTTTCTCTTTTTTTTTACAAAAATACACTAATTACTTCTTTAACCTTAGAATATTAAAAATATACAATAATAAAAAATATAAGGATGTCTTTTTATAAATAACCACAGAAAATAATTAAATGATTTGAAATAAACAAAGTTTATAAATTGATTTTTTTATGATTTTTAGAAATTTTTATATAATTTTAAAATTGTAAAATAACCCAAAAAAATACATTGGAGGTCGTCGGGTTCGAACCCGGGACCTCTAGGATGGAATGTATGCAAGGAACCAGTAAACCAAGGCTCTCAGCCGCGTTAGAATCCGTGTTTTAATTTTTAAAAACCAAACCTTAATCAACCCCAATTTCTTAAGAACCCTAGATCGATTTTGATCCAAAATTAAACCCGAATTCAATCACGTTTCCAGTAGTCACCATAGGGCTTTTGATCCCCAAGGTGTCTCGAATGTTTAGATGTGTTTAATTACCTGGTAATGACTAAATCTCGATGACACAGCTCATAGAACAATCGCGACTTAGTGATGTTTTGTTCGTGATACAAACGTGGATGATATCCAAATTCGTTGCGCAGAAAGCCTCTATTGGACTCGTTTATTGAAACCCCTCTATCAATTTCGAGTCTTGATGCCCAGATGATGGTTCTCGAGTATGTTGTAGGTGGCGATGAAGTTGTTAATCAAATTGCTTTGTTTGTGTGTTTTCAGGTGCAATTGAGGGTTGTGAACGCTTGGAATTAGTTAGATGATAGTTTATGTTCGTTTAATTAGATTAATACTACGATTTAATGCTCGAACGGCTAAGAATCGAATATGATTCGATTATGCACTCGATTGGACTTGGTAACCGACGGTTAAACGCCTTTAATTGGTACATTCAAGTTTGAAATGGGTTCTAGAAGGGTTGGAGAACGGTTTCGGGATCAAGAAAATACCAAAATTGATGTTTAGGAGGTGGCCGGAGCTCGGCTGGAGTTTGGCCGGAGCTCCCGCCGGAAAAACGAGTTTAAAGGGGAAAGGGGGTTTGGTTTAATAATTTTACAAAAATGGTCCCTGTAGTTTGATTTGTTTATCATTTCATGCAAATACTTTCTTTCAAAGTTTCTAAAATGGCAAAACCAACCCCTTTATTAACTTTAAGTTTAATATTAAACTAATTTGTTAACTTTTATAACTTTTCATTTATATTATTATTATTATTATTATTATTATTATTATTATTATTATTATTATTATTATTATTATTATTATTATTATATTATTATTATTATTATTATTATTATTATTATTATTATTATTATTATTATTATTATTATTATTTTATTATTATCATTATTATTATTATTATTATTATTATTATTATATTATTATTATTATTATTATTATTATTATTATTTATTAACTTTCATATAAAATTTAATGACAACTAAGAAATATGCATAAATAACCCATGAATTTCAAGATTGACAACAATGACCCTCATAAGAATAAACAAAATTAACTTTTATTAACCGAAAATACGAGATGTTACAAGTGGAATCCCTATACCAGGCTTGGTTCAGACTCTATGTAGAGTAGGAGGATCCTAAGTACAACTATTTAAACAATGAGACTAATATATATGAAGGGAGACTTTGAGTTCAAATAGACTTCTAAAAGTGCAATTTACTATTAATGTATGATTAACTATTTATCAATATTCATGATAATATTTTTTGTGTCCACTAAATGTATTTACCTAAGTTTTTCTTAGCGTTTTATTTTCAAACGACATGTAAACATGATTAAATATGCTTAAGCGGTAGTTAGTGTTGGACAGGCTATGATTCCTAGGCATGAAAACTCAATAGTTTAAACATATTAATAACGATATGTGCTAGAAACACTTAAATCTAGGCAAAAAATCTTATCTTATGGTCATTTTGAATATCAACTGATAGAATATTTTGTAAACATTGCTTTAAAAATGTTTTGTGAGTATACATGTATTTAATTCCCAACGTGTCGTCGCCTTAGGGTGACATATAGCAACAAAACCATGTCGTTCTATAGGGGTTGTCGTCACATGGTATGTTTCTTTTAGTGTTTCCATTGCCTAAATGTCTTTCTAAACACAAATGAAATATAATATAATGACTTCACACTCCCAAGGCGCTCTCAAACAAGTGTGTGACAGGCCCTCCTTCCAAACATATCCGAACAGGCTATCTAATGTAGACATCTTACCCGCATGAGATCCGAATGCAACCAACATCTTACGTTAAAGATGCTCAAATTACTATAAGTATATTTTGGAATTCGTAAATTACAACATATGGAACACATATGAATCGTCCTTTCATTTTGGAATTCGATTTATTCGGATATCTCAGCTAGTGGTAATGAAGGTTTGATAACGTGAATAACGGTAAAAAAACCATTGAGGGTGAATAGAATAAAAATTAAGTTCAGATTAAACTTTCTTGTTAACATATTTCGAAGATCTTTTAAACCTTATAAGTTGATAAATCATACATGTAACAGAACTTCATAATATAAACGTTATAACCCAGGACTTTACCAAATTATATGTTTTGTTAATTTATATATTATACTTTGTGATAACACTAGTTTTTCTCCTCGCGCTTTTTTTTCACATGCAAAATTGTGTTTACTTTATTAGTCATTACCTATCCAGCTTATTAGAAAGTATAAAATCGAAGTTTGGTGGCAAAGGTCAAAAACTATAAATTTTAGTGGCCAAATTCTAAAAAAAAAATTTACTATCTGTCTGGCTCTAAGATCCTTGATTTTAGTAGCCAAAGTTATGGCTACATGGTGGAGTCTGGTCAATTTTCTCACATGCAATGCCACGTTACTTTGGTTGTTATCTGTCTGGCTCGATCGTCAGAAGCCATAAAATCAAAGTCTAGGGGCGAAAGTCAAATATACTAAATTTTAGTAGCCAAAAACGAAAAAGTAAACTTAACTATAAATAGTTTAGTAGGCTAACTCTAAGATTCTAAACTTAAGTGACCAAAGCCAAAAAACAAATCCACGACCAAAATATAAAATATTAAAAATCTAGTTGTCAAACTTGGTAAATAATGGTTTTACTAAAATATTTTGATTCTTAAACTTTAATAGTCAAAATCAAATTATCAAAACTTAAGTTTAAAAATAGAATTACTTTAAACTAATATGGTTGAAATTAAAAAAATCAAAATACATTATTCATTTTCCATTGTATTTAATAACAGAGTAATATTAAAATATTAAAATATTAAAATATTAAAATAATAAATTAACGTTAATGTATATTGTGAAAGTGATCCCATCCATTGAAAAATCTGTTTCCACTCACCCACATGTAACTTTAAGTAAAACATTAATAATTTGTAAGACATGCAAAGTATGTTGTATTTTACTGTTGAGTTGATAATTGTATAGTATATAATATACTTTAAATAAACTCATTTGGTGTTGAATAGATGCTTTTATATATACCTTTAATCACAATAACAAAACATAAAGGAGACATCTTGAATTGGATATATTCCATAATGATAGGATATGATAAAATATATCTTTCATTGGATTCTAATAGGATATGATTGAATACACACCATGCAATTTATACCTACATGTTTACAAATATCAGTCTCTAATAAAGAATTTTGTTAACGTACTGTAGCTACGACTTTATAATCAAAATGTGACATCAAGTTAGTCTATATATATTCAACCCTCAACACATAGTCACATATACTTCAATACCAAGATAAAAACAAAGAATAGTGTTAAGATGGTGCACAAATATAAGTCCGCAGGTCGTGAAGATGGAAAGAGGGAGATGACAATCAAGGAATTCATAAAATTCATAGATACACTCGACACAAATAAAGACGGACGTATTAGCCCAGAGGAACTTACTCAAGCAGTTCGCAAAAGCGGAGGTTGGTTTGCAAGATGGAAGGCTAACCGTGCAGTGAAGTCTGTAGATGGCAATGGAAATGGCTTCGTTGATGAGAACGAGATACCAAAACTCGTGGCTTTTGCTGAGAAGGAGCTTAATGTGGTAATTGTGGCATACTAGTCATAGTCATAAATCTGGAAAAAGTGATATATCATATCGCTAGATATGAATATAGTTTAGTATGTGTCATGGCAATTCACTAAGGTTGATGTCATATAGATATGAATATAGTTTGGTGATATATATTTCAAAGCTTCTATCTTCGTGAGTGTTTTCCTTTGTTTCTTTTCCCCTTTTGTCAATTAACTATATACTCTTGATGTATAATTATGTCTTAAGTGTGGGCTATATATAGGGGTGTGCATCAAGCAAAAATTTCAGTTAGTAGTGTGTATTAAGTAATGGTTTTCAGCTAATTGGATGGTATGGGTTTGTACACCTATGGGTCGGTTAATCGATGCCTCTAATGTGCTCCTGTTGATTTGCCTGATTGATCGATATTATGGTTATTCAAATGTCGCTGCTGGGTTTGATGTGGTCTTTGGATGAACAAACAGCAACCACAGCAACATGGAACACATGCTTTTAATTTGTTGCTAATAGGTGATAACCATTTAGCGGAATATATTTCAAAGTTAGTAAATTTCTTCAGGATATACTAATTATATTAATTTGAGTACATCTTAGTAAGATGACAACATGTTCTTCACGATCATTATACTAAATAGTATCAGTGTTGAAGACAACTAATAGAAATATACTTCTTATATTTTAGGACTGTTCTTATGTTTTAGGATGGTGTTCATCATACCACTATCTACTAGATAGTCATCACCAATAGGGACAATAACTCTCGTAGAGTATTGTTCTAATAGGTTTGATGTTGTTGTCAATACTAATTAGTTCGGTGTTGTTACCTCTACTTGTCTTAGGATGTTTTCGAACGTTGTGCATGTTGTTATCAAATGTTGTCCATGTTGTTGTCTCTGATTATCAATGTTCAATTTGGTTAAGGTGCTAACTGAAAACCAACTATTGATTAATTCTAGGGAACTTTTGAACCATCACTTATTGGTTATGTTTGGGTTGGTATTTTCAGTTATGAGTTGTTTCACCTGTTCACCTGGATAAACACACGTGTATGTGTGTGTGCGCGCACGCGCGTGTGTGATTCTTTCTTATCATATACGAATAATTTTTTTACTATGTGAAGGAACTCGAAATATCAAGAAAATCAGTAAAAACAAGAAAAACAGTGCTATTTTAACTTTTTCGATATCTAATATATGAAATGTTATGGGATTAGTAGACATCCAACTATGTCATGTTCTTGATGTGCCAAAAATTTCAATTTAAGAAGTTAAATTAATCTATCTTGAAAAGGAGACACAAAAGTCCGACTTTATTTCCAAAGAAAGGATTTTAGAAAAATATTTAATAATACCAGAGCTTTATACCTGGTCAAAACATGATACTAATATTGTGCAACAATCAAGAACAACAATCAAAGGAAAGTAAAACTCGTAAACTTCAAAGAATCGATCCGTACAACCAATGAAACAGAAAATACGAAAGAATTTGGCTATAACAATTAGCCAAAGATCTAGAACTAAAAACATCCTTTAGAAAACACCAGAGAACTATAGGATTCATCCCCTAGATGAAAACCTAAAAGATGAAGATGAGAACAATTGGTTGAGAACACACGAACCAGTGAGAGCAAAAGATGAATGTTCGAGATGATCAACACACACTCCGCATCTCATTCGTATGATCGACTCATCAAAGTGGAGCTCCAACACGATCCACTGATACGTGTGTCTCACTGAGAGAGAACAGGTAGAATGCGGGTTAAGTGGTAAAACAAGTAGAACAGTTACAAGACCAGCTGCTCCATAAGCTCACATGATATCGATGCTCAGTTATAAGCCCACTTCACAGCTGCCAGCTACAAGCACATGTCACAACAAACCCACACAAGAAATTGCTCACGTTAACAATGTTAGCTCCCTATTTTGCCTGATTATCAATGGCAAATAATGTAAAATCTAGGATTCTCCTTGATAGGATTACAATAAGATCGACATCAATCCATCAAACCTGTAATGAATGATGATTGAAATGATAAACATAATCACACAAGCCAAGATCTAATGCATAATCATGTAAATAATTAAGACTTTCTCAAATTGATCACAGATTGCTTACAAGCCTTTCAAAATGGGAAAGTGACAAGTGTTACAAAATGCAAAGTAAAACATCTATTTATACTACACCACAAAGTTCTCGTCCCGCTCCATGTTTTCGCCCCATATTGTTCTTGCACGAGCCTCTATATTTTAGCACACATCATGAAGTTCTTGCATGATTTATTTTTTTTTATTTCTCGATCCTTTAGGTTTAACCTCTACCAATAGGAGACAACTGATCACTGATTTTGTAACATGTGTCAAAATTTTCAAGTCAATATTTAACTAGTTACCCTTAATTATAAACTACGTAATCATGTGATATGCACGACAAATATGTGAAACTTTCATGTTTCTATATGAAATTGTAACAAACGTTGGTGAGACATAAGAGCATCTGTGTTCCATTCCTCATACCATTTATATAATTACACTAAAAATTATTACTTTTTCTTTCTTTTTTCAATTAAATAATATTTTTTATACATTTATCATTAAATTTTCTATCTTATTCACTCATAACCAACTTAATATATATTAATTTTTTTGTGTAAGAACAGTATTTACCCCCAATATACAAATAAATAGTAATATTTCTCTTCCATCTACTCATAATCACTTACAAATATTCTTCATAATATAGGACATATACTTACATAATTTTAAATAACAGAATATGAATGATTTAACATAGTATCTTCATAACATTATCTTTTGTAAAGTTTAAATGTAGTGAATCACTCTTATTTTTTGCGTAAATATGACATGTTTCATCTTTTTTGTCTCTTAGTGGGCCAATGGATATTTTTAAGCCTTATCCTTTGTTACTATCACCTATTGTGTTCGGATGACATCATTAGTGTTATTCACATGGATTTATACACGGTGTGATTACGGGATACCCTTGGTTGTGATTATGGGTTCATTGGTTACTTTTGTGGTCGTTACAGGTTTTCTCCCATCGCCTTTTTTTTGTTCTTGAGTTTCTTACATCCTATCATTCATGTCATGTTATACAATCACCAAACCTAGTTACTTCTTAGTTAGGGTCTTTAAAGATATTAGGACTTTTAATTAGGTTGGGACTTCATGATTTTAGGGTTCTAATAGATAAAGGTTTCAAGGATATCATGCCCATCTCTATCTTTATTTTCATATATAAAACCACATTAATTACTTAAGAAAGATATTTGTTCTGCTATCATAGATTAAAAAGCACGGTTTGATAGTAAGTTTAACATTCACTTGAGGATTTGGATTTATTTAACTTTCCCTTTTATGTTTAAGTTCTCTTGTAGAGTTTCCATATTTGAAGTTTTTAGGTTTTGTGCGTTTCTTTTTAATTCCTTACTAACACCCAAACTTTGTATTTCTAGAAATAAGTTCAAAATTGCCTCCTTACATATTAGTCTAACTTAGTAAATTATAAGAAATTGCATTGCTCAGTTTTACTGTTCTAGTTAGTGTTAAGTAACATTTATAAATATTAATGTGAATGATATAAAACATAAAGATAGTTTTGATGTGATGTTGTTGTTTGCATTTATGTTGTTATTCGTTTGGGAAGCAAATTATTTTAACAAAAATTGTTTGCTTTTAAATATTAACCATCTTAGTCAAATAAGCTTAAGATGACTAGATCATTTTTACATGTAGATAAAAATGGGACAGTATTAATTATAATGAAATCAAAATAGAAGGATGTTTATTAAGTATCTTATATGTATAGCTCATTAGTTTTCTATTATCTATGAGTATCTTAAGGTCATATTTGTTAAGTTTCTGTGATTAATTATATTTCCATATAGCAAAATCGTGATTATGTCGTTTGGGTGACTTTGTAAGTGATTGTAATTTTTTCCCTTATTTTCGTAACCAATCGATTATTGTGTGCTTATATAGTACTGCTGGGGTTATGTAATTGTGTCAATTTTTGTCACTTTCATAGTTAAGGTGTAATTTCATTTTATTAAATGTTGTTGTTCTTCTCAGTGTATAGATCTGTTCGATGATCGGTTTTTGCTTTTGGTATTGTAGATTTGTTTTTGGTGTTTACTTTCATTGTTTAGGCATCCTGTTGTTGCTTATTATTGGCATCTAACTATTAGGGTTTTGGTTTTCATATGTTGCATGCAAGTGTTAGATGTAATGTTTATGTGTGCTTGCTCTCTATTTGATTTAACCAAAGTGTACTTGCTTTAGTTTTCTATAAACCTACTTCATGAGTTGCACAAATACAAACAATATACAACCATATGATATACTATATATATAACCAAAAGTTAAAACTAATATGAAAATCACAGCCTTGAATAGCAACAACAATCCGATGAACACACAATAGATCCAGACACCCGAGAGTTTGTACACACAGAAAAAGTACAACAAATTGTCAACACCATGCACCAGAACCAAGAAAGTCAGCCAAGCATCCCACAAGGTACATTGAAAACCCTAATTATAATCTATATTAGAAACTAATGATTATAACATGAGTTTCAGAAATACACTTGTAGACACCGAGGAAGAAACAATAGAAGTAACAACTATTAACGCAAAAGTCCTTAACACTAAAGCCCAGTTTAATGTCAAAACTTAAATGTGAAGTATAAAAGCCAAAACAAGTGAACTTCCGAAGGTTAAGTTTTCTTCCGAAGCTTAACATAGTCTTCCGAAGCTAAGTTGATATCTTCCGAATGTTATGTTTGCTTCGGAAGGATGTTATTGTGTACTTTGGATTTCTTCCGAAGTATACATATGTTTAGTAGGGAATCTTCCGAAGGGTTACTTTCGTTCGAAAGATATAGTGTTGGGTCTTTTGTGTAAATTCTCAATATGTGTTGAGAGTTAGTTAGAGTTAGTTTCATGCTATAAATAAAGCCGGGTTGTAATCGGTAGGGTGATCAGAAATCATTCAATTAATAATAATCATTTGAAAGTTCTTGTTCACGTTTATTCTTTCTGGTATCATCTTTGTATTGATTGTTATTCCACGTTCATATTCTCAATCGATTTTACAACAACTGGTATCAGAGCCTGGTTAGTGGCTCAATAGAGAATCAAGATTCAATTAAAGATCGATCGGCGGCAACGATGGTGTCAACAAAGTTCGAAGTTGAGAAATTCAACGGGAAGAACGACTTTGGGTTATGGCGGTTGAAGATGAGGGCGTTGCTCGTTCACCAACGAGTGGTAGATGCCTTGGCCGGAGAATCCAAGTTGCCGGATACGCTGTCGGACAAGGAGAAGAAGGAGATGCTAGAACAGGCACACAGTTCAATCATCTTGAACTTGGGGGATCGAGTACTCAGAGAGGTCTCGAAGGAGAAGTCGGCTGCAGGGGTCTGGTCAAAATTGGAAAGTTTGTATATGACGAAGTCTCTTACGAACAGATTGTATCTCAAGAAACGGTTGTACACATTCCAAATGGCTCCTGGGAAGTCAATTGAAGATCATACTGATGAATTCAACCAATTGGTGTTAGATCTTGAGAACATCGAATTTGTGTTGGAGGATGAAGACCGAGCAATCATATTCTTGACATCTCTGCCATCGTCTTATGAGCACTTTGTGGATACTTTGATGTATGGTAGGGACACACTTACCATGGAAGAAGTGCTGGCAGCTCTCAATTAAAAGGAATTGAAGAAGAGAACTGATTATAAAGAAGATGGTGGAGAGGGCTTGGTAGTCAGGGGGAGATCTGATCAAAGAAACTTCAAGCATAGAAGTGTCTCGAAGTCCAGGTCCAAGTACAAGGGGAGGTGTTATGTGTGTGGATCAGAAAAGCATTTCAAGAAAGATTGTCCTAACTTGAAAAGAAAGAAGGGTGAATCAAGTGGATCAAAGACTCATTCCGGACACAATGCACATGATGATTCTTCTGATGGATATGAAAGTGCAGATGTGTTGGCTATCACAAGCAGTGGTAAGAAGGATGAGTGGATTATGGATTCAGGGTGCTCATATCATATGACACCTGTGAAGGAGTTCTTTAAAGAACTGAAGATTAAAGATCTTGGATCAGTGAAGCTAGGGGATGATAGACCTTGTAAGATTGTGGGTCATGGAACAGTGATTCTGAAATTGAAAAATGGTATGGAAGTGGATCTTCATGATGTAAGGTATATTCCTAGTCTTAAAAGAAGTTTATTGTCTTTAGGGCTATTGGAGAGTTCTGGTTATCATGTTAGTCTTAGAGATGGTAAGGCTAAGGTGATGAAAGGATCAATGGTAGTATTGTCTGGGAGTAGAAGGGAGAATAATATCTACTTGTTAGATAGTGCTGGTGTAGTAGAATCTCAGGTAGCATCTGCCTCAGGTGATAGTAGTTCTAAGGCTATGTTATGGCATAGGAGGCTTGGTCACATCAGTCATCAGGGACTGGTGGAGTTGCATAAGCAACAACTAATGACTGAGTTGAGCAGTTGTGATTTTGGTTTTTGTGAAACTTGTATTCTTGGTAAACACAAGAGAGTAAAGTTTTCAAAGGCCAGGCATATCACAAGTGGGATATTAGACTACATTCATTCTGATTTATGGGGTCCTGCTAAGGTTGATTCTTTGGGTGGTGCTAGATACTTTATGACCTTGATTGATGATTTTTCTAGGAGAGTTTGGGTTGTTGTACTGAAAAATAAGAGTGATGCTTTCAGTAAATTCAAGGAATGGAAAGTCCTTGTGGAAACTCAAACTGAGAGGAAAGTCAAGAAGTTAAGAACTGATAATGGGTTGGAATTCTACAGTCATGAGTTTAATCAGTTTTGTAAAACTCATGGTATTGCTAGACATAGAACTACTCCTCAGAAGAATGGGCTGGCTGAGAGGATGAATAGAACTTTACTTGAAAAGGTAATGTGTATGTTGGCTAGTTCTGGTTTACCCAAGATGTTCTGGGCTGAAGTTGTTCCACTACAACATATATGGTCAACAGGTCTCCATCAACAGCATTAGACATGAAGACACCTATGGAGACATGGTCAGGGAGAAAAGGTGACTATGGGGAACTTAAGGTGTTTGGATCTTTGGCTTATGCTCATGTTAGCCAAGGGAAGTTGGAACCTAGGGCTTGTAAATGTGTCTTTCTAGGATACTCTGAGGGTGTTAAAGGGTATAGATTATGGAGGCTAGAAGGGGACATGCCTAAGGTGATAGTGAGCAGAGATGTTATTTTTCAAGAGAATGTTATGTATAAAGACATTCAAGAAAAAAGGAAGTCAAAGGTTGTAGATCAGAGTGAGGTTCAGATTGAGGTGGAGCAGCTAGATGTGAGTGATCAAGGTATGGATCAAGATACCTCTAGTAGCCAAGGAGATTGTATGGATGATTACCAGTTGGCTAGGGATAGACAGAGGAGACAAGTGGTACCTCATCTCAGGTTCAGAGAGGGAATGGATCTGTCTGCAATGGCTTTTGTTGCTGCTGAAGAAGAAAAAATTTATGAACCATTGTCATACTCTAAGGCAATTTCTGGGAAAGAAAGTGATAAATGGTGTAAGGCCATGGAGGAAGAGATGGAATCTCTGTATAAAAATGGCACATGGGAGCTGGTTGATAAACCTGAGGGTCACAAGCCTGTTTCATGTAAATGGCTGTTCAAACTGAAAGATGGGATTTCAGAAGATGAACCTCCTAGGTACAAGGCTAGGCTAGTAGCTAAGGGGTTTACACAGAAGCCAGGTGTGGATTATAATGAAATATTCTCACCTGTGGTGAAACATTCATCTATCAGGGTTATGCTGTCATTGACTGCTTCTATGGATATGGAGCTACATCAGTTGGATATAAAGACTGCATTTTTGCATGGGAAGCTGGATGAGACTATCTATATGAAGCAGCCAAAGGGGTTTGAAGTGAAGGGGTAGGAAGAGAAGGTATGTCTTTTGAAGAAGTCTTTATATGGGTTGAAGCAATCCCCTAGACAGTGGTATAAAAGATTTGATGAACACATGGTGACTAATGGGTTTAACAGGAGCATCTATGATAGTTGTGTGTATTTTAAAGAATAGAGTGAGAACAAGTTTGTGTATTTGTTGTTGTATGTTGATGATATGTTGGTGGCTTGTTCAGACTTGGAAGAAGTTGAGGCTACTAAGAAAATGTTGATGTCAGAGTTTGAGATGAAAGATCTAGGTGAAGCAAAGAAGATATTGGGCATGGAGATTACAAGGGACAGAGAGCACAGGTGTTGAAGCTGTCTCAAAAGTCTTACTTGGAGAAGGTGCTAAGTAACTATAGGATGGTTGATGTGAAGCCAGTAACTGTTCCTATAGGTGCTCATATTAAACTGTCAAGTTCTGATTGTCCTAAGTCAGATGCTGAAGTTGGATATATGGAGAAAGTACCTTATGCCAATGTCGTTGGGAGCTTGATGTACTTGATGGTTTGTACAAGGCCGGATATTGGGTATGCTGTGAGTTTAGTCAGCAGGTATTTGTCAAATCCGGGGAAAGCTCATTGGGTTGCTTTAAAATGGATCTTGAGATATCTCAGGGGTTTCTAAGCACTATGGTTTAGTGTTTGGGCATCATGAACATGAGAAGGTTGACAGGATTGTTGGTTATGTTGATTCAGATTTTGCCAAGGACCTGGATAGAGGTAGATCTACTACAGGGTATGCATTTCAAGTACTGGGTAACTTGGTAAGTTGGAAAGCTCAGTTGCAGCATGTAGTGGCATTATTTACAACAGAGGCTGAGTATATAGCTTTGACTGAGGGAGTCAAGGAAGCTATGTGGCTGCATGGTTTTGTTTCTGAGTAGGGAATCAAAGTGGCAGGCTCAGTGGTATTCTGTGTTAACCAGGGTGTAGTTCAGTTATCTAAGAACAGCATGTTTCATGAGAGAACAAAGCACATTAATGTGAAGTTACACTTCATAAGGGATGTGGTGAATGATGGGTAGGTGAAAGTGGAAGGTGTGTCTACTTTGGAGAATCCAGCGGATGTGTTTACAAAGTCTCTACCTGGTGTGAAGTTTAACTTTTGCTTGGATGCATTAGGAGTTGGTTAAAATCTTGTTTTGGATTTTAAGGTGGAGATTGTGAAGTATAAAAGCCAAAACAAGTGAACTTCCGAAGGTTAAGTTTTCTTCCGAAGCTTAACATAGTCTTCCGAAGCTAAGTTGATATCTTCCGAAGGTTATGTTTGCTTCGGAAGGATGTTATTGTGTACTTTGGATTTCTTCCGAAGTATACATATGTTTAGTAGGGAATCTTCCGAATGGTTACTTCCGTTCGGAAGATATAGTGTAGGGTCTTTTGTGTAAATTCTCAATATGTGTTGAGAGTTAGTACTATTAATAAAGCCGGGTTGTAATCGGTAGGGTGATCCGAAATCATTCAATTAATAATAATCATTTGAAAGTTCTTGTTCACGTTTATTCTTTCTGGTATCATCTTTGTATTGATTGTTATTCCGCGTTCATATTCTCAATCGATTTTACAACATTAAACAACCAGCTACACCTGCAACGACACCATTAGCCAAGCGGAAGCTACAAGTTGGGAGGGGTATATGCTAATCTTTACTTAATACACAACCAAAGAACCAAAAGAATTACTAAAACTATTCAATTAATCTAATCACATGTGACTTTGGAAACAAAAGAATCCACCCATTAGCCTAAAACCCGCACCACTAAACTCTTTTTTTATATGGATTATCTTTGGATAACATTGTAAAGGCCATAAGGTAAAGCCCAATCTACTAGTAACCTAGGAAACCATTCAAGACATGCAGCTAAGACATCAATATCATGAACTACAAAAGCTAACTGTTTATAGTAAATTTTTAATGTATATATATCATGAACTAAGTAACAGTTAGCGCTTGTGTGACAAGCACCAGTTTGTTGCATATCTAAGGTCTATGTAAATAAACCAAATCGAATAATTAATGTCAATGATAATGTTGTTAGAACCAAATTTTAATGTAAATGTATCTGGTATGCAACATTAATTGTAGCTTATGGCTGATTCCTAACACCTTGAAACACCAACATACCCGTCGCGAAACACAAGGGCCAAACACGATACAAAATCGCATGGTTACATTCTTATAATCACTAGTATTTGATTATGTATTGTGAAGACTTTTGTTATACTATTCTCTTATGTATTTGCACTTTATTTTGGGGAAAAATTGTATTAGCACTTTGAACTATAGTTTTTTTGTAATACCACTAAAGAAATATTTGAACAAATGAATGGAATGTTTAGTACTTTCGTTGGTACTTTTGACAAGCTAGAAAACGACAAGTTGTTCCGTAGCAAAGTCATTAGCTCAATCAACTTTATGAAGGAGATGAAGAATTTCTGCTTTACATGAATCCAAAATAGAGCAAACTAGAGCGGAAAGATTAAAAAAATTGATGAAACTTTAATTTCATTTGTAAACTATAATCTACAAATTTTTGGTTGCTAGTTTACCGGTAGCCCCACATGGTTAAAATTTGTTGTTTGGAATAATTTTATATATCTTTACAAAACCAGGTATAAACATATATTCACCCACAAAGATCATAATATCAAGTATGCTTATTTTCAAATATATAACAGGCATACGCTTCCCTTAAAACTTAACACAAATAACATTCTCGCGTTCAACGGCGAAGTTTTGGATGTCATTCTACATTATCTGTATCATGTCTCTTTGATTTGATTTGATGCCATGCCATTGCCGTATCATTTTATTTCATAATGTTGTAGTTATCATCTCGTCTGAATGGGTTAGAATCAATGAGAATCAAATATATCCTATGATATCAATGAAGATTTGCAACGGACATACAAATATCAAAGATCAAACGCTCAGAAATACTCATAATAATGTATTGTATATTGAATTTTGTGTGTACAAAGCTTTCTGTGTGAAAGTTTGTGCAAAAGTTGCTATTGTAGGCTAAGAGTTACAAAAAGGGTAAACCCTTATCAATTTATAGGTCAGACACTATAAAATGTATAGTGACCTAAATACCCTAACATACAATCTAGGCATACTAAGTACAAAGTACAAAATAACAGTATCCGCAACAGTGGTTCTTCACCTGCATTTGTATTTAGTACATCCGCATTTGTCTTTGCAGGTGTACAAGTCGTTTCCGCATTTCTTCTGTTAGGCACAACTATTTGTTTTGTTTCACCTGCATTAGTTCTTTACGGGTGGGCAAATGCTCATCCACATTTGTCTTTGTTCACCCGTGAAAACTAATGCGGTTGAATAAACACTTAGCCTTTTCTGCATCTACACTTTTTCTTTCTTCATCCGCATAAACCACACTTGTGTTTTCCAACGAGAACATAATCCATCACAACTTGAGTTACCATGCATGATCCTTTCAGGGTCTAACATTGTATTTAAATAGAACTTAATTCCTATCTAAATTAGAAGGTAGCGGGATGAATCAGATTATGTGAAGCTTAGAACATGTATGTCGTTGTGGCTACAAAAGAATAATCAACTGCGATCGTAACACCATGAAACAACAACTTGTGCTATCATAATGGCATATCAAAGTTTGAAATGGAAACAAATTTTTATAATGTCTAATTGTGACGAAGACAAATAACGGGTGTAGCAGTCAAATAGTAACAAAACACCATTTATTGTTGTTTATTAACTATAGATTTAATAAAGACAGTCGAAAGATCAGTTCTAGGAACTCGTTATGGCTGCAAACAACATAATTGATATGCCAAAATAACGAATGCCCAAATCTTTCAAATATCATCATTGCCTATGTGAGCCAAACTTTTACTAAACAGCATACGTGCACTATATGCATCAATAGCACTTAACATCATTGAATTGAATTCAAGAATAAGGAGCATCTCAGATGAACTGAACCTCACCATCATCAAATAGACCTACATCACAACACCAACTCGAAGATAGATGAGGTTGAACTCATCATCACGGAGTAAACATTGGAACCAAGTTGTTCAATACAAACTAGAAAAAAGTGACCCAATAATCCGAAAAACACAAGCATAAAAAATAGATAAATGGGCCTTTAAAGTACTACATGTACATAAACCCAACAAAGGGCATCATCCGAGGCAAGAATTACACGCAACAATAATAATAAACATGGTAACATAGGGTTTAAACCTAAAAAATCAAATAAATAAAAACAAATGATAAGCAAAGACATAACATCATCGAGACAATAATAACAATAAACTAAAGAACTCGAAAAATTTGAACCAAAACAGGTGGTTCTTGTGAGCAAAACAACACTTTCATCATCACAACCGGATTTAGAAAACCACCAGGAAAGAAGAGAACATCTCCGACATCAATAGAAGCACACGCACATGGCGGTGGCAATCGCAACCTTTGGGTGACCACCAACCCTCGTCATAACACCAGACACGAATGCCACCAAAGGCGATCAACATGGACTGATCGGATTATTAAGATTTAATGTTTAAATGCTTTCTTTCTGTGTTTTTACATGTTAATCCATAAGAAGTAGAGTTACTTTTGGAAAATTATTATGTTTGTAGGTAAAACAGAAAGACTATAATGATCATGGAAGAATTTGGGTGCAAATGAGAAGCCAAGAGATGAAGAGACGCAACTAACAATGTTGCAAGACCTTGCTAACTTCATATCATATAACGTGAGCTAGAAAAAGAGTTATGGGACCCATAACCAGTAAATGGAAAGCTCCCGACAAGTTACAAGTGAAAAATAACATTTCATGCTATTAATGGCACCACCAACATCTCCAAGGGCGCCAGTGACATCACACTGTTAGAAACATCGTTAATCATTAAAAATTCCAATTTTGTCGTCGTCACCAACACCGTGTTTAATGTTGTGTTATTTTTGACCTGATTCAGACAGGTTTGAAAGGAGATTAACCTTAAAACTAAAGACACCTTTCATAGTAGTACTCAAGGACGAAAGGTGGGAAGTTTTCGACATTCTAAAGACTTTCTAACATTATTCTCATCCGAATTCACATGCTCAATTCCATTTGTGTTAAGAAGCAATAAGGATGCAAGTTCAAGTCGTTCATAATCTACTTCGGGGATGGGTTTGTACAAGTAATTATTTTTCTTGGTTTGTAACCTAGTTTTGTTATTATTTAATGAACTTTTTAAGTTGTGATTTGATCATTTAATAGATTTGATTTTGTTTAAAAACTAATTGTAATCTCATATGACTTTAGTTTCTTTTAATCATTGTGTGTTTGGTGTTTAGAATTACAAAATAGATTCTTGAATTGATGATTGTCTGAAAGAAATCCATTAAACTTTGATCTATAATCATCAGGTGGATCTTATCACGCATAGAGTCATCATTAATGACTTCTCAATAGTTTAAACTAAGATAATATTACTTTGACAAACCGGAATCCCAAAGTGAGTTACTTTTTCTCTAAGGTTGTTTAAAATCAAGTTTTTATTAATTCCACAATTGCTAATATCAATCATTCAAGTTTCTTCTCAAATTTTATTGTTTTTCATTTCATTATTACTAGCACCATTCATTAATTCCCTGTAGATTGATCATAGTACTTACTTTTTACTATTAAGAGTGATTAAGCACTTTTTTACATATATTTTTAACTGGCCACATGACATCGATCAGGGACCTCCGACGACATGTAAAGTGACTATCAGCTCCGCCGTCCTCGCTTCGCCTCCCCCACCAAGGTCCACCACCATCGCCACCCACTTGAGTCCTTTTATGCATCATAGTGGAATTAAGAGGCTCCTTGAGAAGCCACCATTTTTGACTCCCATGCAAGGTCTACTGGTACCCTTGTCACTCAGATATACTTTAACATAAGAGAAAAGATGATGTTTGAAGAGGAAAGGAAGCCCAAGGTTGTACTAGCCATCATGTATGCCGACAATGGCAACCGGAGACATCATCTTGTCCATCTCTATCACGCAAGCCCACATCCATCGCCAACCATTTGGAACGTTTGTCTTTATTGGAAAGAAAGGTGCACTGGCTTCCATACTTAAATGTGTTAATCAGCAGTTATACAAACCAATGTTTTTGTGATCGGACCGGACCGGTTCAACTTGGAACCGCACACACACTACCGGTCTAGTTTAGTTATTTTTAACCGTATCCGATCTTGCAGGACGGTTGGTTGAACCAGCTAACCGGAAGCAGTGATCCAACAAGATTTTATTTATTTGTGTTGTAAAGTGAAAACAGAAGAGAAAATAAATGGAGATGATGACAACATTGCATATCTACAATCACATGTTTGTTGCAGGTCGTGGGGTAGAAGAAGACGGATTTTGTAGATGACAACAGTTTCAAGCAAAATTTCTCTTTGTGCGAGTTAACCATGGAAGCTTGTGAAGATAAAAAAACTGTGAGATTGAATGAAGAAGATAAAGAGTAGATATGACCATATAGTTCATATGATATTGTGCAAGTAAAGTGGTAATTATTACTTTATTAGGAAATCCAAAAAGAAAAAAGTAGGGTGCAACATAGAAAATGATATATCAAGGAAAATAAGTTTTTTATAAGAGTTAATTGTTATTTTCGTGCTTATGCTTTGGTTTGTTTTTCTATTTTCATCTAAAAGGTTTTTTCTCTTTGAGTCCTTAACTTTTTAAAATGTTATTATTTTCATCTATTTTTGTTAACTTAGTTAATTATGTTTGTTAAATTAGGCAATTAAGTCATTATATAAATAAAAACTTAACTTAAGTTATTTGTATACTGACTTAAATATCTCTAACTTAACAAACACAATTAATTAAGTTAATAAAAATAGATGAAATTAACAAACTTTTTAAGAAGTTAGGGACTCTGAAAAAAAAAATTGGATGAAAATGATAACATAGATTAAAACTAAAGGAGGAAAATGACAATCATTTTTTTGAATGACAAGTTAGTTATTTGTTTATTAGTATTATCAATTTAATAATTATTTGTTAACGTCAGGGTTCATCTGCCCTTTGACTACTAGCCCAAAAATCATTTACACAAAAATTACAATTACCTCTTTTTATAATTAGAAGTTTGTTTCAAAAGAGTAACATGTATAATTTGCTGAAAAGTAGGGTCAAAATTATAGATAATATTTTTATTATTATATATTTTTATTCAATAATAATTATAAATAACTTACTATTATAATTTAATTATCTGGTTATTAACACGTTCGATTGATCAGACCCGTCCAACCTATAAACCAGTTGAGTGGCCGATTCGATCACCGGTTTAATTTTAAAAACATTGATACAAACTTTTACAAAATATATTTCAAAAAGAAAATTCATAAAATGTCTTTTTTCTCCCTTATCTTCTTCAACTGTCCCTTAAAGAATTTATTCTTAAAATGTCTCATCTAGACAAAGTGTCCGTGCCTCCTTAGACCAAGGGTGGGCGATTATATAACGGACGAATCAAAATCATACACATGTCCTTTTATGTTGTGGGGCACCTTGGCAGCGCCTGTGGCGCCTTCACGGAACACGTGTATGATTTTGAGTGGCTAATCACATCTTGTCTAAGGAGGCAACATCGTCTAGTCTAGAGAGGACATTTAAAAAGATTTTAAAAAAGAATATTTTAAGAATTTTTCACATCGGAATGCTATGGCACTTTTCATTCTATTAATTGATTAACGCTAGGCTCCCGAGTTTATTAAATGAAAGAAAAGAAAAGGAAAAAAAGAGAAATGAAATTAGAGAGAGAAAATAAATGAATAAAAAGAAAATTAAGGAGAGTAAAGAAATAAAAATAAATGAAAAAAAGAAAAAGACATTATATTTGAATGTTCTTGGGTTCGAAAGAAATGAAAAGAAATTAAGAATTTTATATGTTTTATTTTTTTTCTTTCCATTTTTTCCGTTTCGAAAGAAAAGTTTTAAGGGAAATTTTTTGAAAATCTTCCTTTAATTTCTTTTTATTTTCTTTTTTAAAAAGAATTGAGAACATAATTTTTTTTACTTTCATTTCCATCTTTAAAAAAAAACTTAAGAAGATAAATTATTTTCACTTTTCATTTATATTTTTTTCATGTCTCTTCTTAAACGAGACTGGGGAACACATTGAAATAGATAGATAACTTTTCGACCTCAAAATCCAAAATCAGTATATTAGGGTTTGTTTGGTTGTGGTTGATACCATTACCAAATTACTGCCCACTCTCCCTCACCAGTCACCACTCCACTGACGACATCAGTCATCTCAAAATGGAGGAGCTTCTAATCTCTTTCATGTAATTTGGTACCCCCCACACATAATGATTCATCTTGTTCATCGTTTCTCATTTCTTCTTTCTCAACTCGAATGTTTCAACCATTTGTATTATGCACAGGAAATGACCACCTGACACCGATTTAGTTGCCGTTGGTTTGAATTTGAACCACCCCTGAAGTCCGGTATGCTCAAATTCTTTCACATTTCTTTCATTTCTGTAGAATTTTGCTTCACGTCTCCTTTCAAACATCAAAAATCATCTTACTGAAAAGAAGGAAGTTTCAAACTCTTGTATTGATGTAGTATTCTGCCGCTGAAGTTGTGTGGGACATTATTCAAAGCGATATATCATTATTTGTTTTATATTATATAGTTATAATGTTGTTTTTATTTTATTTCGGTTAATATTGAATGTGTTGATTTATTAACACAAGAGTGATTATATAATCAGAGTCAGAGAAAAAAATTACTGATAAAAAGGGTGTAAAAATATTTTTGTGGTTATGATGTTATAAGTTGTAATAATTTACTAATCAGATGGTTTAACTGTTAGACATTGCTTGGTTATTTAAAGAGTTAATTGGTTAAATAACCTTCTTTTTTTCAGTTTTATGTACTCAGAGATAATAAATCCTTGTTGCAGCTGGGTTAAACATCAGTTGGAATATAATATTGGCATTAAGATTAATAGTATATAATTAGTTTATTATGTATAGTGTGACATTAATGTGTAATTATTATGTATAGTGTAAGTAATATGTAGATGGGTCAATTTGGGTAAAATGGGTGAACCCGCCATAGTACAACTGTCACATGACAGTTAATAGCGGTTGGTTCTAACCGACTTGTGTATGTATATAAAGGGATGTACTCAATCATTATAATGCAATCGTAATCTTCATATAGATTTCCCTCTAAAGTTTCCCTCCATCCTATTTTGTGTGTTCAAGTTCATTGTTCATTGTGGTGTTTCGGTGCCTCCCTCAACAACATCAAAATAGGATTTGATTATCCAAACATCAAAAATCTGATTATTGCTTCTTCATGTTTAGTGGGGTTGTTCTTCCTTATGATTGAGTCAATGACTCCTCAAAGTAAAACCAATTAACCAAATAAATAGGGTATGTGGGATCATCTCCACAAGAAACATGCGGGTAGCCTTGCTTCTTATACAAAATAATAAATTGCTCGAGACTGGAATGAAATTTAAGCTTATAAACTAATAGCTCAACAAAGAATTGAACTTCATTTAAAACAATAAACTATTATATTATATATGATTAAGAGCCCAAAAGATCTAAACTTAAACTGATGGTTTGGAGTATTATTTATATAAATGAGCTATACCTTCATTAAGTTATGAAGTTCTGTTCTTATGTTAGCATACTCTATTTTTTCTAGCTTTAACAGCCTGCCTATGTTTATGTCCTGTATGTGTCCATCTTTGTCTTGCAAATGTACAAATTTTAATCCTCAAGATGAATTGATGATTTTTAACTTTTTGGAAAGACAATTGTACATCATCAAGCTTTACCTCTAGAAAATTTGTGGAGTAGAACAAACAAAAAGTTAGGATCATGAAGCATTGTATTGTGTAATGTTGCATTTCATGTCTTTAATATAGATGTTTTATGCTCAACTAAATGTTGCACTCTTCAACAGGCAACCAGTGCTTGCATTTTCATGCTTCAATGGCAGAATATGAAAACAGCCACCATAACTATTCCACACAAAGCGAGACCGCACTGCAAGCTATAAACACCATAATACAACTCCATTTTGATAAGACCCTAGAGAAAAAACGAGCCGTTGACCAACAGAAAAAGGAGCTATGGAAGCTGTTCCAGCTCTTCTTCCTCTTCCTGTCCCTAGTGTTTGCGGCCCAGGTCAACTCCCCTCGCCTCAAGTGTCGCCACTGCTGGATACCCATTGGCCTCATCTCTCTTTCCCACCTCATCTTCTATGTGTCGGTGGCTCAGACCCTCCGGTGCATCAATGGGTTCAAATATCAGAGGAGATGCCACAAGCTGACCCTTGGGTTAGCCACCGAGCGGCTCAGGCAGATGAACACCAGAGCGGTTGATACAAGTGCTGGTGGTAAAGATGTTATAGGTGATGAGTTTGAGATACATTATCAGGAACCACCCAAGAGTTACTTTGGTAAGTTCAAGAGGAATTGGGCTTTACATTTTGGGTTCTTGATTTTGATCTATGTGTTTATGGTATCTTCATCTGTTGTTGTTCTATGCTTCTAAACTTTTGTGGTCTGTAATTTTGTTTAGCCAGCTAGATATTTTGTATTTGTTAAATGGTCATTTTACCCTAGTATCTGTAGTTCATCAGTTTGTAATTAATTTCTTTAGTCCTAACCAAATATTACTATAATTTTTTTGGTTTTTAATTTGCATGTTTAGGCTCTTTAATTTCAAAACTATAAAAGAAAATCCGTTGGTTTAGTTGTTCGTGTTTGTTTGTTTACTCGACGAGTCTTTAATGAATTGACACAAATAAACCAAGTAAACGGATGGAAATTGATCAGGTTTGACTTTATCTTTAGATTATAAGAGAAACATAAAAATCATATAAATTTACTATCACATCATGTGACATATTACCACATCCCCATTGCATCCTCTATAAGCTTGGAGGAAACTACCATTAACGATGTTTATTTTACCCGTTAAGTGGACATCAACTTTAAATACTAAAAAAATCGAATAATGTTTAAATGTTCAGGGTAATTGAACAACGTTTATGTAGGTTTTTTTGGTGAGGTGTAAAAGTACATAAATGCCTCTCACATGAAGTGCACGTGATGATAACTACTTAACAGGTAATAAACGAAGTTAACGAAATTGGATGAAAATGACAAGCTTTTTAAAAGTCAGGGACGCACGGAGGAAAAAGTTTATTTTTGGATGAAAATGACAAAATGCATCAAATATCAGGGACAAGAATGATAATTTACTCTTTATTAAATCATTTTTAGAGAAATCTACAATAACAAGTTTCTAGGAGGGCAAAACTATGAATGATAAACAGATATTACCTAATCGATCTTAACCTCTTATTCTAACCATCTACTCAAATGAAAATGTTCTAAGAAATTAAGCCTAGTCCTTGCTCAAGTACACTTTGTGCCAAGATTTCGTTTGCAGCTTCCGATGGGTGAAATCCATCCCAAAACACGTACCCTGTCGCGTTTGAACATGTGCCGATCGACCTCGCATTGCAAAGCAAAGAAGTCTCAACCACCCCAGTTCCACAACAACCTCTCCTTGACTCAAAGAAACCTACACATAATCGAATAAGTTAGCAGACAACTTTTACACATTCACTTATGGTTTTTTTTCTTTGTTATGTCATAAATGCCTCTCACATCTAGGTGTTATGGTATCGCCGCTAGTAATGATTAAGTTTAACTTATGATTTAACATGACATAACATAAGATGAGGGTGATAATGTGATGACAATATGACGAAAGAACTGAAAGACCACGATAACACATGGTCTTACCATGATCACTAGGCCTCGTGATAAGATCAAGAAGAGGATGATAGATGTCGAAGACCACAAGTTTTAAATCCGAATATTCGGCCACTAAATCCTGCGAGGTGATGTTTAGCTTGTTGTTAAACATCACGGCGTCCCTGTTAATCCAGCGTATACACTTATTGTGCCCCGAACCAAAGAGCGTGATGGCTGCAGGCAAACATCCGAGTGGTGGCAATGTTGCTACCCCAATCCTTCTTACTCCTAAACCGTAAAGGCTCTACATACAAATTAAGCTACTTATCATCCTTTTATCATCTAATAATTTTCATTGGGTTGTTTAAAGGTTACCTCTATGAATTTGTGGTATGATTTCAAAAGAATGTCTGCAATCTTTAAAGGTGTGTATAAATTTCTCAAAGCGGGATTAATGTAGTAGTTCTGAAGGAAATCGCTGCTTCCTGCACTTAAAATATGAATTGCAGTAGCAAATATGGCACTTGCTCTCTCGTTTCCGACCATACTAGCAACACGCCTTTGCCAGTCGTGGTAATGCTTTACTTGGCGGGGTAAACTAATCGCTTTCTACAAGATAACATGATTACTCAGACAAACAACCATCATATCATATAATATCATATCATATCATAATGGACAAAAAACGACCCCAAGTGGGTCGCTTGAAAAGAAGAATTACATATAGTTTTGCTGTCTGATCTGCATAACCAGAACCAGCAGAGGCAAAGTTGGCTCCAACCATGAAAAGTGTATCATTTGTTGTACTTAGATAAGGTGGTGGATATGTTTCAAACCCCAAGTATTCAGCTATTTGCACATAAAAAAAACCATTAAAAAAGAATTTATAACACTAAGAATAATGATGATTAAGATTATATTAATATAACTTTACCAGTGTAATCTGCTGCTAATTTTCCATTACAGAACCTGCCAGTGGGCTTATGAGTTATGAAATCTCTTCCATAAGGAAGGAAGTTTGCTCTTACTAAAGTATGGAGATGATTGTTGTTTCCAACGTCCATTACCGAGTCGCCGAAAATGCATAATGCTGGAACAAGAGGATCACCATTGATGAAGGCCACAAGAGAAGATAAAACTAAGAGCACATGCCTAAAATACTCCATTTATCTTTCTCCAAATTAATAAATGAGAATTTATACACAAACATAGTAAGTTGTAACAACCATTCAAGCAATCGAGTATAGGGACGTGTCTCAACTTGACTAAGGCGTATCCGATGTTTGAATTACCTTTCACTTTGCGTAGGGTTTGAAAAGGAGCCAGATTGCTTCATGATCTAATTTATGTAGCTTTACCCTGCACCTTTATATAAAATACTATTTTTCACGTTTTAAATCCGGGACCTTAATGTTATAAAACAACAACGTTAATAATTGGTTGAATGCCTGCCCTCAAAGAGATATTACTCAACTCTTGATTAAAATTCTCATGTATAAAAACTATTTTACAAATTTTCAAGTGTATGTGATTTTATTTATATCAGTTTGAGTTAAAAATAATTGAATAACAATTTACTTAAACTTAAAAAAATATATATGTCTTTACTTTGACATCTTATAAATTAATATATTCTCTTAAAAAAATATGTATACGGTATAAATATGTCAACACAAGTACTGCCTAACATTGTCATTAATAAAAAGAAATAAATAATTATTTGGTCTATAAAACATATAACCATAACAGATATTTAAATTTATTACAATTAACTATTAATAGTAGTTGTTTTATAAAAGGGACCGAGATATATCAATAGAAACTAAAAATTACAACAAAACACAAATTGCCTAATCAAGTTTTAACTTATAGTATTTAACTACACCATCCACTAAAGTTGTTTTGTTGGAAGCTATTATTATGGGCGGTCTCTTAAGAAGTTTGTAACAGACAAAACAAAGAAAATTGAAATTTTATTTAACAATTTTTAAGACCTCTGTTGTAAAAGATTTACGCAATTAACTCTAAGAACAGTAATAAACACAATTAAATTGAAGAACAATAATAATGATAGGGAAATTAATAATGAGATTTCAATTTGGAGAATTATAAGAACAGAGGCAATGAAGAATTAATTTGATTATAGTAACCAACTTCTAACTATCAGCTAAACACCTTTAAGCAAAACTAATACAGATTAGTACATCTCTATTGAAATGTAATCTAATGCTTATGTGTGTTAGATATTTTAGTGTAATTGGATTGACTAATGACCATTGTGACCATAATATCCATCAAACAAGTTAGGAGGTGCGGAGTGCACGCTTGTTTGAGTTTATTATGATCTTTGATATTAAAATCTTCTTAGGGGCGAAGCCCCTAAGCAACAGAGGTCCGGGGGCAGCGCCCCTGGGAGTGGGGTCCAAGGGGTAGAGCCCCTGGCTGGGGTCGAGCTGCCAGGTCAGCTTGGAAAAATTTTATTTTGGTAAAACATTGCTTTATAAAAAACGCACTAGAATTTGTTTTTCCTGAATTTTACATGTGAAATTAGAGGGTCAAAAATGTAATTTTGCATGAGAAAAACTGCCAAAGGCGGTTTCCCCATCCCTGAAGAATTTCGAATTTATAAAGATTACTCATCTTCTTCTTCTGGTTCATGTTCTTGAAAACACACACGAATTCATACTTCGATTTCTGAACTTGAGTTTTATCCGATTGAATATTTGGTGTGAACCCAAATAGTTTTAATCTGAAAGAGTATTTGTAACTCTCAAGTTTTCAAGTTATTGATCATTTTATAACAATTTGTCTACAATGTGCTTAGTTGTTTCATGATAAATTCGGTTCTGAGAAAGGTGAATTACCCCTTGATTATTGCAGCATACCATAGTATTTACTAAAGTAACACCAAAATCAAAGATGAGTTCTTTTAACTAGATGACTTCTTGAAATGCCTTAGGGGTTGTTTGTTTTTGGGTTGACCCGGCTGATCGGGCTGACCCGGCTGACCGGGTTGACCCGGCTGACCGGATGACTCGGTCAGCGGGTCAGCCCGTTTGATTTTGGCTTCGGTTCCGGCTGACCGGGTCTCTATTGCTGACCCAAACCTTGAAAAAAAAAGTTGCTAACCGGCTGACCCGCCACCCCACCGCGACCGCAGCCCGCCACCCCTCGTGACCCGCAGCCCGCCACCTCCTCGCAACCCGTAGCACGCCACCCCCTCGCGACCTGCAACCCGCCACCCTCTCGCGACCCGCACCCCGCCTTCCGCACCGCCTTTGTGTACGGTTGATTGCGGTGGTTGTCGGAATGTGTACGGTGATAGTGGTGGTTGTGGTGGTTCCGACCGGCTGTGTGACTCTAGTGGGTTTTGTTACTTAAATACTGAATCAATTTGGTTCTAGTCAGATACTAAATCAAATAGCCAAGTTTCAGTTAGATGCTTACCCAGTCAGAACTTCTAACTGGGTCAGCTTTTGACTCAATCAGATTTTACTTAGTCAGCGTAATCAAACAGCCCCCATGTAGATCTGCAGCTAACACCAACCCCCATAAAAGCATAACTAGCCACATACTTGCCTTTGTTTGAATCCTAAGCAAGGCTAAAATCAACAAATCCTTGACAACACCTACATTTGCAGCTCCTACAAGTGTTCAACGGTTTGGTTTACAGTTTATTCAATAATGAAAATTTCATGGGGCTAACCCCTTAACCGAACTGAACCGAACCGAATTAGAAATGGACCTAGGCTAACCGAACTCTACCATTTAAACCGATTTAACATGTTTATTTGGTTCGACTATCAGATTAAATCAATTAAAACGGTTATTATATGGTTTATTCCAATAACTAAACCGAATATCCAAGATTTTGTGTAATCGTTAACCGAACCGAAAACGAATTCAGAATTTAGTACGGTTAGTAACTGAACAAAATACTAAATTCACAATTCAAAAGTTTCGTATTTCGGTTTCGAATACGATTCGTTTCCATATAGTTCTGTTTTTTGATATTTTTAACACTCCTAGTAGCTTCACATTGGGCATCACATATTGACCTAATATCCCTTATACCATTCAGATATCTCAATATCAATTTCATAGCTTCCCAATGACCGTTAACAATACTAGACAACTATCTAGTCACCAATGCAACAACATACCCAAAATCGGGCCTAGTACAGACAATTAAATACATAAGACTTCCTACTGCATTTGCATAAGGAGTGCCTGCTATTTTCATACTTTTTTCATCTGTTACAAGACAGTCAGACAAGATAATCTGAAATGAGGGGCAAGAAGGGTCACTACTGCCTTGCTTTTCTCCATATAGAAATTATAAAGAACCTTGTCAATATAATACTTTTTAAATAAGAACAACTACTTGTTTACTTTGTCCTTTCTAATTTATGTACCCAACATCTTACTGGAGTTACCCAAATTCTTTATTTCAAATACTTCTATAAGCATCAGCTTTGTAACTTCTATTTCATTGTTGTCTTACAACACACAAGCATATCATCTATATAAAGCAAATGTACGCAAACTTTCTGTTGTATGTTAGGTTATTCAAGTGATATTATTGTCTTTGTTTAAATCCCCTAGCCACCATTCTAGCTTTAAACCGTGGAGCTTCCACCTCCTAATGCCTTCATTGAGCTTATAGATCAATTTACAATTATCAACAACCTTTTGATGTTTAGGCTTGTCTACCAAAACCAGAATTCCATTGTTCTTCAAAGAATCCATTTCTTCATCCATCGCTATAAGCCACTTCTCCTTATAACATGATTTTACATCCTCCTTATAAGTAAAAGGCTCATGTGTTTTCATCCTTAGTTGTTATAAAAACTCAAACAGAGATATCATCATTATATTTGTATCTAGATGGATGCACAATGGTTTTCATTATTCTATTGCTAGCTATACATATGTAAATATCACTAAATGTAGTATCATCATCATTTCCAATACTATTCTATAATGACTAACACTATTTTCCAACAGATCACCATCATCAATAGGTGCTAGCTCCATCTCAAATTGACTACCCTATATTGACCTGTATCACCTCCAGTATTCATGGTCTGTGTGACCATCACATCTTTGTATATCATATTTTCTTTAAATAACACAATTCTGCTAACAACCACCTTTAGGCTTACATCATCCAAACTCCACAATCTATTTACAGTGACCACAACTTTTGCTCAAAGTTTAAATGTTTTTAGTTAAGCTTGCCTTGACTTACATGAGCATAAGCCAGTGAACCAAGTTTCTTAAATGGCCATAACTTAGTCTGGTGTGGGCCCAAGCGTGGAGGAGCAAGTTATAGCCTTTTTGAAGGACCAAAATCGCTTGTCAAATGGGGCTTCACTAAAATGGCCATAAGTTGGGCTAAAAGTCTCCGTTTTGGGCCTGCTACCAGTCGAAACGATCGGTGGACAGAGGAGCACGTTTTCACAAACGTCGTAGGCAGTTTGGGTCATCGTTTCGACCCAAAAATGGCTTATTTATGAGTTATTTTAATTTTTGTCTTATTTTTAGATTTTGTTGGACTTTACATTTGGCCCAGGTTTTGACCCATCTATGGTTTGTGGCCCATTCGATTTTTGTTTTATTTCTTTATATACATGTAAGAAACGGTAGAATTATTATTGAAGTTTATAAAAAAAGCTTTTGTTTTCTCTCTATCATAGTGTGTGTTAGTGTGAATTCCTGATTATCGGCATTCTTTGTGAATCAACGATAGTTAAAAGAATTGTTCTTGGTATTCTCGTTGAATCAACAGGTCCAATTGTTTATCCTTTTGTTTTCGCCTACATCAGTTGGTATCAGAGCTAAATTTCCTGATCAAGATGCCTCTAAGGAGAAGACCTCTTAATGATGTTCATGAGCAGGAATTGGAACAATATATTATGGTAAGGATGGAGGAGCAGTTAGATTAATTTTTTGATCAGTTGGCTGATCAAATGCAATATTTAATGAATCAAGGAGGGCGTAATCATAATCGTCATGAAGCATATGATGAAAATCCGTTTTATGAGGGTGACGGTTCTTCTTTTGACGAACACATACACCAGAATCGAAGGGGTGATAATAGGCGTTGGAAGGCAGGAATGAGAACTAGTATTCTTGAATTCGATGGTGATACTTTGAATCCAGAAAAATTCATTAATTGGCTTGTTGTTGTTGAAGAAGTTTTCGAATTCAAAGAGGTTCCTGAAGACAAAAAGGTTTTGTTGATCGCTACCAGGCTACGTGGAAGGGCTTCTGCGTGGTAACAACAATTGAAACTGACTCGAGAGAGAGAGTTGGAAAGCCGAAGGTCACAACTTGGAGGAAGATGAAGAAGTGCATGAGGGCCAACTTTATTCCTCATAATTACCAACGATTAATGTACCAACAGTTACAAATTTGAGACAAGGGTCTAAGTCTGTTGAGGACTACACGACTGAGTTCTACCAATTAATTGCAAGAAATGATATTCAAGTAACTGAAGAACAACTTATTTTTCGTTACATTAGTGGACTGGTGATAAATGGAAAACTACCTTTAAAACTCGTGAAGGATTGTACGAATGGTTGGTAATGCCTTTTGGTTTGTCAAACACACCTAGCACGTTTATGTGTGTGATGAATCAGTTGCTCAAGCCTTTTATTAGGAAGTTTGTGGTTGTGTATTTTGATGACATTCTTAGTTATAGTACTTCTTCCAATGAGCACCTCATGAATGTCAAGCAAGTTTTGTCCTTACTTTGCAGGGATAGTTTTTATGCAGCAACAAAGAAATGTGTTTTTATGGCCCCTAAAGTTCCGTGTTTGGGGTATGTTGTTTCTAGCGGGGGAATACAAGTGGATGAATATAAAGTAGCAGATATCACAAATTGGCCAAATCCTACTACCATTATTAAAGTTCGTAGTTTACATGGGCTTGCTTCTTTTTATAGGCGATTCATTCATATTTCAGTTTTATTAAGTGACAGACTGTATGAAGGGGAAGACTTTTTAAAGGACAGAAGAGGTCGAGCTTGCTTTTCAAGTTATAAAAGACAAGCTCACCACATCACGTATTCTTGTATTGCCTGATTTTTCTCAAGTATTTGAACTTCATACCGGTGCCTCAAAAGTCGGGATTGGTGGGGTGCTTAGTCAAGGTGGCCGACCTGTTGCTTACTTTAATGAGAAGTTGACAGGTCCAAAGTTGAGGTATAGTACTTATGATTTGGAGTTTTATGCAGTGGTCCAAGCTGTAAAGCATTGGCGTCACTATCTGTTTCACAAAGAGTTTTTTTTGTTTACTGATCATGATTCTTTAAGGCATATTCGTACGCAAGACAAGGTGTCACATAAGCACGCGTGTTGGTTAGCATTTCTTGAAAAGTTTACCTTTGTAGTTAAACACAAAACTGGAGTTTCAAACCGAGTTGATGATGCCCTAAGCAGGGTGAGTAATCTGCTTGTGTTTATGAGGGTTGATGTGCTAGGCTTAGATGTCATTCTTGAGCAGTTAGCCATTGATCCATATTTTTTAGTTATTATGTAGGATGTGCAGATTGGACATAAGTCAGATTTTCTTGTACAAGATGGTTTTCTGTTCAAGGGGAATCAACTATGTATTCCTGATCCAAGTTTACATTTACAGATTACTAAGGAGTTGCACGGTGAAGGGCACATTGGTCGTGATCGTACTCTACAGTTGGTACAAGCTTCTTATTCCTGGCCTACTATGAGGAAAGAAGTGGATCGTTATGTTAAGAGGTGTCGTATTAGTCAAGTTTCTAAGGGCACAACTAGTAACACGTGCCTCTATATGCCATTGTCGGTTCCTTTGTAGCCATGGGTTGATATTAGCATGGATTTTGTGTTGGGGTTGCCATGTACACAAAGGGGTATGACTTTATCTTTATTGTTGTTGACAAGTTTTCTAAGATGGTTCATTTTATTCCCTATAAGAAGACAACTGATACTATTAATGTGGCACAAATTTTTTATCATGACGTGTATCACTTACATGGGTTGCCTTCTTCTATTGTTTCTGATCGGGATACTCAATGTTTGAGTCACTTTTGGTGCAACCTATAGAGGATGGTGAATACCCAACTCAGTTTCAGTAGTGCTTATCATTCACAAACAGACGGCCAAACTGAAGTTGTAAACCGTTCACTTGGTAATTTGTTGCGATGTTTAGTCGGTGATTATGTGAAAGCATGGGAGTAGAAACTATACCAAGCTGAGTTTGCTCATAATCATGCTGTTAATTGAAGTACCGGGTTTAGTCCATTTCAAGTAGTCTATTCTTCTCAACCTCGGGGGCCCACTTGATTTAATGTCACTTCTTGTATCTAGCTCTATTCCAAAAAGGTTCCAAGATTTTATGGAGGAATTGCATGAAGTTCATAAAGTTGTTCATCATAACTTGACCCAAGCGAATTCCAAGTACAAGAAAGCTGCTGATAAAAAACGAAGGCATAGGATTTTGAAGAAGATGACTTTCTTTGGGTTGTGCTAACTAAAGATTGTTTTTCAGTGGGGGAGTACAACAAGTTGTCTGTCAAAAAGATTGGTTATGTTGAAATTGTGCAGAAGATAAATCCCAATGCATATCGACTAAAGTTGCCTAGCCATATTTGATGTTTTGATATGTTTAATGTGGAACATTTGTTGCCTTATCATGGTGATTCTTCTGATGATGAGCCCGTTGAGAATTCGAGGACGAATTTTGTCTACCCAGGAGGGAATGGTGTGGGTGCAAGTGTGGAGGAGCAATCTATAGTTTTTCTAGAGGCCTAAGATCGCTTGTCAAATGGGGCTTCACTAAAATGGCTATAACTTGGGCTAGAAGTCTCCGTTTTTAGGCTTGCGACAGTCTAAACGACCGTTGGACCGAAGAGCATGTTTTCACAAATGCCATAGGCAATTTGAGTAATTGTTCGGCCCAAAAATGGCTTTTTTATGAGTTATTTTAATTTTTATTTTATTTTTAGATTTTGTTGGATTTTACATTTGGCCCAGGGTTTAGCCAATCTATGTTTTGTGAGTCATTTGACTTTTTTTGTTTCTTTATATGCATGTAAGAAATGAGTGGAATTATTATTGAAGTTTATAAACAACATTTGTTTTCTCTCTATCACAGTGTGTGTTAGTGTGAATTCCTGATTATCGACATTATTTGTGAATCAACAATAATTAGAAGAATTGTTCACGGTAATCTCGTTGAATCAACAAGTTCAATTGTTTATCCTTTTGCTTCCGCCTACATCATAGTCTCTCTCCAAACCACCTCTCCAAAGGGGTATTTAAACTAATTGTTGTAAAAGGAAACTATATATGATATGTTGTAGTGGACGCAATTTCAGTCTAAAAGATATTTTGGTAAACCTGCATTATGCCAAAAGATGTCTGTTGTTTGTTGTGGTACAGTTACAACAAAGGAGACTAGCTCTTAATGATACATATTAACTATTTAGCATGAAAGTTACCTCTTAACCATTAAGAGTTAGAGCTGTTTGGAAACTTCTGAATGGTTAAGTGCTGAACCAATAAAAGGTCTGAACCATTAAGTGCTGAACCATTAAGTGCTGAACCATTAAGTGCTGAACCATTAAGAGGTCTAAACCATTAAGAGGTAGTATATTGTTTAACTATTCAAAGGCAAATGTCTGACCAATTCAGATAATATGTCTTAACCATTCAACATTAGAACTCTTAACTATTTAGTATCAGTATAATGCTTAACCATTCAGAGGTAAATATCTTAACCATTCAGACATGTGCTCGCGAAACAAACAGTCTGAACCATTAAGTGCTGAACCATTCAGATATGTGAACCATTAAGAGGCTGATTAAGAGGTTGCCAAATAGCCCCTTAGTCTTTTAATGACTATTAAAAGACTACCAAACAACTCTTTAGTTTATTTATTAGTTCTATTAAACCCATTTGTTGTGGTGTGTAAGGAACTGTTATATGTCTAGCTATTCCATAATCCTTACAAAACATATTAAACTTGAGAATACAGAATTAAAAACTGTTATCTGTCCTTGGTGTTTTTAACCTTATTTCAACTAATATTTTCCATTCTTTGAACTTAGTAAATGTCTCATCTTTTTTTGAGACATCTACCTAAACCCTTCTTGAATGATCATCAATTATGGACAAGAAGTACTTTGCTCCACCTAAAGAAGCAACCCTACTTACTCTTGGTTACTCTAAAAATAAAGTAAAGACTCATAAATAGGAAAAACAAACCCAACTATAACCGTTACTCCACTAAACCTAAGACCCCTTATTTCATGTGGAACATGCAATGTAACCGGCCTATTTCATGCAGAAATACAATGTAACCGCCCCACCACTTATTAAAAACAATACAAGAATGTTGTTAAATAAAAGTTACAGTTATCTCGTACCCATTTAACCCGATTTGCCCCAATCAAGATTATTTCCAACAACTTTGTGTTTATTTTTTTATATAAATAACTAGAGTAAATTATATTTTTCCTCCTTTAGGTTTATTGTAAATTTCAGGTTTTGTCCTTAAACTAAGAAAATTACAGTAAACATTCTTTACATTGAAAAAAGTTTACACGTTTCATCCTTTATTCTAAGGGACATTAATTTTGTTCGTTAAATAAGGTCATGTGTCTGACACGTGAAGGTTAATTAGACTTTTTACCCCTATAAACCCCATCCCACCCACCCCACCCTCAAATCTCTCTCATTCTCTTTCTCTCTCTCTCTACACAATAGCGACCGACCTTCAGCCACCACCATTCGCCATCGCCCGCTGCCACCATCTCCGACTACCTCCTGCCACATCCTAAATCACCATCACCCATCATCTTTCTCATAAATCTGACCATCGTTAACAAACTCCAATCTCAAGATATCATCATCATCATCTTCTACTTCTTCTTAGTTTTGATTTTTGCAGAGAGCTCAAATGGAGCGTCAATTTCAATAGAAGAAGGAAGACAAAATGGTCATCATCTGTTGTTGAGAGGAGGAAGAAAGAAAAGCAGGTACTTTCATGGTTTCTTGTCATCTGAGATCCAATCATTGGCTGCCATCTTTGAAGCTTTTATCCTTTTAATTCCTCCGCCTGTGAACGTTAGAAGAAGGTGGGTTTCTTCATCAGGTTTCCAAATCTGATTGTTTGGGTGATTTATTTGATAGAATACAATGGTCAAATTCAATGATGTTAATGGTGGACGATGATGATGTTGATATAATATGATGGTGAGCATGGTTGTTATAGTGAAGGTAGACGGAGATGACTATGTGAATGGTGGTGATGATGGTCAGGTTTGTTGTTGCTTTTGTGTAGAGAGAGAGAGAGAGAGAGAGAGAGAGAGAGAGAGAGAGAGAGAAGAGAGAGAGAGAGAGAGAGAGAGAGAGAGTTAAGGGTGGGGTGGGTAGGAAGGGGTTTAATAGGGGCAAAAAGACTAATTTACCCTCACATGCAATGCACGTGACTGGACTTAACAGAAAAAATTAACGTCTGTTAGAGATAAAGACAAAACGTGCAAGCTTTTTTAAACGTAAAGGACGTTTATTGAAATTTCTTTAGTTCAAGGATGAAACTTGAAATTTACTATAAAACTAAAGGATGAAAAGTGTAGATTACTCAAATGACTATCACTACATATATTCAAAACTTATATAATCAATAATCAAGACTATGAGTTCCTCCTTAATTAGAGAGAAGGCCCGATACCGATAGATACCCAGTCTTGGAAGTTAGAAAGTGACCGAGAGCTTTGTCACACTTCTAGTATAACTACACATTATTCGATCGCAATAAATGGTCACAAAAGTCATTTGTCGAAGTCGTCTAAGGACAATCTAAACTGGTCATGAAAGCGCATATATTTTGTGGTTGTTTGAATGTTGTAAATTGTTGTTTTATAGTTGTAAATTAGTGCTTAATGAAATTATCCACTTTAAAAAAAGTTGTAACCATCATCAATAATTGGCCATGTATAATATTTTGTTAATTTAAATTATAATATTGATTTGGCATTTCAGTCATTATCGATTTAAGCCCGTATGGAGACTCGGACCAGAAACACTATGATGCTAAACCGAATCTGGATACGTAATGTTGCATGCATTCGGTCAAGCTTTATTCTAAGCCCGTTGCGAACTTTATTCTAAAACTATTTCGAGCAATAGCTTTTGGAAATCGAGTTTGAAAGGAGTCGAGCTCAAGCTTTTATACATTAAAGGATCCGGACTCAAGCTACCATAAGTTAAACGAGCCATAGAGCGGAAAAAATGTAGACAAACAAAACAACCGTTGCAAAAGTTGGTTTATTTTTTTCATATATTTTCTCGAATTAACAAGAGAAGTGAATTTAATTGTAAATAATTATTGAGAGATTTTATGTGAAAAAACAAAAAAGTATTTGTTTTTTATGAAAATTGTTAGTGATTTTTGTGAGAAAAAACAGAAAGTATGTTAGTTTTTTATGTGTAATAAAATTTTCAAATAACTTTATATCTCCTAGTGACTCTCCTATTAAAAATATTTATTACTAGCTTAGTCATTATGTAATACACGGATTGAACAAATAATATATTAAATAATTAAAATTTATGCATTATAAAATCATGCTTGAAGATAAAAATATGATTATAAGTACTTATAAATAGCTACTTTAAGTATTCCTTAAAATTTTATTATATTAAAAAAATGTGATTTTTAAATATATCGTTTTAAGAAAAATGATTTTTTTTAAAAAAAGAAATGGTTATATTCTGTATTTTTAAATTTTTTTGTTTTTAAAATAATGTGTTTTTAATAAAAAATAGGTTTTTGATTTATTAGATTACATATTTTAAATTTAAAAATACTATGAGTAATATTATTAGTATTCAGTATTAGTATTAATAATGTATAAAAAATGAGAAAGTAAGTATAATGAGGTCTATAATTATTTCACGCTTATTTTAGTTTTTTTCGATAGATAGATGGGCTAGATGCTCATTAAATAAACGGTTTAAATTTTAATGTAAAATATATATGTAAAATAAACATGATTAGTTATAATATAATATTTTAAATGTAAAATATAATTAAGATTATATATACGTAATAGTTCAAGAAATAGAAAAATTATACCATTTTTTTTAACTCTCTTATGTAATAAGACTATTTTAAAATACTTTACCTATTTATATGTTTTTTTAAAAAACAACGATTTAAAATATTATGTTAATAAATGTTTAATGTTTGAGAATATTTTATATTATATAAAACTTTAGTTTTTTGCTATTTAGATTTTAATTAAAAGATGTTATTTTTAATTTTCTTCATAAAATTTATTTTAAATAAATATAATTTGATTTAAAAAAATAGATAAAAGAGAAACATAACAATTAATAAAATTTATTTTTTAATAAGAGAGAGAAATTTGTATGAGTATTTAAATTAATATAATATCATTTTGAGGGAAATTTGATGTGTGGATGTCTAAAAAAAGGACAAGTGGTAAAACATGAGTTAAGAGAATGACAAATGACAAAATTTTTTTTTACTTTATTAGATGTTATTGTAGATGGTTTTGTCACTAGGGGTGAGAAACTTGGAGATTTTTGTACTTATGAGTTTCGATTAAATCACTTTTGAAAATATCTACTCTAAATTAGTTTACATCAGAACAAAAAATATGAATTGTAAACAAAATAATTCCTAATCCATCTTAATATCATATTGTAACATTTTACTCTAATGTTATTGTTCTAAGAAATTAAGCCTATTCCTTGGTGAAGTAGTTCTTGTGCCAATATCTCATTTGCAGCTTCAGATGTGTGAAATCCATCCCAAAATACATACCCTTTTGCATTTGAGCATGTGCCTGTTGACCTTGCATTGCACAACAAAGAGCCCTCAACCATGCCACTTCCACAACAACCTCTCCTTGACTCGGAAAAACCTACACATAATCAAATTACTTAGCAGACAGTTTTGCCTCATTTACTTATGAATATTAAAAATGATATGTTTTACTTATGAATATTAAAAATGATATGTTTTAACCGACCCACCTACAAGGCTGTGATGGTAAACAACAAGTGATGGTCAAATAATAGAATGTTACCATAATCCTCTGGCTTCATGATTAGATCAAGAAGAGGATGATAGATATCGAGGACCACAAGTTTTAAGTCCGGGTATTCATCCACTAGATCCTGAGACGTGGCGTTTAGCTTGTTGTTAAACATCACTGCGTCTCTATTTATCCTGCGTATACACTTATTGCGCCCCAAGCCAAAGAGTGTGATTGCTGCAGGCAAACATCCCACTGGTGGCAAAGTTGTCACTCCGATCCTTCTCACTCCTAAATCGTAAAGATTCTACATACAAAGCTACATATCACCGTTTCGTCATCTAATAATTTTCATTGGCTTGTTCAAAGTTTACCTTTATGAATTTGTTGTATGATTTCATAAGAATGTCTGCAACCTTTGAAGGAGTGTATAATATCCTCAAAGCGGGATTAATGTAGTAATTCTGAAGGAAATCACTGTTTCCAGCACTTAAAACATGAATACCACCTGAAAAGATGGCGCATGCTCTCTCTTTACCGACCATGCTAACAACAAGGCTTTGCCACTCCTTGTAATACTTTACCTGTCGGGGCAAACTAATCGCTTTCTGCAGCAATAAATAAACAAACGAATGTTGTATTATATCATATCAAATCATATTAAAATGAGCAAAAATCGCTTATTTAAGTCTCCTTTGTAGTTTAAACAATATGAGTTACATAGAGTCTTGATGTCTTGTCTGCATAACCAGCACCCGCGGAGGCAAAGTTCGCGCCTTCCATGAGAAGTGTATCATTTGTTGTACTTAGATAAGGTGGTGGGTATGTATCAAATCCCAAGTATTCAGCTGCATATACATAAAGGATATCGTTAAAAAAGAATTTTAAAAAGAATATTAACAAAGACTTGAGGTTACAATATATTTTTACCTGTATAATCAGTTGCTAATTTTCCATTACAAAACCTGCCAGTGGGCTTATTAGTTGTGAAATCTCTTCCATAAGGAAGGAAGTTTGCTCTGAGCAAAGTGTGGAGATGATTGTTGTTTCCTGCATCCATTACAGAATCGCCGAAGATGCATAACGCAGGAACAAGAGGATCACCATTGATGAAGATCACAAGAGAAAACAAAACTAAGAGTGCATGCCTAAAGTACTCCATTTAATTCTCTTACATCCCAAAATAATAGATCGGTCAATTTATACATGAAGATCTTAAGCTATAACAACCTTCGGGTAAAGGGGAATCAAGAATGATTCTCGTATTCTTTTGTTTTCATACATTATTTGATTTGTTATATATCCACGTTTTTTTATCATTTTACTTATTATCATGGATTCAGTCATTATTAAGACCATTATCTAAGCGTTCGCTCTTACAGTTATTTAAAACATCGGATATATATATTATTAGAAGTTGTGTATTTATTTTTTAATTAATAATAATAGATATTTTAGTAGGTATTTTTGATTCACTAATTTACTCAGAATCCCAATTTAGCTTAAGTTTGGGCACGGCTTTGAACAAAGCTAATTTGTTTAATCTGAAAAAGGTTCATCCATCTACTCTATATGTGGTATAGACACAATGATAATTTTGTAAATATGAACCGGTTTCTATTTTAGCAAAACGTATTTCAGAAAGTATTGACAGCTGACTAAAACAACAACTCATTTTCTAATTGGCGATCATTAAGGAGAATCTATTAACGATATGGATCATTTCAAAAAGATTAGTTCACAGTCCCCCACGTTGTGACAGGGGTGTAAAACGTGTCAAGTATCACCAATTTTACACCACCATCAGCGGCCATTAATATTGAAAAACTCATATTCAAAAAGTTGAACACCACACGTGAAACTGTTGGGTGTCGAATCCAGTAAACAAAATATATAAATGTGAACCTACCGTACATACACTAATAATAATATGAGCGGAATTAGGATCCGTGTGATCAGTGACACGGGTTAATAAAGTTTATATTAAAACGATTCAAGTTCAAGTACGCTTGTTATGAAAACAAAATAATATGGAGGGATTTTAATACCAAAAACTAAAATTGGGAAAAAATGTAAAAGTAAAAAATAAAATTAGAGCACGCTAACACGCCCGTGTCAAAACTGCAAAAAAAATCCTGCGCGACCGTGTTAAGGTTTTGTCAAGAAGAAAATAAATTTGGTTTTTTAATGACAAAAAAATATTGAAACTAATATAATGTAAAGAAAAATCAAATTTTATAAAATAGTTTTAACACAAGGGTTATTTCTTGATTTAATCTGGCTTACAATCAGTAACGATTATGCTTCAACGCTCATTTATGTAAACCATTTGTATCGATATTAGACATCACACCATTCGGATATTCTCTCCATCTAGACTTAGCAAGTTGCATCACTACTTTTGTCAATTCAACAAGTTTAGTTCTTGAGGTGTGTTATCTTCTTCAATCCCTTGTGGTGTCTCATCATACCATTCTTCTTCTTGATCCCAATGCTTTGCGTCTTTTGCTATAGATGTGATCAAGACTCTAAGCTAACTCGGTGTGTTGTCAAGTAGAGTTCCTTCACAAGAAGCATTTATTAAACACCTCTCTGATGGTGCTAGCCATTCACAGAAGTATTGAAGCAATTGGTGCTTAGATATACCATGTTGTGGATATCTAGCAACAACTTCTGAAATTCTCCCAATAAGTGTGAAAGCTTCATTTTTTGATGGTTTGACCAAGATGACCTCTTTACGTAGCATGGAAGCTTTCAATTCCGGAAAATACTCGTTTAATAATAACTTTACAAGATGATTCCAAGTGGTTACCGACCCTGGTGGTAGGTAATAAAGCTATTCTTTTGCTGAGTCTCACAAAGCAAAAGGAAATGTCCTTAAATTGATTTGCTCTTTAGTAATATTATGTGGTTTCATTGCAAAACACACAAACTGGAATTCTTTTAAGAACTTTTAAGGATCTTAATTGTCTAGACTTTGGAACAAAGGAAATAGCTAAAGGAGTCCGGATTTAAGCTAGAGGTTCTCCATAGCAAGGTAATTTATGCAAAGTGGTTGTTGGATGACATCATGAGTCGTCCACTCCCTAAGTATTTGTTCAGCTGCCATGGTGTTTATGAAAAGATGTACCTGTACTTATAAATCTTGGAACAAAACAATTAAAATCGTCATATTCCCAGCAACGAAGCCAATTTGTTAGGTGTTGAATCCATCAAATAAAAATATATAAATGTAAACCTACCATGCACACACTAAGGATAGTATGAGCGGAAGTATGATTTGTATCCTTAGGGATACAGGTTAATCAAGTTTATATCAAAATAATTCAAGTTCAAGTACACTTTTTATGAAAACAAAGTAAAATGGAGGGATTTTTATAAGAAAAACTAAAAGTAGATAAAAAGAGTAGAAAAATTATAGCACACTAACACGGTCATGTCAAAATTACAAAGGCATTACACCATTCGGACTTCCCCTCCTTCATATGTCTAATTAAACACAGTTCGTTGACTAGAAGCAACCCGCTATTCTAAGCTCACGCCGTTCAGTTCTAAGTGTGCGGGTTGAGGTGATAGAAGTATTGATTATAGTTAAGCGTTCACACTGTTCGAAATGTTTAACAAGATTGAATGACTCTATAATGGTCTTTGGTTCATAGACAAGCAAAAAACATTATTTGTGTTTTGAATCAAAAAATTAAAATTTGATTAAGGTTTTAAAATTTAAAAAATTTTAATAGAAAAATTAATAAGCAGATTAGGTTTATTAACACTCAAATATATACCGAAGTAGATCTTGGTTTAAGCTCAAGAATCACGCAAACAAACCATTTGAATAAACAATCACATCACATAAGTTACGAATCAAAATTAAGAAACAAGTTCAAGTGTAAAAAAAATGGTTCTAGTTGGACATGTCGACTAGATCAATGGAGCTAAAAATAAATAAAAATTTATAATACGAAAAAAATATATATTTAAGAGAAAACCATCAAAACTTGAAATCTCTTCCCTCCTTTTTTTCCTTTTTCATGTCCCTTCCAAGAGATCCAAAAAAAATTTCCCTTTTTTAATTTGTCTTTAATAAATAGATGGGATTAGAAATTTTATATCCTTAAGATTTTGGTGAATTTGTTAAAATGAAAAGCCATGTGATCTTCAAAAGTTACATCTTAACTTTTTATTTTAATTCAAGCAATAATATCACACAATCTATCTTTCCAATAATATATATATAAAAAAATCAAAATTCACACCATATTCTTAAATACTTCCAATTGTTATAATACTCCAATAGTTATCACAAGACTAGTTTTATAACGTTAAGAACTTAATGAGAATTGTAAAAGCAAGAAGAAAAGAAATATATAACTTATGAAAGTGTATACAAGAGGTGCATCTTCTCCTTTACCTTGAGGTGGTATTTATACTACAAAGATCAATCATTTTGGCAGACAAGAAAAACTATTTTGGTAGATAAATAGCATAGTAAACTTATCTATAAGTTTGATAAAGAGTTCATCCACTTGCTATGGTAATAATTCATAATATCCCCCTTGGATGACACTTTTCAAACTTCAAGAGTTTAAGTACTGTATCGTTAGAAACCTTGCTAAAGAAAAACCCAGTGGAAAAAATCTTATCTAAGGAAAAAAGAGTACAGCTTATAACTCCCCCTCAAATTGTCTTTTGTAGATCATCACATTGCGTGTACGTGCTGCATACCAATATCATAAACATGTTTTTTGAAATTTGTTTTAGGAAGTGCCTTTATGAAAAGATCAGCTAAATTGTTGCTAGATTGAATGTATCTCATTTCAACTTGTTTATCTTTAATAAGATCTTGAGTGTATGAAAAGAATCTTGATGGTATACGTTTTGTTTTGTCACTTTTAATATACCCTTTTTTATTTGTGAGACACAAACTAGATTATCTTCATAGATTGGAATTGCATTTTCATCTTTCTTCAATCCACAAGAAGTTTATATAAGTTGTGCCAAGATCTTAACCATACACATTCTCTTGAAGCTTCATGTGGTGCAATGACTTCAGCATAATCTGATGATGTCGCAACGAGTGTTTATTTCTGAGAACGCCATGAAATCGTAGTTCCTCCATTTTTAAATATGTATCCAGTTTGAGATATTGCTTTATGGGGATTAGATAAAACAAGCCAAATCAATAGTACCTTGAAGATATTAAAAAATATGTTTAATCCCGTTCCAGTGTCTTTTAGTAGGAGCTGAACTAAATCTTGCTAACAAATTAATTGCAAAAGAAATGTCAGGTCTCGTACAGTTGGTAAGATACATAAGAGCTCCAATTGCACTGAGATATGGTATCTCTGGACCAAGAACCTCTTCATTATCTTCACAAGTACAGAATGGATCATTATCAACATTAAGTGATCTAACAACCATCGGTGTGCTTAAAGGATTTGCTTTGTCCATATTGAAACGCTTTAAGAGTTTCTCAGTATATGTTGACTGATGTACAAATATTCCATTATGCATATGCTCAATCTGCAAACCAAGACAATATTTGGTTTTCCCAAGGCCTTCCATTTCAAATTCTTTCTTTAAAAGAGCAATTGCTTCATTTATTTCCTTTTGCATCCCAATTATATTTAGATCATCAACATATATAGCTATAATTACATATCCTGATGTTGTTTTCTTAATGAAGACGCATAGACAAATAAGGTTACTTGTATATCCTGTACTTGTCAAATAATCACTCAAACGATTGTACCACATCCTTCCAGATTGTTTGAGTCCATACAAGGATCTTTGTAATTTGATAGAATACATTTCCTTAGGCTTTGAGCTTAATGCTTCGGGAAATTTAAAACCTTCAGGAATTTTCATATAGATGTCACTATCTTGTGATCCATATAAGTAAGCTGTGACAACATCCATAAGACGCATCTCTAAATTTCTAGAGACTGCTAAATTGATTAAGTATCTAAAGGTTATTGCATCCATAACAGGGGAGTATGTTTCCTCATAATCGATCCCTGGACTTTGTGAAAAACCCTGAACTACAAGTCTAGCTTTATACCTTGTAACATCATTTTTCTCATTTCGTTTTCGTACAAAAACCCACTTATACTCTATGGGCTTTACGACCATCGGAGTAATAACAATATGTCCAAAGACCTTTTGTTTGTTAAGTGAATCTAATTCAGCTTGCATATCTCCTTTCCATTTATCCCAATCATGTCTATTTTTACAGTCACTAACTGACTGTGGTTCGGGATCATCATCTTCACTCATGATGTCACTTGCTACAGAATATGAAGATATTTCATTAATAATTTCCATTTCATCTCGATTCCATAAGCTATGTGTGTGATCATAGTTAATTGACATTTCTTTGTTATTCTCATCCAAATCTTCCTCATGAGAGGTTTTGGTATTTAGCATTGCATCAAGATCATTCACTTTATGGTTAACTTTCTTTTCATGAGTTTTTCTTTTTTGAGGATTTTTATCTTTGGAACCAATTTGTCTTCCTCGTTTCAAACGTTTTTGAGATTCATGAGCCATTGTGTTATCTATTTGCGTATTTTGAATCTCAACTCGAGCTAGAGCATTAGCAGCTGGTATATGAGATTTACTAGATCAAGATACAATAATCAAGAAACATACCATGACACATCATTTTCTTTTTTTTTCTTTTCTCCCCTAATGCCGGGAAACTGACTCGTTAAAGTGATAATCAGCAAAACGTGCTGTAAATACATCATCCATTAAAGGTTTAAGATATCTTATGATGGAAGCTGATTCATATCCAACATATATTCCCAACCTTCTTTGAGGACCCATTTTTGTGCGTTGTGGTGGTGCAATAGGGACATGCACAGCATACCCAAAAATTCTAAAGTGGGAAATGTTTGGCTCATTGCCAGTAACAAGTTGTATCGGAGAGTATTTAAGATTTGCACTTGGTCTCGTACGAATTAGTGATCCAGCATGAAGAATTTCATGATCCTAAATAGACACATGGAGTTTTGTCCTCATTATTAATGGTCTAGCTATTAGTTTTAGACGTTTGATTAACGACTCAGCTAAGCAATTTTGTGTGTGTACATGAGCAACAGGGTGTTCACCAATAATTCCCACAAACATGCAATAATCATTATAAACATGTGATATGAATTCACCAGCATTATCAAGTCTCACCCTTTTAATAGTATAATCAGGAAAATGTGCTCGTAATTTGATAATTTGTTCAAGAATTTTTGAAAATGCTACATTACAAGTTGATAACAAAGAGACATGAGACCATCTACTTGATGCGTCTATCAAAACCATAAAGTATCTAAATGGTCCACATGGCGGATGAATTGGCCTACATATATCTCCTTGAATTATTTCAAGAAACAAAGGTGAGCCCTTTTCAATTTTCATAAGTGAAGGCCTTGTGATTAATTTCCCAAGAGAACAAGATGTACACGAAGGAATTTTATTCGATTGTGGGATCTTTTGATATTAAAATGGATGCCCATGAGTGGTTTCAATTATTCATTTCATTATTGTAGATCCTGAATGACCTACTCTGTCATACCATAAGTTAAGTGTTTTAGGATCACAAAATTTTTCTTTTACTACCATATATGCCTGAGGCACATTAATGTGTATAATGTAAACCAAACCTAAGCATTAGCAGTTTTTCTAATATCTGATCTTTGCTTATGATATGAAAATAAATTTCATTGTCAACATTTCTTGACTGAGTATCATATTTCGTTATGATATAGGTTTTTGAAACTCAATAGATTTCTTGTTGATTTTAGGGAAAAATAAAGCATTTTCTATTATAAGCTTTGTACCATTTGGTAATGCTAAATTAGCTTTTCCCACTCCTTCTATCAGGTCTGTAGGGCCTGATTTTGTATTAATGATTCCTTTTGTTGATTTAAGTTCATGAAAATATTTTTCAGATCTAAGTATAGTGTGTGTGGCTCCACTATTCGTTATACATATATCTGCTTTATTTGTTTGATTGTGTGCTCCAGTGATGTTCAATTTAATCTTAAAAGTATAAAGAAAAATAATAAGTGAATAATGGCGACATTGCTATATTTTAACAAGAACTTTATTTAATCGAAAGAAAACATTACATGAATAAAAATGCATGATTAAAGATAGAAAAACACTTGATTGTTGCATATAACTATTCCGGTCAAGCAACATGTATTTTAAAGGTCTATGTGAAAGTCTGCAGTGTTCAACTCAACATTGAGATCATTAAAATTATCAACATGGTTCACTTCCTTCTCTTTTTCTTTTAAGAGAGGTTTGGTATAGTTCACACAAATGTGGAGTTGTGTGACAAGCCTTCGACCAGTGGTTTGTGCTACAACATCTAAAACAGGAAGTGCCACTGTTTTCGGACCTACCAACTTCATTCCCTTTGTACTGGTTGGAATTGTTTTGTGGGGCGCAGTAATTGACTGTTCTTTGATTTCTACCACAGCCATATCCACGGTCACGACCATGTCCACGACTATAAAAGTTACCTCACTAATTATTATTATTACCCTTAAAAGAATGGTTGCGACCATTAGAGTAACTTTTATCAAAAGAACCACGACCACGACCTTTCCCCACTTTCTTCCAGAGGTTTTAGTAGCAACATTTATCTCTGGAATTGCTAACGATCCCGTGGGACAAGCTTGATGATTTTTCATCAAAAGCTCAATATTTTTTCTGCTATGAGGAGAAATGAATTCAAATCAGAATATCTTTTAAATTTTTGCAACATATAGTGTTGTTGAAAGTTTATATTTGATTCAGGAAATGTGGAGAAAGTTTTCTCTAACATATCTTCCTCGGTTAAATTTTCCCTTAGAACCTAAAGGGTCGAGCATATTCTGAACAAAGCAGATGTGTACTCGTTTACCTTTTTAAAATCTTGAAACCTGAGATTGTTCCATTCATCTCTAGTAGTGGGAAGTAGAACCTTTCTTTGGTGATCAAATCTGCTTTGTAAATCTTTCCATAAAACATACTGATCTTCATAATTTGAATGTTCAAATTGTAATATTTCATTAATATGTTTATGCAAAAAGACACCGGCTTTCACCTTGTTTTGCTCTGAGCAATCATTCCCCTGTTGTATTGTTTCTAAGACACCCATGGTGTAACACCCAGTTATTTATTTAACTTGAAGCCGACGAATGAAGAAAAGAAATAAAGTGCAAAGTCGGGGGACCAAACTTGGCAAAACACGAGAAAGTTTGGATGAATGGGGAATAAGAGGGGAGGGCATCCCACACCCTCCCCCACACCCCCAAAATTCTGCAAAAGAGAGAGGAGAAGAGAGAAAAGGGAGAAAAGAAGAGAAAAGGGTTGGTTCGGGTAGATTAAAGCTCGAAAATCGTCGTGTAGCGAATCTAATTGAAGCTCTTCTCGTTGTGGTCGTTTGTGTAAGTTCTAGGACCCCTCTTTTACTTGTTTTCAAACGATTTTGGGGCTGGAAAGCATAGAAAACCCGTTTTTGTATGTGTATGTGTTTGACCCATTTGGGTGTGTTTGCGTGTGATGCGTTTGGAGTTTGTTTCCGGGCTTGTGTGTGTTTGTATGGTGTTGTGGTATGCATTCCTAAGGTTTAGGATGGTTGATTTAGGCTTAGAATGAGTTTGGATGAGCTTGGAGGTCGAAAATGGCAGATTGGGTTCGGGATGAACTCCTTTATGCATCAGCTAGGACTAGGCGACCGACTGGGGTGCGATTGAGGTTCATTCGCACGATTGAGGGTTCATGCGCACGAATGAGGATTCATTCGTACGATTGGGGGCCAGTCGCATGGGGGGTCATACGAATGAGGTTCCAGTCGTATAGGTACTCATTTGCATTAGTTCCATCCGCATAAGGTCATTCGCATGGGTGTTCATTCGCTTGGGTGTCCATCCGCATGAGGTTCATTCGCACGACTGGGTGTCCATTCCTATAGATGTTCATCCGCATGAGTCCAAACGCATGATGTTCAGTCACCTGGAGGCCATGCGACTGAAGGGTGTCCATACGCCCAAGTAGGGCTGTTGTACCCGGGGAAAAGTGTAGTTTAATTACTGACTTTCGGGGGAAAGTGCAGATGTAGGTTTTGACATGGAAATTCCCGTAAGTTCATGTAAGATGACTGTTGAGGCCTTAGAGAGTAAGTTGGGCATGATGATGATGATGTTGCATATTTATGTATGATGTATGTTATGTATGCATGATGTTGCCTTGTACGATGTTGATGATTGTGTTTGTTGATGTTCCTGATTATGATGAATGTTATTCTTTCCTGTGGCTTTACGTGTTATGTTAATGAAGGAATTGAAAGTATTACGTAACGTAAAGTGAAAGATGATAAAAAGGGGAACATGAATTGAATGCATGCATAAATGAACAAAAGTAATGAAAGTCTTGCAAGCATTTGATAACGGGACACGCCAATTATAAGGTGTTCGCCTAACGGTGTGCGGGTTCGCTACCCCGGGAGGATGCACATTGGGGTCCGTCTTTGTGACCGACCATTTGTATAGAACCTCTACCGCTTACCCCGGTACTGCGGCACATGCTTAGCTGTCCATTTATAGACTTCGGCCCAGTAGCCATATAATTTGGGGTGTAGCACATGGTATTGGTACGGAAGATATCAAATGTGCAAGTAAAGATGTAATGATGAATGAAATAATGAAGAAGATAATAATGATATTATCTATGTGTATGTATGATGTGTGATCATGCAACAGTAACGAACGGTTTTAATAAAAGTAAAGTATGTTTTATATTAAAACTAGAACTCACTCAGCAACGCTGACTTTTTATGTGTTTCCAGTTGGCAGGTAATGTTGCTGAGGATGGCGCTGCGAGGCTACTCAGCTCTTTTTGATGGCATCCATTTATATAGGGCTTTTGTGATGTAATGCAACAATATATTTTGTAACTGGTTAACGATGTATTATTTGGCAAAAGCTTTTATAATGAAATGAGATGTCTATTTTGATAATTCCGCTGCGATGTTTTATGAAAATTAAATGTAATTATATGTTTAATGTGTAATGAATGACCAACTGTTGGCGTCCCTGGAACGGGGCCTTACAAGTTGGTATCAGAGCCAAAGTTTAAGTGAAATGGGTAATTTTTCAAAATAAACCTTAACTTAAACTGAAAATGGGACGGAAAGGGAATGGGATGCCAATCTGAGTAGCTGCGTGCCATCAGGTATTTTCTTAATGATAACCAGTATTATGTGTGCATGTTATGTGGTTTATGTGTTGTATGTAGATTTAGATACTGATGTAGTCAGGATAGGTAAGGCTCGGGGTATGAAGAGTAAAGTAAGTGGCTAATCACAACTGGCCACTGTAATTAGGGACTTACTATACCTGACATAAACTGAGTTGTTTCCTTGAATGACCGTGTTGGTGTTTGAATCTTTCAGTGTGATAGAGAATGACCAATGGTAGATCTTCTAAAGCTTCTAGGGGAGGAGGCTGTGGTGGGCCTGGCGCTGAACCGCGACCCAAAAGAGGAAGGCCTAGAGTTGAAAAGGTGGTTCCTGAAGAATCTGAGACCCCTCATCCGCAGGCTGGGGATGAGAGTGCCAACTTGAGGGCCTTGGTAAAGGAGGCTGTTGTTGAAGAAGTACATCAGGTTATACAGACAATCTTACCATCATTGGTGACCGAAGTCATCAAGGCTGTAAAGGAAGGATAGAGAAAGGAGAGGAACAGGGCCTCGGGGGAACGGGAGCAACCGGAGCTGAAACAATTTTCTCTGATAATGAAGAAGAGGAGGAAGATGAGCCAGTGCAAGAGGTGGCACGAGGCTGTAACTATGGGGCGTTTATGAGGTGCAAGCCCCTAGTTTCGATGGAAACGGCACTGCTGCGGCTGCTCACTGGTGGGTGAGGGAAATGAAGGCTGTTCTTGATATCAGCGAGTGCCGGGAGGACCAGAAAGTGAAGTTTGCTACCCACTCGTTTGTGGACTCTGCTCTTTGTTGGTGGGACAACATTGTCCAAGCCGAGGGTAACCGGGCGATAGGAAGGATGAGATGGGAGGAGTTGAAGAAGATGGTGATTGAGGAGTTCTGTCCTCATAGAGAAATGGATAAGATTGAGAGAGAGTTCCTGCAGCTGGAGGCGGGAACCATGACACACCAGCAGTACACCACAAAGTTCAACGAAATGGCACGACTGGTGCCGGATCTGGTGACGCCTCTGTCTCGAAAAATCAAGAGGTACGTTTATGGTTTGCCGGTGGATGTTCGCAGGCATATGATCGCTGCCCGGCCAGGCACGTTTAGGTCGGCGGTCGATTTGGCAGGGAGGCTATATGATGAGCGGGAGGTGGTGGTGACTGAAGCGAACAAGAAGGGTGGTGGTGATCGGAACTGGAACCAAAAAAGGTTTGGTCGGGGTGATGCCTCGACGGGTAATAAAAAGGCACGGGTGGATGACCGCCGCGTGGCCACATCGGGAGCAGGATCGAAGAGGTGTGGCAAGTGTGGAAAAGAGCATGCTGGGGAATGTAGGATGTGTTTGAATGTGTGCTTCAAGTGCAGGTAGGTAGGGCATATGGCAAGGGATTGCCGTGCAGGTAGATGTTACAATTGTGGGGAAAGCGGACATATGAGCAAAGACTGTAAGAAGCCGAGGGCTGAGGGTTCTGGGGTGAAGAAGACCGGGAGTGAAGGATCGAGGGCGAGTGCCAGGACATTCACCATGACACAGGAGGAGGCTAGGACGGACCCCGACGTTGTGTCCGGTACGTTTCTAGTGAACCAAACTTTAGCTTCTGTGTTATTCGATTCTGGTGCTAGTAAAAGTTTTATTTCTGCTGCTTTCTGTGCTAAGCTGCCTGTTAGTAGTAGACGTGTCGATGCGCCCTTTGATATAGAAACTGCCATAGGTAAGTCTACCAGAATTTCTGAGATGATAGAGGGTTGTGACGTGGAGTTAGAAGGTCACAAATTTCCGGTTAGACCATTCGTGATGACCTTAGATGGTTTTGATGTGGTTCTTGGGATGGATTGGTTAGCGGATTATGAGGCGAATTGTGTGTCGCAAGAAGATGATTTGTTTGACAACGCCCGACGGTAGTTCGGTGACGGTTTATGGCGATCGGGTTACTACGATCCCGAAGGTGATTTCGATGGCGGTGGCGGGAAAGTGTATGAGGCGTGGATGTAGTGCCTACTTGGCCTATGTAAAGGATGTGGATACGCCAACACCACAACTAGCCGATGTACCGATTGTGTGTGACTTTCCAGACGTGTTCCCAGAAGACTTATCAGGAGTGCCACCTAACAGAGAGATTAAGTTTTAGATCGATCTGATACCGGTGCCCAACCTGTTGCCAAGGCACCGTATCGTCTGGCTCCAACAGAGATGAAAGAGTTGATGGAGCAGTTGCAAGAGATGCTTGATAAGGGGTTCATTAGACCGAGTATCTCTCCTTGGGGTGCTCCGGTCCTATTTGTGAAGAAAAAAGACGGTAGTATGAGTATGTGTATTGACTACCGTGAGCTGAATAAGCTGACGATAAAGAACCGATACCCCTTACCGAGAATCGATGATTTGTTTGATCAGCTTCAAGGTGCCAGTTGGTTTTCAAGAATAGACCTTCGATCGGGCTACCATCAGTTGAAGGTGAAAGAGTAGGATATCCCTAAGACAGCTTTCCGCACGCGACATGGTCAATACGAGTTCCTTGTCATGTCTTTTGGTTTGACCAATGCGCCAGCTACTTTTATGGATCTAATGAATCGAGTGTGTCGGCCGATGTTGGATAAATCAGTGATCGTGTTTATTGATGATATCCTGATTTATTCGAAGAGCGAGATAGAGCATGCCGATCACATTCGGGAGGTTCTAGAAACGTTGAGAAGGGAGAAGTTGTATGCCAAGTTCTCTAAGTGCATGTTCTGGTTGCGCGAAGTTCAGTTTTTGGGTCATGTGGTGAATCCTGATGGGATTATGGTGGACCCGACAAAGGTGGAAGCGGTGATGCAATGGAAGTGTCCAAAGACGCCATCCGAGATTCGTAGTTTCTTGGGTTTGGCGGGTTATTACCGGAGATTCATTCAAAAATTCTCTAAGATCGCCTCTCCACTAACTAAGTTGACCTGGAAGGATGTGAAGTTCGTATGGGGTCAAACTCAAGAGAAGGCGTTCGAGGAACTGAAGGCGAGATTGACTCAAGCTCCTGTTTGTCATTACCCGATGGAAGTGAAGATCTGGTGGTCTATTATGATGCTTCCTACTCGGGGTTGGGGTGCGTGTTAATGCAGAGATGAAAGGTCATAGCCTATGCATCCCGACAGTTGAAGTTTCATGAGGTCAATTATCCTACGCATGACTTGGAGCTAGCAGCTGTGGTCTTTGCGTTAAAGATTTGGAGGCACTATCTTTACGGGACGAAGTGCACCATATTTACTGACCACAAAAGCTTGAAGTACTTCTTTGAGCAGAAGGACTTGAACATGAGGCAGAGAAGATGGTTGGAGCTCATAAAAGACTATGATTGCGAGATCCATTACCATCCGGGCAAAGCCAACGTGGTGGCGGATGCCCTTAGCCGAAGGAGAGACCCGAGCCGATTCGGGTGAAAGCTTATTAGCTGATCATGACCTCCAATGTAATGAGGCAAGTCAAGGAGTTTCAAGATGAAGCATTGAAAGAAGATCATCTTAACTCTGAAAGAATGAGAGGTCTGGTCGCAGAGTTAGGTGAAAACACACTCGGTGTTAGAACCTGATTTCGTCGTGTGTGGATTCCTCGTTTTAGGGATCTACGCGTGAAGGTCATGGATGAAGCTCACAAGAATCGATACTCCATTCATCCCGGTGCCACAAAGATGTACCAAGACATGAAGAAAGATTATTGGTGGCCGGGTATGAAGCGTGACGTAGAGGAGTATGTTAGTAAGTGCCTTACTTGTTTGCAAGTCAAGGCCGAGCATCAGAAGACGTATGGGAAGATCCAACCTTTGGATATACCGGAATGGAAGTAGGAGCACATCACCATGGATTTCATTACGAAGCTGCCGCGTACGTCAAAGGGGTATGATGCCATATGAGTGATAGTTGATCGTCTGACGAAGAATGCTCACTTTCTACCGATCCGCGAGACATATTCATCTGAGAGGTTGGCTGATCTGTTCATAAAGGAATTGTAACTCGTCATGGTGTGCCGGTGTCTATTCTGTCTGAACGTGACACCCGGTTTACATCCAAATTCTAGAAGAAGTTCCATGACGCTATGGGGACGAGGTTACATATTAGCACGGCTTATCATCCTTAGACTGATGGTCAGTCATAAAGGACCATTCAGACCTTGGAGGACATGCTTCGGGCATATGTTATCGATTTTGGAGGAAGTTGGGATGACCACTTACCGTTAGCTGAATTCTCGTCAACAACAGTTATCATGCCAGCATTGGTATGCCCCCATATGAGATGCTATACGGTAGGAGATGCAGAACACCCGTTTGTTGGGGTGATATTGGTCAGAAGGAGTTAGGGAGCACCGAGGTGATCTAGGCTACGACTGAGAAGCTCGAAAAGATCAAAGCCTTCATGAAGGCAGCCAAAGCTAGACAGAAGTCGTATGCTGATAAACGACGCAGACCGTTTGAATTCCAGGTGGGTGATCGGGTTATGTTGAAGGTCTTACCTTGGAAGGGTATCATCCGCTTTCGAAAGCGGGGTAAGTTGAGCCCGAGGTACGTAGGCCCTTTCCAAATCATTGCTCGAGTAGGAGAGGTGGCCTATAGACTGGAGTTACCGGATGAGTTAAGTGGAATTCACCCGACATTCCATGTATCTCATTTAAAGAAGTTCTTGGCAGATGAAGTTATGATTGTTCCACTGGAAGATATCGAAGTAGACGAACGACTCAATTATGTGGAGCAACCAGTGGCAATCATCGATCGAAAAGAGAAGAGGCTGAGGAATAAAACGGTTCCTCTTGTGCGTGTACAGTGGAAGCACAGGAAAGGATCCAAGTCGACATGGCAGACTGAAGAAGAGATGAGGCAACATTACCCACGTTTGTTCGAGGAATAACAGGTTTCGGGGACGAAACCTATTTAAGGGGGGTGGACTTGTAACACCCGGTTATTTATTTAACTTGAAGCCGACGAATGAAGAAAAAAAAATAAAGTCCAAAATCGAGGGATCAAACTTGGCAAAATGCGAGGAAGTTTGGATGAATGGGGAATAAGAGAGGAGGGCATCCCACACCCTCCCCCACACCCCTAAAATTCTGCAAAAGAGAGAGGAGAAGAGAGAAAAGGGAGAAAAGAAGAGAAAAGGGTTGGTTCGGGTAGATTAAAGCTCGAAAATCGTCGTGTAGCGAGTCCAATCGAAGCTCTTCTCGTTGTGGTCGTTTGTGTGAGTTCTAGGACCCCTCTTTTACTTGTTTTCAAACGATTTTGGGGCTGGAAAGCATAGAAAACCCGTTTTTGTATGTGTGTGTGTTTGACCCATTTGGGTGTGTTTGCGTGTGATGCGTTTGGAGTTTGTTTCCGGGCTTGTGTGTGCTTGTATGGTGTTGTGGTATGCATTCCTAAGGTTTAGGATGGTTGATTTAGGCTTAGAATGGGTTTGGATGAGCTTGGAGGTCGAAAATGGCAGATTGGGTTCGGGATGAACTCCTTTCTGCATCAGCTAGGGCTAGGCGACCGACTGGAGGCCATACGACCGACTGGGTGCGATTGAGGTTCATTCGCACGATTGAGGGTTCATTCACACGACTGGGGATTCATTCGTACGATTGGGGGCCAGTCGCATGGGGGGTCATACGATTGAGGTTCCAGTCGCATAGGTACTCATTCGCATTAGTTCCATCCGTATAAGGTCATTCGCATGGGTGTTCATTCGCTTGGGTGTCCATCTGTGAGGTTCATTCGCACGACTGGGTTTCCACTCGCATAGATGTTCATCCGCATGAGTCCAATCGCATGATGTTCAGTCGCTAGAGGCCATGCGACTGAAGGGTGTCCATATGCCCAAGTAGGGCTGTTGTACCCGGGGAAAAGTGTAGTTTAATTACTGACTTTCGGGGGAAAGTGCAGATGTAGGTTTTGACATGGAAATTCCCATAAGTTCATGTAAGATGACTGTTTAGGCCTTAGAGAGTAAGTTAGGCATGATGATGATGATGTTGCATATTTATGTATGATATATGTTATGTATGCATGATGTTGCCTTGTACGATGTTGATGATTGTGTTTGTTGATGTTCCTGATTATGATGATTGTTATTCTTTCCTGTGGCTTTACGTCTTATGTTAATGAAGGAATTGAAAGTGTTACGTAACGTAAAGTGAAAGATGATAAAATGGGGAACATGTATTGAATGCATGCATAAATGAACGAAAGTAATGAAAGTCTTGCAAGCATTTGATAACAGGACACGCCAATTATAAGGTGTTAGCCCAACGGTGTGCGGGTTCGCTACCCCGGGAGGATGCACATTGGGGTCCGTCTTTGTGACCGACCATTTGTATAGAACCTCTACCGCTTACCCTGGTACTGCGGCACATGCTTAGCTATCCATTAATAGACTTCGGCCCAGTAGCCATATAATTTGGGGTGTAGCACATGGTATTGGTACGGAAGATATCAAATGCGCAAGTAAAGATGTAATGATGAATGAAATAATGAAGAAGATAATAATGATATTATCTATGTGTACGTATGATGTGTGATCATGCAAAAGTAACGAACGATTTTAATAAAAGTAAAGTATGTTTTATATTAAAACCAGAACTCACTCAGCAACGCTGACTTTTTATGTGTTTCCAGTTGGCAGGTAATGTTGCTGAGGATGGCGCTATGAGGCTACTCAGATCTTTTTGATGGCATCCATTTATATAAGGCTTTTGTGATGTAATGCAACAATATATTTTGTAATTGGTTAACGATGTATTATTTGGCAAAAGCTTTTATAGTGAAATGAGATGTCTATTTTGATAATTCCGCTGCGATGTTTTATGAAAATTAAATGTAATTATATGTTTTATGTGCGATGAATGAACAACTGTAGGCGTCCCGGGAACGGGGTCTTATACATGGACTTAAGATGTCTTTTGACATGGGCCGTGCATGGCATATAGTTTTCTCCATTGATACTAAGAGCTGGGAATTTGATTTTTGCAATGTTCGACATTTTGTTTTCTAAACATGAATTAAGCAATTAGTAAGATAATTATTAGAATCCATATATATCAATAAACATTGCGATACAATAAAAAACTAGAGCTATAAACAAATACAAAAATAAGAAAAGTTTAAATTTTTCGAGTGGTAGTTCTGCAATGGGGATAAAAATTAAAAAAAGCAATATGGTTGCCAGTATTAAAACCGGGTGTATCATCTTTGAAAGATTTCCTTTGATAAACTTGAGAAAAGAGATAATCTGTTTATTGTAAACGAAAAAAGATTGATATTAATCGATTTATAGTTTAAAATTATAACCGTTTGTAACGGCTATGTGATTGTTTACAACGACTATATAACCGTTTGTAACGAATATATAACCGTCATGTATGTATATATCGATAATAATTTCTAAATAAAATAGATAAGTATAAGATTATGTTATAAAAACTTGAATTTAGTTTATAAAAATAAAAGAGAATAAGAACGACAAATTTAGGATAAGAATAAGACGTTAGTACGAATAACTGTTAGCAACATAATCAAAATGTTAGTAGACATAAAAGGAAATGTGAGTTGTATAAATAAAGATTGAGTAAAAGTTAGATGCATAAGTAAATGTTAGTTGACATAAGATAAAATGTTAATTGCATAATCTAAAGTGAGATGCATATATAAAAGTTAGTTTTTTAGTAGTCCCATGGTTATCAGATGTCCATAATAAGATCTCATTTATGCTTAATTTATTTATCTTAGTTATCTTATCAATATAAGATATTATATATTATTATTAATGAAGGTCTTACCTTGATTAATAGATGACTTTGTAATCAATTTGTCTCGTTGATTAGAGTTTAAGAGCTCTCGTGCTGATGACGTGTTATAATACTCCAATAGTTATCACAAGATTGTGTTATAACCTTAAGAACTTAATGAGAATTGTAGGAGCAAGAAGAAAAGATATGTATAACTTATGAAAGTGTATACAAGAGGTGCATCTTCTCCTCTACATTGAGGTGATATTTATACTATAAAAATCAATCATTTTGGTAGACAAGGTAAACTATTTTGGTAGATAAGAAACATAGTAAACTTATCTATAAGTTTGACAAAGTGTTCATCCACTTGATATGGTAATAATTCATAATACCAATATCAAAATCAAATTCTATTTTCAGAACTTTTCATAAATAACCATTATTCTTCAATATGATTCAAAAAGATTTTCTAGTTATGGCATTCAGCTTCCACAATTCGTCTTTTGCACCTACAAAATAACAAAACCATCCCGAGTAGATTCTATTCTACAAAAAAATACACAAACTAAATGAATATAATTTTAATAAATACATGATATATAATAAAAACATATGCTAAAAATGATAAATAAGGCCAAAAAATACTATTAAGAGAAACGTAAAACATGAAATATAATAAATAAGTCGATAAAAAAACTACGCGTTGTGATGATGCTATTAAACGAGAAAAAATAGGCGTACAAATGTTGAGGTACACGTACATATTTTGTGTGTTAACTCGTAAAGTTTAAACGGAGACATAAAACAAAAAAAATTGTAAAAGATGAAAAGTATAGAGAACCAAAGTTGAAAGTAAAATAATTGAGTTGTAAAAAAATATAAAAGTATTGGGTTTAAAAGTAATAAAAAAACAAAAGCGAGTGCAACCCACTTAAACTTAGGTTCAACCCATAGTACACGAATAAGTTTATAGTTAGTAATATATATAAGAATTAATATGTTAAATATATAAAAATTATTAAGTGTACAAGCTTTTTTTGCCTAAGGTACAATCTTTTTTGCCTAAGGTACAAACACAAAGCACCAACTAAGTAAGTATTTAGTAATACATATTACTATCGTAAGTATTCGTTGTCCACGTCACTCCAACGGCTTCGGTGTCCATGTAACTCCAACGGCGAACAAATACGCAGTTACATTTGTTTATCACAATTTATAGTGTGAGCTTAATCTTGATGATTCACTAAGTCTAAACTTTATGGGTCAAACGTATAAATAGTCAAAAGTCATTGTTTTTAGTGTTTAATATGTAAAAATAGTTACTAGGAGGTTTAAGGGTGAATTACGAAAACTATAAATGGTGTTTGATGGCGGTGCAGATTAGATAAGGATGCAATAGATCATCACCATTGAATACGCATATTTTTTATGTGTTTGTACAAACAAGAAAGGTTACATCATTCATAAACAAATTAAATTTATTATTGTTTTCAATTGTGTATTTTAAAGTGATCTTGGGTGACATTAGTATGAGAGCCTTGGTCTATTAAAGATTCATTTTCTTCTACTCATCTTTGAAGATCAAGACCACATGATGGAAAGACCAGTCAACCTAAAAGAGAAGAGACTATTAAAGAGCTAAAAACATTTAAAAAAATCAAACTCAAGTTATGGTAAATATTTTGGAAACCATTGACAAGGAATGTTCAATTCATTATAATGGATTTGACATGGTGGAAAGATCAGACGACCTGAAAGAGAAGAGAATTATGCATAGGTGTCCAAGAACAATAACTAAAATCAATGGAAGAGGTCTATGGAGGAGTTAAGCAAGGCATAATGTTTCACTTACAAATAGTTTGGACACCTTTTGAGGAACACCATAAAAGTGAATGTGCACAAGAACAATCAAACGTAATTTATGAATATAAAGAGCTGATATTCTTTATGGGAATCACGAGGGGTAAAGAGTCTTATGAAGAGACTTTCCAAAAAGAGAAAATATTAACCTGGTAAAACTACAACCACATGTGAGAGTTTATAGTACTTAGAGAAAGGTTTAAGTAACATATGTGTTGAATCAAGTAAGGCTGGTGCAACCAAAACAAACACTTAGAACATTTTTTATGCAACTGAGAAAGAGCTTCCGAAGGCAAAAGATGAGCTTCCGAAGAGAAACTCCAACTTCCGAAAACAAAGTCTCCCTTCTTCCACAGTTCAACACTTAGAAGATTTCAAGACAATGACTTTCGAAGTGTGAAGTCTTGAATATCATCATAAGTCTTGGAAGAAGTAGAGTCTTCCGAAGTATAAGTGGCTTCAGAAGAACTTGTTCTTTCGAAGCCAATTAACCTTCGAAAGAGCCTACTATGAACCAGTGGACATAAGTATGGTCCTTCTGCAAACCGCTGCAACCTCTGATGTACTGCATGACACTTTCCCACGCCCATGCAGTTGACCATACTTTATTCCACTATTCATTTCTTATTAGTTAATACAGTTACCAACTTTAGTTGGTGACAAAAGATAAGTCATGAACATGTCATGACTACCAAATCTTAGATAGTATTTTATCTTAGATACCTTACTTCTAGTAATGTAGTATTTGGTTAGTCGTAAGTTTCCATCTGGTATCAACGTATAACCGGTTGTAGATAGTATTATATATAGTTTCTCATCGTAACTCATTAGTATGCTTAAAAAAAGTCTTGTAAAACTTTTGAGTTGAGAAGTAATATATACAAGTATCTTGAAAAACCTATCATCTTGTGTATGTTTACTTAATATATTATTATCAACTCTTAAGGGATTCTGCATCATCAAACCGAGTGTGACTTAGTGAGTTTGAGAGATAACATTTGTGTTGAGTGACAAAACTCGATCCTGTAATTGGTATCAGATCTTTTTAGGCTCTTGATTGTGAGATCTTACCATCCATATCTTTTTTTTTCACTCATACACTCACCTCACTCAAAATGGCCCTCAACCAAAAATCCTGTGAAGGAGAAATGCGGACGATGTCCAAAGCACCCATCGTCACTCCTAAGAACTTCAGATCTTGGAGCAGACGCATTGAAGGCTTCATTAGGTACCAAGACAGCATGATGTGGAAGTCTATCACCAATGGCCCTTACAAGCCAAAGGTTGCAGCACCGGCTGGAAATGGTGCTATGATAGAGAAGGCTGTTGAAGACTATTCTGATGAAGACCACAAAAAGCTAGAGATCAATAGGAAAGCAACGACTGTTCTTATGACTGCCATACCCAACTCCATCATAGTAGGATTCGAGTATTGCCATTCAGCCAAAGAACTTTTTGATGCTTTGTCTCAGATGCATGCTAGCTCAAATGACTCCAAGAAAGATCCCTAAAGCAATGATTTGAGAACTTCACTTATATTGATGGAGAAACCCTCAACCAGTAATACTTTAGGCATATGGATCTTATTTCATCATTTCAGTCTGTGGGAGTGATTCTTGAGATGAAAGATCTCTTAAGAAAGTTAATGAGTGCACTTCCAAATAAATAGACTTTCTATTGTGTCTCTATCAAGAGGACAAAGAACTTAACTCTCTTACTATGATTGAACTATATGGCATCTTTGATGGATACTGTGTAGAGATGGAAAACAAGAGAGGCCACCAGGTGAGCAGAACCTCAAGCCTTCCTGCTAACAACGCTCTAATGGCTACTGAAGGCTCAAGACCCCCAACCTCAACGGTACCTGACTTACTCCCAGCAGTCATCCTGTTCTTCTAGGCCATACATCACCTTTCTTGAGACTCCAAGGTCTCAACAAGCTCAGTCAAGTCCCTTCCAGGACAGTTGTGCCTTTGTCTCAGGAAATAGGCATTCTAGTGACTTTCAATTTTGATTTGATGATCTAGAATGTTTCAGCCCTTATGATGTTGAGTACATGGACGTTGTCCAACAGATGACTCTGCTAACTTATCGAGCAAAGAAGTTCTTTAAGAGAACTAGAAGGCATTTACCCCAAAACCAAACTAAAGGCAAATCCAGGTTTGACAAGACCAAGGCCAAGTATTACAACTGTAACTAGCTAGGTCACTTTTCCAGGGAATGCAAGGCTCCCAAATCTAATCCGGGAACCACTCAAGCCTCCATACATCCTACCACACCCAAAGCCACTGGATAGTCAACTGAACAACACACACCTATTGTTGCTTAAGGGTTGACTGGAGCTTCATAGTGCAGGATGTGAATCCTGCTCAAGCATTGATGGCTGGAACTGATGACAACAAGGTATTTCAACACCTCTGTACTCCAACTTGCATTGCTAAAGTTAAAATGTATCAGGACTACAATATGGAAATTAAATCTGATATTGAGTCTTTTAATATCATTAAAAGTGATTTTAAAAGAGCTAAATCTAACTATAAAATGAAAATTAAAGAGTTAGAGAAAACCATGTGCTTTTTAAAAGATGAACATACCAACTATAGGACTCAAATCAAAGATTTAATCTCAAAATTGACTAAGGCTCAAGCCCAGCTAGTAATAAATGAGGCTCAAGCCAGGAACCATGCTATTTCTAAGCAAAACTTTCAAGCCATTTTTTCATCATGATCCCACTCAAAAATCTGTTATCAAAACAAAGGTGGTTTGGGAACCAATTAAATAGCTCCACCATATTCTTATGAGTCCATTAGACAACTAAGATGTGGGACTAAAGAGCAAGAGATTCTAACTATTGACCCACCACCCCATGAGTTGAAGAATGATGCAACTATGGAGACCATCACAAGAAAGGACCAGGTAAGACAACCCATTCCCACTAGTGATGATCATCCCCTAACCACCAAAACCAAAAGAAACAAGGTTAAAGCAGTCATAAAAACTGCCAAGAAAGTGGCTGAGTCCATGCTAAAGATAGACCCAAAGCAAAAGCGTGAGTTCATTTCAGTCAGATTCCAGGTGGTTGGAAACTCTGATCTAGGAAAGGAGTGTAGTACCAGCACTCTTGTCCTGCTAAAGTATCAAAAGTTGATGGGGAAGGCTGTTTATGAAGATAAGAGGTGCAAGAAACAACAGTTTTCACATCCCACAAAAGTTAACATTGAATGCATAATGTGGTATGCACAACCACATGGCTAAAGATTGGTACTATAATCCTGTAAGCACACATTAGGCAAATAATGTTAAGAAAGAAGGATTCAAAGAAGGTTTTACATTTGCATCTTATCACATGGTCCAAGTGATAAGGAAAGGAAAGAAGCAAAGTTGCTTTCAGAAGAAATTCATTCTTCCGAAAGGAAAATAGCTTCGGAAGATAAGGCAAAGAAAATTCAAAAGAACAAAAGAGTTCCTTTGAAACCTTCCGAAAAGAAGACTGCTTCAGAAGAAATGGTGAGGAAAGCTTCTTCCGAGAAGAAAGAAGCCTCGAAAGTAGGCCATGCTGCCTAAGCTTCATCAAGCTCATCTACACTGATCAGCCAAGGGATGGAATGCAAGATCAAACAATATGCTGCAGCCCAAACGTCTTCTTCATAAACATCTATTGAACCCTCATGCATACACTTTGATTCAATTATGTCATCATCATTAGAAGAGCCCAAGACCAACAAAGCTTGGGTTTCCAATAATAATTAACTTTTTCACCTTATGTGTAGTGACATCCACATGACAAGACTGACAATCTATGGATTGTAGATAGGGGATGCTCTAGGCACATGACTAGGAACATATATGTTCTTCATTAATTTTAACATTTTGGTGGATGTCCTGTTCAGTTTGAAGGTGAGGCCGGAGGATATATTTCTGGCAGAGGAAGTGTATCCAATGGCAAGTTAAAGGTCGACAAAGTAAACTTTGTCAAACAGCTTGAACATAATCTTTTAAGTGTTTCTCAATTATGTGACCAAAAGCATCAAATTCTTTTCACAGAATATGAGTGCATTACCCTCAAACCCGGGATGGCAATTCCTCAGGAATTAGTGCTTCTTAGATCTCCTAGGAAAGGGGATAAGTAGAAGCTGGATATGAACAATGCTTCTCCATTGGATGAAGTATCATGCTTTCTTTCCAAAGCTGATGGTGATGAGTCAACTTTGTGACATAAACTATTGTGTTATGTTAATTTTAAAACCATGAATAAATTGGTTAAAAATAACTTGGTACATGGTGTGTCAAAAAAGGAATTTTTCTGCAAAGATAACTGTGTTGCATGTCTGAAAGGTAAGCAACATAGAGCATCTTATAAATCCAAAGAAGTTAACTCTATCATAACTCCATTACACTTATTGCACATGGATCTATTTAGTCCCACAATTATAATGAGCATTTGAAGGAAATCATACTGCCTTGTGATCATTGATGATTTTACTAGATTCACATGGGTATTCTTTTTAAAACTAAAGATGAAACTACTGAAACTTTAAAATCTTTTATTCTTAAAATAAAAAATCAAATTGATCACAAGGTTAAGATTATTAGAAGTGATCAAGGGACTAAGTTTAAGAATAAAGTTCTTGACTTATTCTGCAACTCAAAAGGAATTGTCAGACAATATAGTGCTCCTAGAACTCCTCAACAAAATGGTGTTGCTGAGAGGAGAAATATGACACTTATTGAGGCTGCTCGAACCATGTTAGCTGATCCAAAGCTTCCTCTAACATTCTGGGCAGAGGCAGTCATCATTGCTTGCTATGTACAGAATAGAGTTCTTGTAGTTAAGCCACATGGAAAAACCCCTTATGATCTATAGAACAAGAGGCGACCGTTCATTGGCTTTCTCAAGTCCTTTGGCAGCAGGTGTACCACACTTAACACAAAGGACAATTTGGAAAAATTTGCTGAAAAGTCGGATGATGCTATCTTTTTTGTTTATTCCTCCAACTTTATTGTCTATAGAGTTTACAACATTAAAAATCAATAATTTGAGGAATCGTCCAATATAGTTATTAATGAGCACACTCATTGTGTTAGGGGGAATGGACCTAATCATATCTTTGATTTAAAATTGTTTCCCAACTATTCTAAACCTTCTTGTGAGAATGTTTCAGCTGGAACAGGCACTCAAAGTAATTCTGATGATGACCAACTGTTTGAGTTACCCAAACCTCTTCCAAGTTCTCCAAGAGATGCTGAAAATCAAGCCCCCACAATTGAAAGATCTGACAGTATAACTATCGCAAGAACTAGTGGAGCTTCAACAAGTTGTCAACAAAGTGAGCCTCAAAACTCATCTAGTGTTAATGCACAACACCAAGTTGATGGAAGCAGCATTTTGAAGGAACAAGCAACTGGTAATGCTGCTCCACAACCAATTGATTATAATGTTGTCTCTCCTTCATTCAATCAGTCCTCATTGAATGAATGTGAGACATTAGCTCGACCAAGTGTTCAAAACCCTGAGCAAAACTTTTCCAATTTGGATCTATCCATGCATCTGGATGTCATTCCTAGAATCAGGATTCACAACACTCACCCAGCTGAGAACATCATTGGAGATGTTTCTGAAGGCGTGAGAACAAGGGGATAAACTCATAATGGGAATGTCTGCTTGTACTCATGTTTCATATAATGGATGGAGCCAAAGAATGTAGAAGAAGCCCTGAAAGATAATAGTTGAATTGAATCAATGCAAGAGGAATTGCTTCAATTCAATAGACAAAAGGTTTGGAACCTGTGTCCTTTACCATCCAATCAAGTTCCCATTGACACAAAGTGGGTATTCAGGAACAAAAAAGATGATAGAGGCTTGATTATCAAGAAAAAGGCAAGATTAGCAGTTTAAGGATGCACACAAGAGAAGGGAATTGATTACACTGATGTCTTTGCACCTGTTGCAAGACTTAAGGCAATGAGGGTCTTTCTTACTTATGTTGCATCCAAGAACTTTATAGTCTACCAACTCGATGTCAAGTGTGCATTTCTATACGGGGATATAGACAGGAAAGTCTATGTGTGCCAGCCTCCAGGATTTGAAGACCCATAGCACGCCCACTATGTGTGGGAATTGGATAAAACTCTATATGGGCTACACCAGGCACCTAGGTTGTGGTATGAGACTGTGTCTTAGTTTCTCCTGAAGAATGGTTACACCAGTGGTTCTATTGAGAAGACTTTATTCATAAAAGTCTAGAAAAGATATTTTGCTTGTACAAGTCTATGTTGATGAAATCATATTTGGTTCCTCAAATGACCAAATGTGCAAAGACTTTAAGAGCATTATGAAGAAGAAGTTTGAAATGAGCTCCATGGGAAAATAGACTTTTTCCTTGGAATTCAGGTAAAAAAGCAGATGAAAGAAGGGTTCTTTATCAATCAATCTAAGTATGTAAAGACATCTAAGAAAGATTTGATATGAAAGATTGTAAGCCATCAAAGACTCCTATACCCAGAAATCACAATCTTTGTCCTGAATCTTAGGGGGAGGATACTGATCAACATTATTATAGGGCAATTATTGAAAATCTGATGTATCTCACAATAAGTAGACCTGATATCATATTTGCAACTTGAATTTGTGCAAGATATTAGGCTGCTTCAAAGATGTCTCACCTAGTTGCTTCCAAGAGAATCTGTAGATACCTCAAAGGAGCACCTAAACTGGGTCTCTGGTATCCAAGGAACAACGACTTCAATCTCTATGGCTACACTGATAGTGACTATGGTGGCTGCAACATCAATAAGAAATCAACATCAGGAGGATGTCAATTTCTTGTGCTCAGCTGCTATGGATTCAAAATCAGATGCTAGATTATGGATTCAACTTCATGAGAACTCCTATCCATATTGACAACAAGAGTGCCATTTCTATTACAAAAAAATCTGGTTAAGCACTCCAAGACAAAGCACATTGACATCAGGTATCATTTAATTAGAGATATTTATGAGAAAAACTTGATTAAACTAGTCAAAGTGGACTCAAATGAACAATATGCTGACTTGTTCACCAAGGCATTTGATGAACAAATATTTAAGTATATTATTATAGCTATTGGGATGATAAACATTGATTAGTCTATCTCATTTGAAAAAATAAACTTTTCAAAATGTGTCTTGTCTTTGTCAATACAATCTAAGCCCTGTTACAAATTAGGTTTTTCTTCAAATTGGCTAAATATGAGTTCTTCCAAAGAGAAGTTAACCCTTAGAAGATGTCTTACATATCTTCCGAAGGAAAATTCCTCCAAGTTAATCTTATCTTCCGTAGAGTTTTTGGCCTCGGAAGAATATTTGGTGTTATATCAAATCTATTTTCGAAGCATGAAAAACTTTTTCATTCAAAAGACCTTACCCTCGGAAGTAAATTTCTCTTAGGATACAATTCACCTTCAGAAGTAAGTTTGGCTTCGGAAGAAGATTACTTTCGGAAAAGATTTTACACTCGGAAGAAAACTTTACTATGTAACAGAAATCTTTTAGGCCCCACTTTGTAAAAGGTAAAGATTTTATCAATGATGTCAGAATATTTTAAATGGTTTTAACCTTACCGCCATTGTCACATCATACTCTAAACTGTCATTTCACCTTATTCATCCACCATTCACCCATTTAAATACTTCCAACCTATTCATGTAATCTTTTTACCACTTTCACAACCCTAAGTTTTCTTCGTCTTTGGTTTTACTCCAAAAATGAACTTCACTTCCTTTGTAACTTTTCAACATTTGCACTAACCTCGGCACTAAACCCTCAGCACAACCAAGTCGTACTCCTTGACTCTTCCAAGGATGTTGACTTTTCTAAAATCATCTAGTTCCTAACCCAGTCCACCTACTTCACAACCCTAACCTTTAACCCCATAGTTTACTCCAACCATATGGCAGTGTGCTGGGGAAATGGCCAGACAGACACTATAAACGGTGTCTAGGTTATTAGGTGAAGAGTTTGGCGGCTAAGAATTGGTCATATCCGAACAAACCATCAAGAGCACCTAGAGCTCCATGATGAGGGCTCTCCTAATAAATTACCTAAATCAGACTTAGAAGACACATATACCCAAATGGGATATGGTGGAGACGTGAGCAAGTCAACTGTTTACAAGTTCAACTTCTCATATAACTGGAAGTTCCTGCTTCACATTATTCTTCACTACTTGTCAACAAGTCTGGGGGATGGGATCAAATTCCCTATGATTTAGTATGTGTAGTTCATGGGTTGGTAAAAGGCATTATATTTAACTACTCAAGATTTGTGTTGAACAACCTCAAGGGAAACCTTCAAAGGTAAACATTCTACATGTATCCTAGGTTTATTTCGCACATCATCAACTGTGAGCTGTTGGATCAGAGTAAGCTTGTCTGTGCAGCGCTCTTGCTATCCCTCACATGAGGTTGGCCATCTTCAAGAAGTTGAAGAGGGTGTCCACCAACTTCTCTAGAAGACATACGGCTATTTTCTAGGTATGATTGAGCCAATGGCTCCTGGTGATATTCTTGTTAACCCCACATGTGATGAACCCTCACCAGCAATGACCACCTCAATGCCAAATCTTCCTTCTCACCCCATCAAACTTACATATCAGAGACGCTCCAACCGAACCCTTGTTCAATCTCCTCTGATTGAACAAGTTCCCCCTATTCAATCCAAAAAGGTTAGAGTGGAAACATGGGCTCCCACTCAGTCTAAGGTCCTACCATCCTTCATATTTGACCTCAATATGGGTATTGAGTCTGCTTAGTCTCAATCCCATGAGCCCCAAACCTAGACTGTAAGCCCTCAGGGAGAGTCACTATACTCCCCTGAGCAGCCAATAAGGGACAACCACTCAAAGGCTTAATGCCATTAGACATTAATCAAGGTCCCGGGTCACTAGGCATAACTTCCATATCCCTTACTGACCTTCTGATAGGTACTGATGAAGAAATCATGTCTCTTCAAGGCCATGATGTTGATCCACAACACCTATCAAAAGATCAATTGAGACTAGAGAGATATCTAATCCCCCGTCAGCAAACCCAAACTGAGGTGTGTCCTACTGGTGGGGATGGGACACATGTAGATTCAACTTCCACTATTGTAGGTGCCTCAATGGGTCCTCAAGGCACTGGTAACATATCTAAGACTGAATCTAAGGCAACCCTGACTTTTGACGACTCTGAAAGAGACATCATTAAGCAAGGGAAACAAGGGCGCCAAAAAACCACAACTGGTGGTGAGGATGAACATACAAGGTATGTTGCCTCATCTCCTCGTGATTCTTCTAAAGAAGATGAGGGTAGTCTGCAACTCACTATAAAAGACCTACTTTCTAAAGTCTTAAACCTTGAATCCAGGGTTAAGACTTTAGAGGATAGATCTACCACTCAACAACTTGAGATTGAAAATCTCAAGGCTCAACTAGCTAAGAAACAAACTAAGAAATCTGTTAGGCATGTACCAATACAAGTCTCTCTGACTTCCTCCTCCAGCTCATCAAGCTCTCAAGATGATGCTACAAAAAATTGGGAGAATGTTCAAAGAGAAACACATGTGGAGCAACCAAGCTAAGCCCTTTCTACATTATCTTCAAGATATCTTGCTCAGCAATCAACTGCTTTCCCTGAGCCTCCTCTGATCATCCTTCAAATGGACCCAAGGATGCTTATTGATATGAATAAGTTCTTAACAAAATTTCTGATGAGCTCCTCACTTGAACAAACAAGTCCAGATATTACTTTGGCATACTTTGGAGTTGAACAACTTCAGAGGTGGAATGCACCATCTACCACTGTCAAAGGAGCTGGTCAACCTAAGGTCCACTTTGAACCTGAGATTGAATTCAAAGGGGATATAGGGACTTATGGTCCAGCAACTGAAATAGTTAGGACAGATAGTGAAATCCCACAAACTTTTGAAGCTAAAGTCAAAACTATGGAAGAATCATTCCAAACTTCTAAAGCTGAGATTCAAGATGCGGAAGGGCTCTATTCTCTGTCTGATGATATAATTATCATAGATGCAATCCTTGAACTGGAACTTGAGCTAAATAGTGAGGACTTTCTCAAAACCCCTCTCACTCAAACACCATCATCATCACAAGCTCAGATCACCACCCATCAACCTGAATCCTCTATACAAGAACCTCCAAAGTCACAAGCTTCTGAAGACATCAAGGGTAAAAGGAAGTTGACTGCGGAAGAACTACTAGAGGAGGAAAGGTTGGAGAAGCTTAAAAGACAAGGTAGACTCCCGTTGAGAAGCTATTCGCTGTAAGTAGCAAAGCAGTTGTAGTCAACTAGGAGGCTATCAACAACCAAAGAAGGATGGAGATTATTTATAGGCTCGTCAATCTTGGTGCATCTAGTGAAGATGAACAGAGAAAGAAAGAACAAGTTGAGCAATAGCTAAGGGATGAAAGGATAGCTATTCTAACCTTTAGGGGATTCTCTCTTAAGGAACTAGCTCCTCAAAACAATGACACGATCTTGTGGCTTTTCAAAAAAAAACAAGATGAAATGAACAAAGAGAGAAAGAGGGTTTCCAGGGAAAAGCTGAAGGAGAAGAAGAAAAAAGAGGAAGAAGCTCAACTTGCAGTTGTTAAGAAGATGGGAGACAAAGCCTGGATGAAAGATTATCTCAGGGCCCATGGCTTCTCTCGCAGGCAAGTTGGCCCCATGTCTGAGAAGACCCTGCAGTGACATGTCAGTGACATCTAGGCTAACATTCGCTCAGGAAAAAGGAAGGAGATGTATAGAAGAATACAGGGGATGACTTCTAAACCAACACCTCAACCACTACCTCAACCAGAACCAACACCTTTCCCTTTCCCCATCCAAACCAAACCAACCACTGAACCTTACACTCCTGAGCTCAAACCATCATCCATACCCTCTTCCTCACACATTCCATCAAAACAACCACAACAACTACCCATCCTTAAACCCAAAACACTCCCTAGAATCTAACCATCATCTACCTAATAGCCACCTAAGTCATCCTCTCTACCATCTAAACCTATAACCTTACAAGAATTCAAGGAGATCAAGAAGAAGCTCATCAAATGTAATACTCTGGTGACATCTCTTGTGAGGTGGGTTACATCAAACTTACCTTCATTGATGGCTCCTTATGTTCCCTCACAAGAGAACACACCCTTGATCTGCCAAGAGGAACATTGGACCAGGCTCTCAAACTCTTGGCATCTAATTTGATTCTCTTGAGAAAGAAGAGAAAAGCTGAGAAGAAAGCTGGTGACTTTACTAGACACTAGGAAGGGAGATAAGTTACCATCTCAACCTCTTGTTCCTAGAAAGAAAATAGTCTAGTGGAGGTTCGAAGACTCTTCTCATAACTTTGTTGTGGAAAGAGAGAATGGTGAGATTAACAGGCTCAATGCCTCTTCACTATTACACTCAAGCAGATTTGACATTGCTGAGTTAGCAGAGAAACCATTCTCCAATCCCTCCAACTCTGAGATAGCTCATCACATCAGAAATCATCTGAGCAGTCTTCATCTGGCCAAACTGACTGCAAGGGTCAAGATTGAAGAAGAGCTGAAGCAGAGACAGAAGGAAGAAAAGGAAGGGTCAACCACCAAAGGCAAAGCCTTCATGGTTGAAGGCCTTGAATTGGAATCCGTAGTCATATGGGAGTATGACTACAACTCCCGTCAACTAACTCTCTTCAAAGGGTCACAACAAAGGATACACTTCATTCAAAGTGACAGACTTGATCTTCTGTCTACGAAAGATTTGTACAACCTTCCTAGCACCACATCTGGAAAGAACAAAGAGACAAATAAGCATCTTCTCTCTTTGGTGCTAAAAGTTTTGAAAAGTACAAACAAGTGAGTTTTTGGTAGCATCAGCCTAGAGGGAATTTTTTGGATCAAGTAAAGCTGGTGCAACCAAAACAAACACTTAGAACATTTTTGGTGCAACTGAGAAAGATCATCCGAAAGCAAAAGCTGAGCTTCCTAAGGCAAAAGCTGAGCTTCTGAAGAGGAACTCTAACTTTCGAAGACAAAGTCTTCCTTCTTCTGAAGTTCAACACTTAGAAGATTCCAAGTTAATGACTTCCAAAGTGTGAAGTCTTGAAGATGATCATAAGCCTTGGAAGAAGTAGAGTCTTCAAAGGTATAAGTGGCTTTGGAAGAACTTGTTCTTTTGAAGCCAATTAACTTTCAGATGAACCTACTATGAACCAGTGGACATAAGTATGGTCTTTCTGACAAACCGTTGCAAACTCTGATATACTGCATGGCGTTTTCCCACGCCCATGTAGTTGACCATACTTTATTCCACTGTTTATTCCTTATCAGTTAGTACAGTTATCAACTTTAGTTGGTGACAAAAGGTAAGTTATGGACATGTCATAACTATCAAAATTTAGATAGTATTTTATCTTAGATACCTTACTTCTAGAAATATAGTATTTATTTAGTCCTGTAAGTTTCCAACTGGTATCAATATATAACTAGCTGTAGATAGTAGTATATACAGTTTCTTATTGTATCTCATTAGTATGCTTGAAAAGAGTCTTGTAAAACTTTATGTTGAAAAGTAATATATACAAGTATCTTGAAAAACCTATCATCTTGTGTTTATTTACTTAGTATATTAATATCAACTCTTAAGGGATTCTGCATCATCAAACCGAGTGTGACTTAGTGAGTTTGAGAGATAACATTTGTGTTGAGTTAGAAAACTCAATCCTGCAATATGACTGGTACACGAACACATTTCTAAAAGATATATGAGATGGTCATAAGACATATTCGTGTTAGAGATTGATCGTATGTAGAAATAGAACAAAAAGGCTTGATATTTCTAGAATGTAAGAATACGGAGCAAAGATTTATATCCCAAGTATATTATATTTCAAGTCTGAAGAGTAATATTTAAAATCTAGAGAAACTAATAGAAAATAGATGTAAAGTTGTATTGTTACATGACCTATTACTCATGCAAGTTTAGTATCAAAAACTTCTTAGGAAGGTTACATATTCAAAGAGTAGACTTTATAATATCAACTTGAAAATTTGGATTAGTACCCACCTGTCTAAGGGAAAAGTTAGAAGACCAAACATGGTTTTGGCATGTAGGGTTGGGTCATCTAAACTTTAATTTAATTAAGATAATAATTTAAATGTATAAAGGGATTTCTAGAAGAAATCATTCAGGTTATGTATGTAACACATGTTTATTAAGGATAAATAACAAGGATCCATTCCATAACCTGACTCAGTATAAGTTATTTAAACCTTGGGATTTAATCTATAAAGATCTTTATGGTCCCATCTCTACATATATGGATGTATTTTCTCAACTTGATCAACCATGTGAGGTTTTCATAAAATTTGGACGGTATGTGAAAATCAAATTGGTAACCAAATTAAATAAGTTAACAAATCGATAGAGGTGGAGAATTCAAATCCAAAGAATTACCAAAATACTATAAGGAAAATTGGATAGCAAGACAACTCACTACACGATATTCACCATAACAAAACATAACAAAATGGAGTGGTCGAACAACGAAATGGAACCATGTTATCCACTACGCATAATATGTTAAAGGCAATGCGATACCATAAAATTTCTCAGGAGAGTAGTAAGCCATGTTATATATATATATTGAACAAAGTATAAACTAGATCGAGTTGTCAAGAGTATTTGGTAGTGTTGCATATTGATCGAGTTGTCCTTGTTGGATCAAAAACAAGTTAACTTTAAACACTTAGTTACCTATAACTGATACGGGTAAGTAAGAGTTGTCTACATAGAAAATTTATACCTAAGAACTTTAAACACGAAACGTAAATACAAAAAAGAAAAGAATTGATTTTTTAGTTAAAACACAAGTTCAATTAAGAGAAGGCAATTAAGAAACAATGATTTTGATTATGGGTTTAGAAACTTATGGGAAAAAGGCAATCACTTTTGAGATTCAAGTTTAAATGTCCACACTTGGTTTCATAAAAATTGATTGGGAATCACATAGACATGATTTTGTAAAATTGTTAAATTGAAGTGATGATTATGAAACAAACTTTTAAAACTCGTTTATTAACATAATTACCAAATTATTTATGCAAAAAATTCACATACATAACAAACTGGTCACAATGCAAGAAAACCAAATATGAATGAAAGCATATGAATACTTAAACATAAATAAGTCTTTTAACTTTAAACAAAATCACAATTAGATTCTTGTGTCAAAAGAACATAATCCAAAACATCAAATCAAACTAAACCTAGTGCTTCACTTACAAGAACTCTCCTCCCGAAAATAATTATGAAAGAATTAGCCGCTCATCAGCGTGCTTGGATCTTTAACTGTGGATTGGATGTTGTTGATGCTTGACTCGGGTGAAACTCTTCTGAAAGAAACTCCTAAAATTTCTTTCGAAATGCCCATAATTTGTAGGGGATAAATGTCATTCAAAACCCTAATGATTGGGTTTAAATAGGGGAGAAAAACCTCAAAATCTGGAGGTTTTTAGGGTGACAGGCGTATCATACGTCAACCTCGGCGTATTATACGCTGGGTGTGAAGTTATACAGAGATTTTTCTCTTTATTATGTCTAGGATAAGGTGACTGATACGATTCTCAGCGTATGATATATTTTGTGTAATTGCACATCTGGTCCTTCCATATGTTCTAATACTTCCACAAAGATCCCAAACATGTACTTTGCCATCTAGCACTTGCAAAAATCAAAACACTAATAGTAACATGTTTGATACTAATAATCATAAAAATATAATAATTAAACCTTGTAAATATTCAATAAACACCCCACGATCATATATTCAAAGGTACAATCATCTCATTTGAAATGATCATAATCATTTATAATCAAATTCATGTTTTATTGTTTTTAAATATGTGTTCATAATGATCCTGGGCACTTGTATGGGCAAGAAAATGGTGGTAATAAAAACAAACATGATGAGATTTATTAACTGACAAAGTATAGCCCACACATTACGACAATTTGTGTTTTAAAATTAAAACATGTTATAAAAACATATTGCAATATAACCAGACGAGTCATCATCCAAACTGCATGTTTTTACTAGTACAAGACTCTAATGACATGCTTGCACAAACCAAGACTCCAATGACCATGCTTGCACAAGGCAAAGTAATCCAATACTTGTACATGACAAAACTTCACTAACATGTTTGAAAGAGGCAAGACTTCAATGACTATATTTTCACAAGACAGAACAATCCAATGCTTTCATAAGGCATGACACTAGTTACCATGGTTGAAAGAAACAAAGTAATTATATGGTGCTTGCATGAGGTAGGACTCTAATGGCCTGTAACACCTGTATATTTTCTTTGAAGCCGATGAAAGAAGAAAAAGAAATAAAATCCAAAGTCAAGGGACCAAACTTGCCAAAACGGGAGAAGGTTAGATGAGTGGGGGTATAAAAGGGGGAAGGCATCCCAGACCCTCCCTCGCACTCACCAAAAATCAGCCATAGAGAGAAGAGAGGGAGAAAAGGGATTCCAAGCTAGGTTTTCATGGATTCGGGCTTGAAAGTTGAAGTTTAGCGGGTTGGATCGAAGCTCTATTCGTCGGGGTTGTTTGTGTGAGTTCTAGGGCCCCTCTTTTACACACTTTTGAATGATTTTGAGGCTGGAACACATCTAAAACCCATTTTTGAAAAGTTGGGTATTGAACTCGTTTGTATGCGTATGTGTATGTGTTTGATGCGGCTGGGGTTTGATTTCGGGCTTGTGTGTGCTTGAATGATGTTGTGGTAGGTGTTTCTAAGGTTTAGGGTGGTTGATTTGGGCATAGAACGAGTTTGGGAGAGCTTGGAGGCCGAAAATGGCAGTTTGCATTCGGGATGAACTACATTATGCATCAGCTAGGGCTAGGCGACCGAATGGCATGCGAATGGAAGCCATACGGACGAATGGCATGCGACTGAGGTCCATGCGCACGATTGCCATGCGACTTGGGTCCATACGCATGTATGTCATACGACTGAATTTCATGCGCCTGTAAGGTATGCGATTGAAGGTTATACGAATGAGGTCCATGCTCCTGGAGGCCATGAAACTGAGGTTCATTTGCACGAAAGATATGCGACTAAAGCCCATGCGCCAGAAGTCATGCGACTGAAGGCCATACGCATGAAAGCTATGCGACTGAGAGTCCATACGCATAGGTGTCCATTCGCCCATAGGTCCATCCGCATAGGTTCATTCGCATAAGGTCCATTCTCCTGATGTCTATTCGCTTAAGTGTTCAGTCGCCTGGAAGGCCATGCGACTGGAGGGTGTCCATACGCCCAAGTAGGGCTCATACGCCTGAAAGAACATAGTTTATTTACTAACTTTCGGGGGAAAATGCAAATGTAAGTTTTGACGGGGAAGGTTCCCGGTAGTTCATGTAAGTTGACTTTTGAGACCATAGTGGTTATGTTGGGCATGATGATGATGATGATGTGTGATGTTGTATGATTATGCATGATGTATGCTATGTATGTTTGATGATGCTCTGTACGATGATGTTGACTGTGTATATTGAGGTTCCTTATTACTATGTATGATTATTTTTCCCTTAGCTTTACGTGGAATGTTAATGAATAAAATAAAAGTATTATGTAACATAAAGTGGAAGATAATGAAAGAGAACATGATGAATGAATGCATGCATTAACAAACGATGGAATGTAACAAAAGTCTTGCAAGCCTTGGATGTTGGGACATGCCCCATTGTAGGGTGTTAGCCAAACGGTGTACGGGTTAGCTACCCCAGAAGGATGCACATCGGGGTCCTTCTTCGTGATTGACCATTTGTACAGAACAATTGTTGCTTGCCTTTGGTAATGTGGCCATGAGGTGCTGTGCACCTTGATGGAAGGTCTATGATAGGCTTCGGTCCAGTACCAGCTGACGGAAGGGCATAGCGCATGACAATTGTATACCTGAATTTTTACCTTCGGAACTGTGGCCATGAGGTGCTGTGCAACGTGATGGAAGGTCTATGATAGACTTCGGCCCAGTACCAACGGACGGAAGGGTAAAAGTTCATGGTTTTGACAAAAAGAAAAGATGTAATGATGAACGAACGAATGAAAGTAAGAAAGTATAAATGAATGGAAGTTAATGGATGAATGATGAAGATAATAATGATATTATCTATGTGTACGTATGATGTATGATCACATGCAAAAGTAAAGAACGGTTTTCGTGAAAGAAAAGTATGTTTTATTGTAAAACTAGAACTCACTCAACAACGCTGACTTTTATGTGTTTTCGGTTGGTAGGTAATGATTGCTGAGGATGGCACGGGGCGGCTACTCAGCGCTTTTGGATGACATTCTTTTGTTTAAATGTTTTTACATTGTAATGCGAACGAACGATGTTTTGAAATGAACGATTGTATTAACTTGCAAAAGCATATATAATGAAATGAGATGTTTATTTTGATGATTCCGTTGCGTTGTTTATGAAAGTTAAATGTAATTATAAGTTTTATGTGCGATGAGGATCCAACTGTAAGCGTCCCGGGAACGGGGCCTTACAAGTTGGTATCAGAGCCAAAGTTTAAGTGAAACGGGTAAATTTATAAAATAAACCTTAACTTAAACTGAAAATGGGACGGAAAGGGAATGGGATGCCAATCTGAGTAGCTGCGTGCCATCAGGTATTTTCTTAATGATAATCGGTATTACGTGCGCATGTTATGTGGTTTATGTGTTGTATGTAGATTTAGATACTGATGTAGTCAGGATAGGTAATGCTTGGGGTATGAATAGTAAAGTAAGTGGCTAATCACAACTGGCCACTGTTATTAGGGACTTACTATACTTGACATAAACTGAGTTGTTCCCTTAAATGACCGTGTTGGTGTTTGAATCTTTCAGTGTGTGAGAATGGCCGGTGGTAGATCTTCAAAAGCTTTGAGGAGTGGAGGTCGTGGTGGGTCTGGTGCTGAACCGCGACCCAAAAGAGGAAGGCCTAGAGTTGAAAAGGTGGTTAATGAAGAACCTGAGACCCCTCATCCAGAGGACGGTGATGAGAGTGCTAACTTGAGGGCCTCGGTAAAGGAGGCTGTTGTTGAAGAGGTGCATCAAGTCATGCAGACAATCTTACCATCTGTGGTGACCGAAGTTATCAAGGTTGTAAAGGAAGGAGAAAGAAAGGAGAGAAACAGGTCCTCGGGAGGACGGGAGAAACCGGAGCCTGAAATGGTTCTCTCTGATAATAAAGAAGAGGAAGAAGAAGAGCCTGCACCAGAAGCGCCACGAGGCTGTAACTATGGGGCGTTTCAACGATGCAAGCCCCCTACTTTTGATGGTAACGGCAATGCTGCTGCTGCTCATCGATGGGTGAGAGAAATGGAAGCTGTTTTAAACATCAGCGAGTGTCGGGAGGATCAGAAGGTAAAGTTTGCTGCCCATTCTTTCGTGGACTCAGCTTTATGCTGGTGGGACAATATTGTCCAAGCTGAGGGTAGTCGGGCTATTGGGAGGATGAGATGTTCCAAACTGAAGAAGTTGGTGATTGAGGAGTTTTGTCCTCATTGGGAGATGGATAAGGTTGAGAGAGAGTTTCTGCAGTTGGAGACGGGGACGATGACACATTAACAGTACACCACCAAGTTCAACAAAATGGCACGTCTGGTGCCGGATCAGGAGACGCCTCTGTCGCAGAAGATTAAGAGATACATTCAAGGCTTGCAAGCGGATATTCGCAAGCACATGATCGCTGCCCGACCGAGTACGTTTAGGTCGGCGGTTGACTTGGCCGGGAGGTTGTATAATGAAAGAACGGTGGTGGTGGCTGAAGGCAGTAAGAAGAGTGGTGGAGACTGGAACTGGAACGAGAAGAGGTTTGGTCGGGGTGGTGCCCCGACGGGTAATAAGAGCGCATAGGTGGATGACCGCCGTGTGGTCACATCTGGTGCAGGACCAAAGAAGTGTGGTAGATGTGGAAAGGAGCATAGTGGGGAATGCAGGCTGGGGTCGAACTTGTGCTTCAAATGTGGGAAGATGGGGCATGTAGCAAGGGACTGTCGTATGCTCCGGTGTTTTAACTATGGCGTGGAGGGCCACATGAGTAGGGATTGTAAGAAACCGAGGGCTGAGGGTTCCGGGGTGAAAAAGGCTAGAGGAGAGGGACCAAGGGAGAGCGCCAAGGCATTCACGATGACACAGGAGGAGGCTAGGATGGACCCTGACGTTGTGTCCGGTACGTTTCTAGTGAACCAAGCTTTAGCTTTTGTGTTATTTGATTTTGGTGCTAGTAAAAGTTTTATTTCTGCTGCTTTCTGTGCTAAGCTGCCTATTAGTAGTAGACGTGTTGATGCGCCCTTTGATGTAGAAACTGCCGTAGGTAAGTCTACCTGGATTTTTGAGATGATAAAAGACTGTGATGTGGAACTAGAAGGTCATAAGTTTCCTGTTAGACCATTCGTGATGACCTTAGGTGGTTTCGATTTGGTTCTTGGGATGGATTGGTTAGCGGACTTTGAGGAGAACATTGTGTGTCACAAGAAGATGATTCGTCTGACAGCGCCTGATAGGAGTTCGGTAACTGTGTATGGGGATCGGGTCACGACGATTCCGAAAGTGATTTCAATGGCGGTGGCGGGAAAGTGTATGAGGCATGGATGTAGTGCCTACTTGGCCTATATAAAGGATGTGGATACGCCAACACCATAACTATCCGATGTACCGGTTGTGTGTGACTTTCCGGATGTATTTCCCGAAGACTTACCAGGAGTGCCACCTGACCGTGAGATCGAGTTTCAGATTGATTTGATACCAGGTGCTCAACCTGTTGCCAAGGCACCGTATCGGTTGGCTGTGACGGAGATGAAGGAGTTGATGGAGCAGTTGCAAGAGCTGCTTGATAAGGGGTTCATTAGACCGAGTATCTCTCCTTGGGGTGCTCCGGTCCTGTTTGTGAAGAAGAAAGACGGTAGTATGAGGATGTGTATTGACTACCGTGAGCTGAATAAGTTGATGATAAAGAACCGATACCCCTTACTGAGAATTAATGATTTGTTCGATCAGCTTCAAGGTGCTAGTTGGTTTTCAAGGATAGACCTTCGATCGGGCTATCATCAGTTAAAGGTCAAAGAGCAGGATATCCCTAAAACAGCTTTTCGCACGCGTTATGGTCACTACGAGTTTCTTGTCATGTCTTTTGGTTTGACCAATGCGCCAACTACTTTTATGGATCTAAAGAATCGAGTGTGTCGGCCGATGTTGGATAAATCAGTGAGTGTGTTTATTGATGATATCCTAATCTATTTGAAGAGAGAGATTGAGCATGCCGGGCACATTCGGGAGGTTTTGGAAATTTCGAGAAGGGAGAAGTTGTACGTCAAGTTCTCCAAGTGCGCGTGGTTCAATTCTTGGGTCATGTGGTGAATCCTGACGGGATTATGGTGAACCCACAAAGATGGAAGCGATGATGCAATGGAAGTCACCAAAGACGCCATTCGAGATTCATAGATTCTTGGGTTTGGCGGGTTACTACAGAAGATTCATCCAAGACCTTTAAGATCGCCTCTCCACTAACTAAGTTGACCCGAAATGATGTGAAGTTTGTATAGGGTCAAGCTCAAGAGAAGGTGTTCGAGGAATTGAAGGTGAGATTGACTAAAGCTCCTGTTCTGTCATTACCCGAAGGAAGTGAAGACCTGGTGGTTTATTCTGATGCTTCCTACTCGGGGTTGGGGTGTGTGTTAATACAGAGAGGAAAGGTTATAGCCTATGCATCCCGACAGTTGAAGGTTCATGAGGTCAATTATCCTACTCAAGACTTGGAGCTAGCAGCCGTGGTCTTTGCGTTAAAGATTTGGAGGCACTGCCTGTATGGGACGAAGTGCACCATATTCACTGACCAAAGAGCTTGAAGTACTTCTTTGAGCATAAATATTTGAACATGAGGCAGAGACGATGGTTGGAGCTCATAAAGGACTATAAATGCGAGATCCATTACCATCCGGGCAAAGCCAACGTGGTGCGGATGCCCTTAGCCGAAAAGAGAGGCCCGAGCCGATTCGAGTGAAAGCATACCAGTTGATCATGACCTCGGATGTGATGAGGCAAGTCAAAGAGTTTCAAGATGAGGCATTGAAAGAAGATCATCTTAACTCTGAAAGAATGAGAGGTCTGGTCGCGGAGTTGGGTGGAAACACACTTGGTGTTAGGACCCGATTTGGACGAATGTGGATTACTCGTTTTGGGGATCTACGGGTGAAGATTATGAATGAAGCTCACAAGACTCGATACTTTATTCATCCCGGTGCTACAAAGATGTACCAAGACATGAAGAAAGATTATTGGTGACCGGGTATGAAGCGTGACGTGGTGGAGTATGTGAGTTAATGCCTCACTTGTCTACAGGTGAAGGCCGAGCATTAGAAGCCGTATGGGAAGATCCAACCTTTGGATATACCGGAATGGAAGTGGGAGCACATCACCATGGATTTCATTACGAAGCTACCACGTACTCCAAAAGGGTATGATGCCATATGGGTGATAGTTGACCGTTTGACGAAGAGTGCTCACTTCCTGCCGATCCGCGAGACATGTTCATCCGAGAGGTTGGCCGATCTATTCATCAAGGAAATTATAACTCATCATGGTGTGCCGGTGTCTATTATGTCTGATCGTGACACCCGGTTTACATCTAAATTTTAGAAGAAATTCCACGACGCGATGGGGACGAGGTTACTTATTAGCACGGCTTAACATCCCCAGACAGATGGTCAGTCTGAAAGGACCATTAAGACGTTGGAGGATATGCTTCGTGCTTGTGTTATTGATTTTGGAGGAAGTTGGGATGACCACTTACCGTTAGCTGAGTTCTCATATAACAACAGTTATCATGCCGGCATTGGTAGGCCACCTTATGAGATGCTATATGGTAGGAGATGCAGGACACCCGTCTGTAGGGGTGACATGGTCAGAAGGAGTTAGGAAGCGTCGAGGTAATCGAGGCTACGACTGAGAAGCTTGAAAGGATCAAGGCTTTTATGAAGGCAGCCAAAGATAGACAGAAGTCGTATGCTGATAAACGACGCAGACCGATTGAGTTCCAGGTGGGTGACTGGGTTATGTTGAAGGTCTCACCTTTGAAGGGTATCATCCGGTTCAGAAAGCGGGGCAAGTTAAGCCCAAGATATATAGGGCCTTTCCGAATCATTGCTCGAGTAGGAGAGGTGGCCTATAGATTGGATTTACCAGATAAGCTAAGTGAAATTCACCCGACATTCCACGTATCTCATCTGAGGAAGTGTTTGAAGGACGAGGATATGATTGTTCCACAGGAGGATATCGAGGTAGATGAACGACTCAATTATGTGGAGCAACCAGTGGCAATCATCGATCGAAAAGAGAAGAGGCTGAGAAATAAAGTGGTTCCTCTTGTGCGTGTACAGTGGAAGCACAGGAAAGGATCCGAGTCAACGTGAGAGACTGAAAAAGAAATGAGGCAGCATTACCCACGTTTGTTCGAGGAATAACAGGTTTCGGGGACGAAACCTAAATAAGGGGGGTGGACTTGTAACACCCAGATATTTTCTTTGAAGCCGACGAAAGAAGAAATCGAAATATAGTCCAAAGTCGAGGGACCAAACTTGCCAAAACGAGAGAAGGTTGGATGAGTGGGGGTATAAAAGGGGGAAGGCATCCCACACCCTCCCCCACACTCACCAAAAATCAGCCATAGAGAGAAGAGAGGGAGAAAAAGGGTTCCAAGCTAGGTTTTCATGGATTCGGGCGTGAAAGTTAAAGTTTAGCGGTTGGATCAAAGCTCTATTCATCAGGGTTGTATGTGTGAGTTTTAGGGCCCTTCTTTTACACACTTTTGAATGATTTTGAGGCTGGAACACATCTAAAACCCGTTTTTGAAAAGTTGGGTGTTGAACCCGTTTGTATGCGTATGTGTATGTGTTTGATGCGGGTGGGGTTTGATTTTAGGCTTGTGTGTGCTTGAATGATGTTGTGGTAGGTGTTTCTAAGGTTTAGGGTGGTTGATTTGGGCTTAGAACGAGTTTGGGAGAGCTTGGAGGCCGAAAATGGCAGTTTGCGTTCGGGATGAACTGCATTCTGCATCAGCTAGGGCTAGGCGTCCGAATGGCATGCGACTGGAGGCCATACGGCCAAATGGCATGCGACTGAGGTCCATGCGCACGATTGCCATGCGACTGGGGTCCATACGCATGTATGTCATACGATTGAAGTTCATGCGCCCGTAAGGTATGCGATTGAAGGTTATACGACTGAGGTCTATGCGCCTGGAGGCCATGCGACTGAGGTTCATTCGCATGAAGGGTATGCGACTGAAGCCCATGCGCCAGAAGTCATGCGACTGAAGGCCATACGCAAGAAAGCTATGCGACCGAGAGTCCATACGCATAGGTGTCCATTCGCCCATAGGTCCATCCGCATAGGTCCATTCGCATAAGGTCCATTCGCCTGATGTCCATTCGCTTAAGTGTCCAGTCGCCTGGAAGGCCATGCGACTAGAGGGTGTCCATACTCTGAAGTAGGGCTCATACGCCCGAAAGAACATAGTTTAATTACTGACTTTCGGGAGAAAGTGCAGATGTAAGTTTTGACCGGGAAGGTTCCCGGTAGTTCATGTTGGTTGACTTTTGAGACCATAGTGGTTATGTTGGGAATGATGATGATGATGATGTGTGATGTTGTATGATTATGCATAATGTATGCTATGTATGTATGATGATGCTTTGTACGATGATGTTGACTGTGTATGTTGAGGTTCCTTATTACTATGTATGATTATTTTTCCCTTGGCTTTACGTGGAATGTTAATGAATGAAATGAAAGTATTATGTAACGTAAAGTGGAAGATAATGAAAGAGGAACATGATGAATGAATGCATGCATTGACAAACGATGGAATGTAACAAAAGTCTTGCAAGCCTTGGATGTCGGGACACGCCCCATTGTAGGGTGTTAGCCCAACAGTGTGCGGGTTAGCTACCCCAGAAGGATGCATATCGGGGTCCTTCTTTGTGATTGACCATTTGTATAGAACCATTTTTGCTTGCCTTCGGTACTATGGCCATGAGGTGCTGTGCACCGTGATGGAAGGTCTATGATAGGGTTCGGTCCAGTACCAGCTGACGGAAGGGCATAGTGCATGACAATGGTATGCTTGAATTTTTACCTTCGGAAATGTGGCATGAGGTGATGTGCACTGTGATGGAAGGTCTACGATAGGCTTCGGCCCAGTACCAACGGACGGAAGGGTAAAAGTTCATGGTTTTGACGAAAAGAAAAGATGTAATGATGAACGAACGAATGAAAGTAAGAAAGTATAAATTAATGGAAGTTAATGGATGAATGATGAAGATAATAATGATATTATCTATGTGCACGTATGATGTATGATCACATGAAAAAGTAAAGAACGGTTTTAATGAAAGAAAAGTATGTGTTGATACATGTATGTCCTTAGATCATGATATGAAATGTAATAGATCTTGTTTATCTGATTCTGATGTAATTTGAAATGATTAATGAAATGATATTGATTGTTTGTGATTTGTAATGTCTAATATTTCATTAATGAGTCGATATTGAATTGGTTAATTAGGTTTGTGATTGTTTGAATGGTTACACATAATGTTATATTAATTAATACATTCAAACTTAACATAATGAAGTTCTCATGCGAATGGCCCATGCGAATGGACCATACACATGAATAACTTCATACGATTGACTCAGTCGCACGACTGAACCAGGAGACTGGATCAGTCGTATGATTGACACATAAGATTGGCTCAGTCGCACGACTGAACACTCAGTCGTGCGGATGAATCAACCGCATGGTTCAATCGCACGACTGAACCATACTTATGGTCCAGTCGCACGAATGAACAATACTAACCTATAAATACAACCCAATTCATGGAAAAACGTAAGCATTCATTCTATTTCGACTCCAGACGTACCCTAGCCGTCCAGAAGCCTCCCAATTCGTTCTCCAAGTTCATAGAACACATTAGATCGATTCCTAATCGATTTCTAACGTTAGATTCAATTCTTTATTGATTATTCGTGTGTTCTCACTGATTGGATCGCCAATCAAATAGGATTCCGCACTATTTGATCTGGTTTACACGCTAATCACTCGGTATTTCGTTCAAATACCAGGTCCTAACAAGTGGTATCAGAGCTTTGGCTCTTGATTACGTGTGATTCAATCAAGATTGATAAAAAGTGTGTGTTTTTACATCAAAAACGCAATCTTTTGTGTCAAAAGTGATCTTGGACGTTCCCTGCTCATCAAAGTTTGGTTTCTACGGACTTAGGCGATTAGACTTTGCGAAATTTCGAATTTTTACGGCTAAAACACGTGTAACCTAGAAATTTTCGCAAAACAGCAGCTGCAGTCGCACGAGTGAGCCATTCGCACGACTGGACTCCATTCGCATTGCCCATACGCACGATTGGACCTAGTCGCATCTTCATTCGTACGATTGAACCATTCGTTCGCAGTGTTCATACGCATCAGCTTCATTAGCGCGACTGAACCAATCGCTTAGTTCAGCCGCACGATTGAACCAGTCGCATAGTTCATTCGCACGGATAGCCCAATCGCATCCTTCAGTCGCACCAGTTGACAGTTTGTTTTATTAGACTTAAAGTTATTCACCATGGAAGATCAAATGTCAGCCTTTACTGCTGGAAAGGACTCAAGGATCCAGAACCTGCTGTTACTTGACAGTGAGGTGGGTAATCATAATAAACCACCAAAGCTCCTAACGTTAGATGAGTTTCCCCACTGGAAACAACGTTTTGAGATCTATCTCAATGGAGTGGATCCGAATCTGTGGGAAGCTATCGAGATTGGGTATAGTACGCCGGTGGGAGCCGATGGAGTAAAGCTTACTTTGGGAGGGATGACAGACGCGCAGAAAGTTAAATATAATGCAGAGAAGAGAATTTATGCATTGATTACACAGTCTATCCCTAAAGACATTTTCCACCAGTACTCAGAGAATAAGCAGTCCAAGAAACTATGGGATGAGCTGGAAAAGAGGTACGACGGGAATGCTTCGCTGAAGGCAATCAAGGCTAAGGAGTTAAAGAAGGAATTCGATAACTTCTCATCGATGGGAAACGAGAGTTTGGACGATGTTATAGATAGATTCTACCATCTGATGAGTGAACTGCATACACATGGGGTTGCTACTACCATGGAAGAAAAAGTTACTAACTTTGCAGACGGATTGCCGGAAAAGTGGGCTTCATTCGTGTCTAACCTGAGACAGAATGAAATGCTGGCAAAGCTGGATATCAATGACTTCATTCTAAAGCTGCGAGAAGAAGCACTTAGGATGAAGTACAGAGCTCAGAAGTCTTCGTACACTCAGAATCCAGCTTTGTACAATGCCACGCCTCAAGCTAAGACATCTGGAGCACCTCTCCAGACTGCATTTGTGTCTAGCTCATCGAGTCCTTCACATGCTTCTCCTTCAGGATCAGACACGTCGGGGTCTTCTTGTACCCATTATATTGGATCTGAAGCGAATGCTACTAAACTGAAGACCGAGAACCTCGGTAATGTGACTGTAGAAGTAGCTCGAGAACACATGGACTTTTGGCTGCAGTGGTTCATTCTTATGATGGACTTGTTGCTGGGAAGATTGGAAACTGCCATCTGGCAGACGAGGACTACGAGCAGGTGGACGAGATGCAGCTGGAGAGGATGGATATTATGTGGGCCTTAGCTAGTGCTGTCCGGAGGGCGAAGAAGTTTGTGAAAAAGACCGGACAGAACTTGGTAGCTACTAAGGATACCACATTTGGCTTTGACAAGAGTAAAGTGACCTGCTTCAACTGTGGAGAGAAGGGGCACTTCAAGAGAGAATGTGTTAAGCCAAAGAAGACAGGTAACGGGAACCCATTCTCGTCCTTCACTCGCCAAGACAAGCAAGCTACTAGTTCTACTTCATCAAGCAAGGATCCAAAAGCCTTGACTGCTCATGATGATGAAGGAAAGGACTGGAGCTTTAGGTTTGTCTCTCCAGGGGAATCAAACATTGCAAGTGTAGAAGACATTGACGATGATTCCACGAGTGAAGGAGATCTAGCAGTTGAGATAGCGATGTCAAATATTGAAGAGACAACTGCAACTGAGGTCAGCTACAAGCCTAAAGAGGAGACTACCACAGCAAAGACAGAAATGACAGAATCACCAGAACCAGAGACATCTGATGCTGCGTTGATGGCAAACTCTTCTGAACCAACTCAGGTAAGTACCACTGACCAAATGTTTAATAATCATGCTTGTTCTGATTGTGATACTTTTAGAAATAGCATAGATGAGAAATTTGCTAGGTTATTAGATCATAATGATAACTTAGTAAAAGATTTGCAACTGTGCACTGAGGCTAATAGAGTATTAAAACAAAATGAGCATAGTTACAAAGAAAAGATAGACCTTTGACTAAACAGCTTAGGGAAACCGAAGTAGTTGCATTTAACCAAGCTAATGACATTAGGTACTATCTAAACTCCCTAGAAGACACTAAGAAGCAAAAGGCAGTTCTAGAAGTAGAAGTAAACTCATTAAAACAGAAACTGCACAGTTGGACAAGTTCATCACACATAGTCCAACACTTAGTGAGAGAAAGAAACAACGGGGAGGGATTGGGTTATAAAGTGGTTCCACCACCACCTGAGACCTTGATGAACACTAAGACTAGACCAATAAATAATAACCCCATCAAGGATCATGTGGTGTCTACTCCTCTTGTTAGTGATCCAGATTCCTCATGTTCATCTATTGAATCTGGAAACAAACAAAAGAAGGCCACTTCAAAGGCAAAGGGTAAATTGCCTTGTGTTAATCTGGAAAAAGAATTTAAAAGATTAGTATAAAGTCAGGTTCAAACAGAGTCAAATCAGAACCTAAAAAGACTTCTAATGTTAATCTTTCACATGTTTCAAGTCAAAAACCAGTTAACCAAAAAGAAAAAGATGTTAAAATGTTAAAACAATGAACTTTGTTAAACCAGAGAAACATCAAAAGAACCAGAGTCAAAACCTAAATGAGTGATTTACTAGAGTGTCACACACGTCTCCACAAAGAAAGTTTAATCATAAAGTTGATAGCAGGTCGTGCTACAACTGTGGAGAGTGTGGACATATTGCTTCCTATTGTCCTTATTATCAGACACCTAGGAAGAAGATTGAACTTCAGGATTCAAAACCTAGGTCTTCTAAGAGGAGTTCTTTAACTCCACCTAGAAGAACTAGTGAACCTAAAGTTCAACCCGTTAGCCAGTCGACTGTTTATCACAAACAGGCCTTGCACAAATCTGGTTTATGGAAAGAGAAGTCATCCTCTGTGTCTGATAATGATGACAAAAAGGAACTGAGCTACCCTCACCCTCTAAGGGTCAATGGGTTGAATTCATGATGTGTGATGCCTCTGGGAAACCCAAGCCAGTAAAGGCTTGGGTTCCTAACCTAAACTAATCCTTTACATTGTATGTGCAGGGTGTTCGCTACAGTGCTGAAACTAACACGTGGATTGTAGACAGCGGAGCATCCAGGCACATGACAGGAAACAGGGCTCTTTTATCAAACGTCAAGCAAATAAAAGGAGGGCATGTTTCGTTTGCTGGAAACAAAGGAGGCTATATCACAGCTCAGGGAGAAGTGGGAAATCAGAAAGTTAAGTTTGATAAGGTGAACTACGTTCAACAACTTCAAAATAACTTACTTTCTGTTTCCCAAATCTGTGATAAGGATTTAAGGTCATCTTCGACAAAAAGAAGTGTTACGTGCTAAAGAAAGACTACGTGATCCCAGAGGACCAAGTTCTGATGACTGCTTCAAGATATAAAGACCTTTATGTTTTGGATCTGTCAACAGCTTCTACAACGGATCATGAGGTTCAGTGCTTTTTATCTAAAGCTACTGAGAAGGATTCCATCTCCTGGCATAGGAGAATGGGACACATTAGTCAAAGGAAGATGAATCACTTGATTCAGAAGGATCTTGTGAGAGGAGTTAATGTCAAGAACTTTCAGCTTCCTGATTTTTGTGTAGCTTGCAAGAAAGGCAAACAGACGAAGAAGTCTCATAAGGAAAAGAAAGTTCATTCAATAGAACTTCCTCTTGAACTTCTTCACATGGATCTGTTTGGTCCAGTCAGTACAAAGAGCATTGCAGGCGACTTGTACTGTTTTGTGGTTACTGATGACTACTCAAGGTTCTCTTGGGTAATGTTTCTGAAGTCCAAATTTGAGTCATTCAAGGAGTTAGTAACCACACTGGAATCTCTCTACAAGCTGAAGGTAAGACAAGTACGCTCAGACAACGGGACGAAATTCAAGAACCAGTGGATGGAGGCTTACTGCAAGGAAAAGGGAATTGTGCATCAATTCACTTCTGCCTACACACCTCAGATGAATGGAGTTGCTGAGAGAAAGAACAGAAGCTTGATAGAGACAGTACGGACTATGCTGGCAGACTCGAAACTGCCTATCCAATTCTGGAATGAGGTAGTGGCGAATGCATGTTATACACTGAATCGAGCTACTACAAAGACGCAAACTGAATTTCGAGTATCTCGAACCATTTGGCGCGCCGTGCACACTTCTGAAGAAGACACAAGAAGGTAAATTCAGCGAGAAGGCTGATGAAGGAATCTTCCTAGGATACAACATACCGAACAAGAGGGTTTACAACAACTCAACGGGTCTAGTAGAAGTGTGGTGTAATGTTGACGTTCAGAGATATACCACACCACCTACTGGCAAAGGACCCGCCTACTTTTTCGACTATGATGGATTCTTCAAGTCCTTCAACATCCTTCTCTCTTTCGGATGATGAGTTAGCTACTCGGATGATGTATGATATCTTGAATACACCATCTCATGATTCAACATCATCTAGCTCACAGGGAGAATCATCTACTCAGTCAGGGGAGTAGTCGACGACAGTGACTCCTCCTCCTCAGAAGATGAAGCTGAAGAAGATGACCAGAACAGTCAGGAGGAACAGGTTCCAGTTCCTGAAAGTCCACAAGCATCTACCAGTGATTCACCTTCGACTTCGGAACCTCAAACTCCAACTACCTCAGATGCAGAACCAAATGTTCATAATCTTGGCTCTGAGGTAGCTGTTCCTACTACTCCAGGATCACGTTTAAACGTCTATCATCCCTAGACAATGTCATTGGGGATGTCAGATCAGGAGTACAAACCCGAAATCAGCTATACTCAGCTGATTACGCCTCGGTTATGGAGAAGGGATACATTCATGATGGTGCTTATCGGTGTTTTGTCTCGCAGTTTGAGCCAAAATACGTCAGTGATGCACTAATGATGAGGCGTGGGTGAGTGCCATGCAAGAAGAACTTCTTCAGTTCAAGAAGTTAGGTGTATGGACTCTGGTTGATAGACCTAAAGGTGCTAAGGTCATTGGCACCAAATGGGTCTTGAAATGCAAGAAGGATGACAAGGAGTCATTATCAGGAACAAGGCTCGACTGGTGGTTCAGGGATTTCGCCAAGTCGAGGGAATTGACTACAATGAAGTGTTTGCACCCGTGGCAAGGATGGAAGCCATTCGTATCTTCCTTGCCTATGCATCGTACATGAAGATTAAAGTCTACCAATTAGATGTGAAGAGTGCATTCCTTCATGGGGAAATCAGAGAAACAGTCTATGTCAGTCAACCCGAGGAATTTGAAGATCCTTATCATCGGGATAGAGTTTACAAACTCGACAAGGCTTTATACGGGCTTCATCAAGCTCCAAGAGCCTGGTATGAGAAACTCTCGACTGTTGTGAAACACGGCTTTCGCAGGGGAGTCATTGATTGCATGCTGTTCATCAAAGAAAAAGATGGCGACCTACTGCTCGTACAGATCTATGTCGATGACATAATCTTCGGTTCAAAGAACGAAGAGTTATGCAAAGAGTTTGAAGCAGTTATGAAGAAAGAGTTTGAGATGAGTGCTATGGGGGAGATGAATTCTTTCTCGGGTTACAGGTGGATCAGACATCAAATGGGATCTTTCTACATCAGACCAAGTATGTAGGAGACATTCTCAGTCGTTTTGACATGGAGAATGCTTCTGCTGCTGGGACTCCACTTGCTACGAATCATGATATAGCACCTGATGAAAATGGAGATCTAGTGGACGCCACAATGTACCGAGGAATGATTGGATCCCTCATGTATCTCACTGCCTCAAGACCTGATATCATGTATGCTACATGTTTATGTTCTAGATATCAGGCTAAGCCTAAGGTCAACCATCTGATCGGGGTCAAGAGGATTTTTCGTTATCTGAAGGGTACACCCACACTTGGGTTGTGGTATCCTCATGATGATGACTTTGAGCTCACGGCGTATAGTGACTCGGATTACGGGGGCTGCAAGATGAACTACAAGTCTACATCAGCAGGGTGTCAATTCTTTGGGAGGAGATTAGTTACCTGGCAGTGTAAGAAGCAGACATCGGTTGCATTGTCAACCTGTGAGCCGAATACGTTGCTGCTGCAAGTTGCTGTTCACAAATCATCTGGATTCAACAGCAAATGCGGGATTACGGTTTAAAGTTTTCTTCTACTCCTATTTTTGTTGATAACTCTGCTGCAATTGCAGTAACTAAAAATCTGGTCCAACATCCAAAGACCAAACATATCGGTATTAAATACCATTTCATAAGAGATTGTTTTGAAAAGAACTTAATTGATGTGGTAAAAATTAATATTGATTTTCAACGTGCTGACCTCTATACTAAAGCTTTTGATAAACCATGTTTTCAATATTTGTTAGAGGTCAACGGCGTTAAAAAGAAAAGTGATGTTATTCCTGATGATGATTATGTGTAGTCCGATGTAGTTTAGTAAATTTTTCTTTTTTTTTTATTTATTTGTTTATTTTACTCTGTTTAAATTAAACTCATGTTATGTTGCTGTTTATTAAAATCCTAAATAATTAAACCAGTTATGATTTTAGTATTTTAGGGGGAGAATAGCAGTAACATAAAAAAAAAATAAAAATAAAAATAAAAATAAAAAAAAAAAAAAAATTAAAAAAAACGAGGGAGAAGGAGTGGAAAGCTGATATAAGGTAGATCGTATCTGTGATACCGATTCAAACCCTTTAGAAAATGATAGTACACAGGAACAAATCAAGAGGGACTTTAAAATTTGTTGATGCATGTATGTCCCTAGATCATGAGCTGAAATGTAATGAATCTTGTCTGTCTGATTATGATGTAATTTGTATTGATTAATGAAATGATATGAATTGATTGTTACTTGTGATGTTTAATATTTCATTAATAAGTTGTGATTGAATTGATTGGGTTTATGATTGTTTGAATGATAGCACATTATGTTATATTAATTAAAACATTCAAACTTAACTTAATGAAGTTCTCATGCGGATGGCCCATGCGAATGGACCACACGCATGAATAACTTCATACGATTGACTCAATCGCACGACTTGAAACAGGAGACTGGATCAGTCGTATGATTGACACATAAGATTGACTCAATCGCACGACTGAACACTCAGTCGTGCGGATGAATCAACCGCATGGTTCAATCGCACGACTGAACCATACTTATGGCCCAGTCGCACGATTGAACAATACTAACCTATAAATAGACCCAATTCGTGGGAAAACGTAAGCATTCATCCCATTACGATTCCAGACGTACCCTAGCCGTCCAGAAGCCTCCCAAATCGTTCTCCAAGTTCATAGAACACATCAGATCGGTTCCTAATCGATTTCTGACGTTGATTTCAATTCTTGATTGATTCATCGTGTGTTCTCACTGATTGGATCGCCAATCAAATAGGATTCCGCACTATTTGAGTTGGTTTAACACGCAATCACTCGGTATTTCGTTCAAATACCAGGTCCTAACAAGTGGTATCAGAGCTTTGGCTCTTGATTTCGTGTTGATTCAATCAAGATTGCATAAAAGTTTGTGTTTTTGCACGAAAAACGCAATCTTTAGCATCAAAAGTGATCTTGGACGTTCCCTGCTCATCGAAGTTCAGTTTCTACGGACTTAGACGATTTGGACTTGCAAAATTTCGAATTTTTACGGCTGAAACCCGTCAAACCTAGAAATTTTCGCAAAACAGCAGCTTCAGTCGCACGAGTGACCCATTCGCACGACTAGACTCATTCGCAGTGCTCATTCGCACGACTGGACCTAGTCGCACCCTCATTCGGCCGACTGAACCGTTCGTTCGCATAGCTCATACGCACTCGACGATTCATTCGCACGACTGAACCATTCGCCCTGTTCAGTCGCAACGGTTTTAACCAATCGCAGAGTTTCATACGCACGATAAGACCATTCGCATCCTTCAGTCGCATCAGTTAAGTTGATTTGATTAGATTCTAAGTTTATTAACCATGGAAGATCAGAGTCAGCCTTTACTGCTGGGAAGGACTCAAGAATTCAGAACCTGCTGCTACTCTTGCTTGAGATTGAGGTGGGTATTCACAATAAACCACCAAAGCTCTTGACTTTAGATGAGTTTCCCCACTGGAAACACGTTTTGAGATCTAACCTCAATGGAGTAGATCCTAATCTGTGGGAAGCTATCGAGGTGGGTATAGTACAACCGGTGGAGCAGATGGAGTAATTAACGTTAAGTGGGATGACTGACGCACAGAAAGTAAAGTATAATGCAGAGAAAAGGTTTTATGCGTTGATAACTCAGTCGATCCCCAAACATATTCCACCAGTACTCAGAGAACAAGCAGTCCAAGAAACTGTGGGATGAGCTAGAGAAAAGATATGATGGGAATGCATCATTAAAGGCAATCAAGGCAAAGGAGTTAAAGAAGGAATTCGATAACTTCTCATCGATTGGTAACGAGAGTTTAGATGAAGTCATAGACAGATTCTACCACTTGATGAGCGAGTTGCATACACATGGAGTGGAAACAACTATGGAAGAGAAAGTAAGCAACTTCGCAGATGGATTGCCTGATAAGTGGGCTTTCATTCGTGTCTAATCTTAGACAGAATGGAATGCTTGTAAAGCTGGATATAAATGACTTATTCTCAAGCTGCGTGAAGAAGCACTAAGGATGAAGTATAGAGCACAGAAGTCTTCGTATACACAAAACCCAGCTTTATACAATGCCACGCCTCAAGCTAAGACATTCTGGAGCACCTCTCCAGACAGCATTTGTGTCTAGCTCGTCAGGTCCTTCACATGCTTCTCCTTCTGGATCAGACACGTCAGGGTCGTCATGTACCCATTATATTGGATCAGAAGCAAGTGCTACCAAATTGAACCGAGAACCTCGGTAATGTGACCGTAGAAGTAGCACGAGAGCATATGGATCTTCTCGCCGCAGTAGTTCATTCATATGAGACTTGTGGCTGGGAAGATTGGAAACTGTCATTTGGCAGATGAAGACTACGAGCAGGTAGATGAAATGGAGCTTGAAAGAATGGATATAATGTGGGCCTTAGCTAGCGCTGTCCGAAGGGCGAAGAAGTTTGTTAAGAAGACACAAAATTTGATAGCTACTAAGGATACCACATTTGGTTTTGACAAGAGCAAAGTGACCTGCTTCAACTGTGGAGAAAAGGGCACTTCAAGAGGGAATGTGTCAAGCCAAAGAAGACGGGTAATGGGAACCCGTTCTCATCCTTTACTCGCCAAGACAAGCAAGCCTCCAGTTCTACTTCATCAAACAAGGACCCAAAAGCCTTGACTGCTCATGATGATGAAGGACAGGACTGGAGTTTTAGATTTGTCTCACCAGAATCTAACATTGCCAGTGTTGAAGATATGATGATGATTCTGCGAGTGAAGGTGATTTAGCAGTTGAAATAGCGATGTCACACAGTGAAGAAACAACTGCAGCTGAGGTCAGTTACAAACCAAAGGAGGAGACTTCCACGTCAGAAACAGAAAAGTCAGAATCACCAGAACCAGAGACGTCTGATGCTGCGTTGATGGCTAACTCTTCTGAAACAACACAGGTAAGTACAACTGACCAAATGTTTAATAATCATGCTTGTTCTAACTGTGATATGTTTAGGAATAGCATTGATGAAAAATTTGCTAGGTTATTAGATCACAATGATAACTTAGTAAAGGATTTACAACTATGCACTGAGGCCAATAGAGTTCTAAAACAAAATGAGCATAGTTATAAAGAAAAGATAGACCTATTGACTAAACAACTTAGGGAAACCGAAGTAGTTGCCTTTAATCAAGCAAATGACATTAGGTACTATCTAAACTCCCTAGAGGACACTAAGAAGCAAAAGCAGTTCTAGAAGTAGAAGTTAATTCCTTAAACAGAAACTGCATAGTTGGACTAGTTCTTCACACATAGTTCAACACTTAGTGAGAGAAAGGAATAATGGGGAGGGATTAGGCTACAAAGTGGTTCCACCACCACCTGAGACCTTGATGAACACCAAGTCTAAACCAGTAAACAACAACCCAATCAGGGATCATGTGGTGACCACTCCTCTTGTTACTGATCCAGACACATCATGTTCATCTACTGAATCTGGACAGAAACAAAAGGAGGCCACTTCAAAGGCAAAGGGTAAATTGCCTTGTGTTAATCTGGAAAATGAATTTGAAAAAGTTAACTTAAAGTCAGGGTCAAACAGAGTCAAATCAGAACCCAAAAAGACTTCAAACGTTAATTTTTCACATGCTACAAGTCAAAAACCAGTTAACCAAAAAGTGGAACAAGTTAAACAGGTTAAAACAGTTAAATTTGTTAAAACCAGAGAAAACATCAAACATGCAAGAGTCAAAACCTAAAGTGATTGATGTTACTAAAGTGTCACGCATTTCCCCAAAGAAAGTCTACTCATAAGTTGATAGCAGATTGTGCTACAACTGTGGAGAATGTGGACATATTGCTTCCTATTGTCCTTTCTATCAGACACCTAGGAAGAAGATTGATCTTCAGGACTCTAGACCTAGGTCTTCTAAGAGGAGTTCTCTAACTCCACCTAGAAGATCTAGTGAACCTAAAGTCCAACCTGTAAGCCAGACGACTGTTTATCATAAACAGGCATTGCACAAATCTGGCTTATGGAAAGAGAAGTCATCCTGTGTGTCTGATACTGATGACAAGAAGGAATCTGAGTTACCCTCACCTTCTAAAGGTCAATGGGTAGAGTTTATGATGTGTGATGCCTCTGGGAAACCCAAGACAGTAAAGGCTTGGGTTCCTAACCTAAACTAATACATTTACTTGATATGTGCAGGGTGTTCGGTATAGCGCTGAGACTAACACGTGGATTATAGACAGCGGAGCATCCAGGCACATGACAGGAAATAGAGCCCTTTTATCAAATGTCAAACAAATAAAGGAGGGCATGTTTCCTTTGCAGGAAACAAGGGAGGATACATCACAGCACAGGGAGAAGTGGGAAATCAGAAAGTTAAGTTTGATAAGGTGAACTACGTTCAACAACTTCAGAATAACTTACTTTCTGTTTCCCAAATCTGCGATAAAGGATTTAAAGTCATCTTCGACAACAAGAAGTGTTACGTGCTGAAGAAAGACTATATGATTCCAGAGGACCAAGTTCTGATGACTGCTTCAAGATATAAGGACCTATATGTCTTGGATCTGTCAACAGCTGCTCCAACGGATCATGAGTGTCAGTGCTTTCTATCTAAAGCTACTGAGAAGGACTCAATCTCCTGGCATAGGAGAATGGGACACATTAGTCAAAGGAAGATGAATCACTTGATTCAGAAGGACTTAGTGAGAGGAGTAAATGTCAAGAACTTCCAACTTCCTGACTTTTGTGTAGCTTGCAAGAAAGGCAAACAGACAAAGAAGTCTCATAAGGAAAGAAAGTTCATTCAATAGAACTTCCTCTTGAACTTCTTCACATGGATCTGTTTGGTCCAGTCAGTACAAGGAGCATTGCAGGCGATTTGTACTGTTTTGTGGTCACTGATGACTACTCAAGGTTCACTTGGGTAATGTTTCTGAAATCCAAATCAGAAACATTTGAGTCATTCAAGGAATTAGTCACCACTCTGGAATCTCTCTACAAGCTAAAAGTTAGACAAGTACGCTCAGACAACGGGACAGAATTCAAGAATCAATGGATGGAGGCATACTGCAAGGAAAAGGGAATTGTTCATCAATTCACTTCAGCATACACGCCTCAGATGAATGGTGTTGCTGAGAGGAAAATAGAAGCTTGATAGAGACTGCACGGACTATGCTGGCTGACTCGAAACTGCCTATCCAATTCTGGAATGAGGCAGTAGCAAATGCATGTTATACACTGAATCGAGTCCTAATAGTCAAGCGCCACGGAAAGACATGTTATGAGCTACTACAAAGACGCAAACCGAATTTGGAGTATCTTGAACCCTTTGGCGCGCCGTGTACACTTCTGAAGAAGACGCAAGAAGGAAAATTCAGCGAGAAGGCAGATGAAGGAATCTTTCTAGGATACAACATACCGAATAAGCGAGTTTACAATAACTCAACGGGTCTTGTAGAAGTGTGGTGTAATGTCGACGTTCAGAGATATACCACACCACCTACAGGCAAAGGACCTGCCTACTTCTTCGATTATGATGGATTCTTCAAATCCTTCAACATACCTCTCTCTCCCTCGGATGATGAGCTAGCTACTAGGATGATGTATGATATTCTGAATACACCATCTAGCACACAGGGAGAATCATCTACTCAGTCAGGGGGAGTAGTCCGACAGTGACTCCTCCTCTGAAGATGAAGCTGAAGCAGATGACCAGAACAGTCAGGAGGAACAGGTTCCAGTTCCTGAAAGTCCACAAGCATCTACGAGTGATGCACCTTCGACTTCAGAACCTCAAACTCCAACTACCTCAGATGCAGAACCAAATGTTCATAATCTTGGTTCTGAGGTAGCTGTTCCTACTACTACTCCAGGATCACGACTAAACGTCTATCATCCCCTTGACAATGTTATTGGGGATGTCAGATCAGGAGTACAAAACCCGAAATCAGTTATACTCAGCTGATTACGCCTCGGTTATGGAGAAAGGTTACATTCATGATGGTGCCTATCGATGTTTTGTCTCGCAGGTTGAGCCAAAATATGTCAGTGAGGCACTCAATGATGAGGCGTGGGTGAGTGCCATGCAAGAAGAACTTCTGCAGTTTAAGAAGTTAGGTGTATGGACTTGGTTGATAAACCTAAAGGTGCTAAAGTCATTGGCACTAAATGGGTACTAAAATGCAAGAAGGATGACCAAGGGGTCATTATCAGGAACAAAGCTCGACTGGTGGTTCAAGGTTTTCGCCAAGTCGAGGGATTGACTACAATGAGGTGTTTGCACCCGTGGCAAGGATGGAAGCTATTCGTATCTTCCTTGCCTATGCATCGTACATGAAGATCAAAGTCTACCAATTAGATGTAAAGAGTGCATTCCTTCATGGGGAAATCAGAGAAACAGTCTATGTAAGTCAACCGAGGGTTTTGAAGATCCTTACCATCGGGATAGAGTTTACAAGCTCGACAAAGCTTTGTATGGGCTTCATCAAGCTCCTCGAGCTTGGTATGAGAAACTCTCAACTCATCTTGTGAAACACGGCTTTCGCAGGGGAGTAATTGACTGTACACTGTTTATTAAGAAAAGGATGGCGACCTACTGCTTGTACAGATATATGTTGATGACATAATCTTCGGGTCAAAGAACGAAGAGTTATGTAAAGAGTTTGAAGCAGTAATGAAGAAAGAATTTGAGATGAGTGCCATGGGGGAGATGAAGTTCTTTCTCGGGTTACAGGTGGATCAAACACCTAATGGAATCTTTCTACATCAGACCAAGTATGTAGGAGACATTCTCAGTCGCTTTGACATGGAGAATGCTTCTGCTGCTGGGACTCCACTTGCTACGAATCATGATATAGCACCTGATGAGAATGGAGATCTAGTAGATGCCACTATGTACCGAGGAATGATCGGATCCCTCATGTATCTCACTGCCTCAAGACCTGATATTATGTATGCTACATGTCTATGTTCAAGATATCAGGCTAAACCAAAGGTCAACCATCTGATCGGGGTCAAGAGGATTTTTCGTTATCTGAAGGGTACACCCACACTTGGATTGTGGTACCCTCATGATGATGACTTTGAGCTTACCGCGTATAGTGACTCGGATTACGGGGGCTGCAAGATGAACTACAAGTCTACATCAGCAGGGTGTCAATTCTTTGGGAGAAGATTAGTTACCTGGCAGTGTAAGAAGCAGACATCGGTTGCATTGTCAACCTGTGAAGCCGAATATGTTGCTGCTGCAAGTTGCTGTTCTCAAATCATCTGGATTCAACAGCAAATGCGGGATTACGGTTTAAAATTCTCATCTACTCCTATTTTTGTTGATAACTCTGCTGCAATTGCAGTAACTAAAAATCCGGTCCAACATCCTAAGACCAAACACATCGGTATTAAATACCATTTCATAAGAGATTGTTTTGAAAAGAACTTAATTGATGTGGTTAAAATTAATACTGATTTTCAACGCGCTGACCTCTATACTAAAGCCTTTGATAAACCACGTTTTCAATATTTATTAGAGGTCAACGGCGTTAAAAAGAAAAGTGAGGTAATTCCTGATGATGAAATGTGTAGTCCGATGTCGTTTAGTTAAATTTATTTTGTCTATTTGATTTTATTTTTATTTAAACTCATGTTATTTTGCTGTTTATTAAAATCCTAAAATAATTAAACCAGAAATGATTTTAGTATTTTAGGGGGAGAATATGTCAGCAAGTTAACATTAAAAAAAAAAAAAAAAAATGAGGGAGAAGGAGTAGCTAGCTGAAATAAGGTAGATTGTGTCTGTGATACCGATTCAATACCTTTGGAAAATGATAGTACACAGGAACAAATCAAGAGGGACTTTAAAATTTAAGTTTTAGAAAGATGCAAAAGTTCAAAGTATAAATCTGTGTAGTCTAAGCAATACTAAAAGGAAAGATGATAGAAAACTGGCAACTCCTAAGGTGACACAAAGAAAGTAGACTTAGAGGCTGCTAGACCATATATGATATGTTGGTAGATTCAACACAATAGACAAATAGACCGGATTGGTGATTTCAAGATAAAACTAAGTGTTCAACTGACTGTGGGCTTCCATCTTATCACTGGTTAACACAATCAACAATATTCCAATAAGGGTAATGAGCAAGTAAACGCCACAAATGTGTGCGGATGACCATAACTAGAGCAAAGCAAGAAAAAATGAAAGACAAATGCAATAAAGCTAATGACTTATGTTGTTGGTGCATTTTGTGCAAAATAAAATAAGCTGCTCTAACAAGGAGATAGGTTGTGTGCCTCTCTGCTGTGCGATGGCACTGACCTGAGGATAAGCATAACCTAGATATTCTAGAATTCATTGTTGTTTGCCGCCTCTCTGCTGTGCGATGGCACTGACCTGAGGACAGGCTTCTCTTTGAAAGCTCTAAGAATAGTCTCTTCTTGTAATAATACCCGTAGACCGCTCAAAAGCTCCTGAGGAATGTTGATTACCATATAAGTGTGGGATCCACAATGTTAGTTGAAATAATTAAACCTAAATAAGTCACCAGTCTGTGTCAAAAGTCTGTGTATGGATTTAAGTGGACAAACATACTGACAATCATTGTGGCTACATTCTCAAAGGTTCAAATCAATGTGAAAATCTAAGAGTTTCAGTATGATTTCCTTATGTTGCTAACGACTCTGGATGAACACCGAGAACTTGAGCATCAAAAGGTTTAATAACTAGTCCCAAATGATTTGAATTGCCTGTATGATTCCAAAAATTGAATTGGTCCAGGTGTGATCAATCTAAGTTGAAGCTATCTACTCCCGAACCAAATCCCGTAGATATCAATCTCTGGATTTATCTCTCACAAAAAGCCAAAAATATGTCTGATTATGTAATTAGTTTAAATTCTTAAATTAGTTAGTTGTTTTAAGTTTAATTTGAGTCAAGTGTCGGGCTACATCAGGAAAATCAGAAGGAATAAACTCACTAAAAGGGTCATGTCTGAGATGACCATATGTGCTTTGAAAGGTTATATCAGTCACGTCTGAGGTGACAAAGTTTTAAAAGGATCACGTCTGAGGTGATCAAAGTGTTTTCAAGATAAAAGGATCATGTCTGAGATGATCAAAAGTTCATAACGTTAATTTAATTAATATAAAAGAGTTTAAAGGTAAATTGGTAAAAATAGCAGAAAAATTAACTAAGTATGACCCATTCGCACGAATGGACCATACGTATGGACTAACCATACGAATGAAGTCCATTCGCACGAATGAACTATGAGTATGGACCATCCAACCGAATGGATCATACGATTAGTCCAATCGGAGGCTTAAGTGCGAACGAGTGAGTCAGTCGCACGACTGAACTTCAGTCGGACGACTGGAGAAGGGCGACTGACCCAATCGCACGACTGAGTCCCACTCGCACGACTGAAAGGTGCGAATGAACTCAGTCGCACGATTGGATCTAGGGTTGATATAAATAGAGGTGGAGTCGGTCGCAGAGACTCATCACCCTCAAATCGCCCCTAAATCGCACATCCTACCGTTACTCTGCCAAAATTTGATTTGCCTAGTTTTCTCTTTGATTGTGTGTTACTGACGTTCGCTAATCATCATACAGGTACTTTGAAGTCTTCTTCCATCAAAATCAGAAAGAACTGGAACCCTAAATGGGTTAAATCGACTGTGGTGAAATGAGAACCGCGACTGCACCACCCTAATAACCTATTAAAACTAAGCAATATGTTAAATTGAGTAAAAAAGGTGTTGTAGTAAGGAATGCGACACTAAAGAACCGGTTAATGGAGTTATAGGACTTAGTTTGCGTAGATTCGAACGTTGGACGACTGAACACCTGAGACAGACGACTGGTCGTACGGATGAACTTCAATCGCACGACTGAAGGGAGCGATTCACTCAACCGCACGACTGAACCATGCGAATGAGACTCAGTCGCACGACTGGTGTAACCGCACAAGAGTACATGCGCACGAGTCCAGTCGCACATCCAGTCGTGCGCATGAGGTCAATCGCACGTCTGAATCTCAATCGCACGATTCAGTCGCACGACTGTCTTCAGTCGTACAACCTCAATCGCATGACAGATAGTTTCATTCAAAGTCTAAGTGTTGCATTATACTCTTAGCCAACGAAACTAACGTTTATATTATTATGTGTTACAGATGGCGAGTCGATGGAATATGAGCACCACAGCACAACATATGTGCTCACCTGGACTTGACATCCAGGAATGCAGCTGACTTCCAGGCATTATTACATTTTTACTGAGATCCAGGATCGCTCATGCTATATCCACTCCTTGCACACCATACAGATCAGTGCAGCAGGCCTTCTGGGAAGGCGCATCTGTAGATAGATCCACCGAGCCTCATTGCATCAGGAGCTCGATTTTGGTGAGGCTATCACTGTATCTCGAGGAGGATCTGAGGAGTAGTTCTACAGTTTGGAGACGATGCTGAGTGTCCCACTCGTCTACACCCCCTCACGGTCAGAGGATGTTTCATGAGAGCCAAGTACTCTGGGGACATCAATGCGGGGTACTCAACAAGAGTAACCTCTGTCCCCAGTTTAAGTACCTTGCGCACGTGCTGCTGAAGTGTATTAGCATCCAGGAAGGAGGTTTTGACGAGCTCTCCGACCAGATCCAGAACGCATATGCTGCGTTGGTGCTGAACCACCCGTTCAGCTTCTCAAGATGATATTCACCTACTTGGTGGAGAACCTCGAGGGAAAGGGAAGGAAGGCTTCTGTATGTACCCCAGATTTCTACAGATGATCATTGACCAGAAGCTTCCCTCCCTGCCGAAGGAGAAGGAGGACGCTGTTGTTCTTGAGGTATGGACGACACTACACTGGCAGGATGAAGGTATACAGGGGGAAGCAGGTGAAGCCCCCTGTCAGGAGGTTGTTTGGGCATCTGGCCCGTGCTGATTATGTGGCGCCAGCCAAGAGAAAGTGGCGTCCGAGGACAGTGATTCGGATGTGGAGCATATTGCCATACCAGATACTGACTCTGATGATGATGATAGCGGCGACGCTGGGGATGATATGCCTGCCCCATCTAGAGGCACTAATACAGACGTTATTCCCCCAGGGTCAGCCACTGCCGGAGAGGTCGCAGAGATGGCCGGTTTCCATCAAGAGTTTGTTCTGGTGATATAGAGGAGGGAGAGTCAGATGAGGAGCCCTCACCAGGACTGTGGGAAGTAAAGTAGTTCCCACAGACCACGGGCTTCGGGTGGTTGGTGAACACCTAGGGACTCCTCGGAGAGAGACACTGACCCGAACTAGTTCCGGGGTCAGTAAGCAGAGCTGCAGGGGAGCATCTACTTCCTCCGGGACTAGGAGGAAGCGGATGGCTCAACCCCATGGATTGAAGAAGAGAAGCGTCGCTTGACCTTCGTGACTACTCTTCCAGCACCACAGCCACCACTACCACCACTACTGACATACCACCCATCACCAAGCTACCACAGCCACTACTCCCACTACCACATCCACCACTTTACCTACCACCACTGCAGCCTATCCCATCCATCACCAGATCATTCACTCCTACTTCACCAGCATCAGCCCACCGACCATATTCACCACTGCCACTGCCACTGCCACCACCACCACACATCATGCTGGACCTTCAGCCCAGCCCTCACATGCTCAAAGATTCACTCTACCTCACATCGGGGTAGAGGAGCAGCTCTCAGCGCTAAACCGAATGGTGATGCGTCTGCTTGCTGCGGACGAGGAGAAGGCGGCGCAGATCCGCCAGCTGACTGACCTGACTGCTGCCAGTCCCAACAACTGGCAGAGCAGGCTCGGATGATAGACCAGCAGAGAGTCGAGGTGTCCCAACTCCAAGACATGCAGGCTCAGTCCGTCAAACGTATAGAGGAGTTGGAGACGACCAACAAGACTATTATGCTGAGGTTGAAGGGGTCGAAGGATGAGCCCCTGAAGCTAAAGGAAGGTGACGGGGATGATGGAGATGACGATGATGAAGATGAGGATGATGATGAGGAAGAGGATGATGATGAGGAGACTGAAGAAGACAGGACAGAAGGACGTGATGATGATGACGAGGCAGAAGGAGGGGATGCGGCTGCATCGGCCTCTGCTTCAGGTCAAGAGCGGAGATCTAAGCATCGACAAGACCAGTCATCCACTACTTCTGCTCCTCCGAGCGACACGCCCCAGATTCAAGACAAAGTACTGATTAGATGTTTTATGTATTTATTTATTTTGTACTTGAATCATGTAATGGAAAACAAGTGTATTAAATGTTTATATATTAAGTTAATATAAGTCTGTTTGATTAATTACTAATGATTTATGTGTTGAATGTTTATATCAAACAGATCCAAACTTTCAAAGGGATGAGTTTGACTTTGCTCCCCTTCAAATGGTCAAGACTCAATTAACCATGATTCTTGACCTACAAGGGATAGTGAGACGGTCTGTGAGTTATACCCCTGAAGAAGGGGAGATATTCATGACCTGTCTGATGAGCAACTGGCAGAAATGTTCAGACTCAATCCCGATGAAATAGTGAGGACGCTCCAACAGTTTGATTCAACCAGTGATGAGGAACTGAATGACATTGATGAAGTTGAGGTTGAAGACATTACTGCAGAAGAGTATCCTCAGTACGCTGACGCCGAGGGAAATGTGGTCCCCAATCTGGGTGAATCCCTAGTCAGTGATACTTGAGGTACTAGACAAGATGGAGCAGGAAACAGAAAAGACTGAAGAAACAGCCCAAGCCTCCAATGCAGACGTAGATATTCGCAAGGCTGAGTGGGCTGCCTGTTTTTGAAGAAGTAAGAGCCCAGCGTGATGCACCAAAGAGAGATGCCTACACCAAGCTCTACAGAGTCAAGAAACACCATAAGGTGTCAGGCAGGATTATCTCATGGGCTTATTTTGAAGACCTTAGCGCTTATGCAGTTAAGAGGGAGCAGGGCATAGAGTACTTCAGGTTCCCACATGATCTGAAGACTCTACCTGGTTTTGAGCTCTCAACCAGCTGGCTAAACTAAAGCTGCTGTATGCTGACCCAAGAAAGATGTCAGGCTGGTTTGAGGCTGCCCTGAGGAAAGAGTACCACACCAGGGGTCAACTTCAAACCTCAACAACCTACGAGGTATATCAGACGTTCTGAAGTTGATCCCATAACTGGTAAGCCCAAGATAGTGCTGAAGTGGAGTCCCCGACGAATAAGTCGAGAATCCCTCTCAGGGAAATGCCACAGGATTACTCCCCACTTCAAAATGGTGGTACTATGATTGGAGAACCGCTGAAGCTGTCATAGTGTTGAATAAAGAGGGACAAATGGATACTATCAGGGTATTCGACCCAATGTGGCTAACCAACTTGTCTGCTAATGATGTTTACACATTATACAAGTGGCCACTATTCTATGACACGCAAGATATTGTACAAGCTCTCCAATTCCAAAATGTCATAAGACTCTGCTTTGCTTTGAGATACATGCAGGAGTCACTAAAGAGGAGAAGTACAAGAAGTATAAGGAGGTTATGCAGAAGACAAGAGAATAGATAGATCTAGGTCCAAGGGGGAGTTTGTTGATGCATGTATGTCCCTAGATCATGATTTGTAATGTAATGAACTTGTCTGTCTGATTATGATGTAATTGTATCGATTAATGAAATGATATGAATTGGTTGTTACTTGTGATGTTTAATATTTCATTAATGAGTCGTGATTAATTGATTGGGTTTATGATGGTTTGAATGGTTACACATTATGTATATTAATTAAAACATTCAAACTTAACTTAATGAAGTTCTCATGCGAATGGCCCATGCGAATGGACCACACGCATGAATAACTTCATACGATTGACTCAATCGCACGACTGAACCAGGAGACTGGATCAGTCGTATGATTGACACATAAGATTGACTCAATCGCACGACTGAACACTCAGTCGTGCGGATGAATCAACCGCATGGTTCAATCGCACGACTGAACCATACTTATGGCCCAGTCGCACGATTGAACAATACTAACCTATAAATAGACCCAATTCGTGGGAAAACAAAAGCATTGATCCCATTACGATTCCAGACGTACCCTAGCCGTCCAGAAGCCTCCCAAATCGTTCTCCAAGTTCATAGAACACATCAGATCGGTTCCTAATCGATTTCTGACGTTGATTTCAATTCTTGATTGATTCATCGTGTGTTCTCACTGATTGGATCGCCAATCAAATAGGATTCCGCACTATTTGAGTTGGTTTAACACGTAATCACTCGGTATTTCGTTCAAATACCAGGTCCTAACAATAGCCTAAGCCCACCAACAATATTTTGATGTTAGTAGGACTCAAATGACAACCTCTGAAATCTATTATATTGGAAATGTATCAAAATTTGATCTTGCATAGAAAACACAGAATAATTATAAAAATATCTTTTATTTTGAATGATAGGTTAATGATCAGTAAGTTAGTAACATCAAATTAGTAATTAAGTGTCCATACAAGAGAAGCAAAGAATCAAACCAAATTATAAATATATATATATATATATATATATATATATATATATATTAAAATAGAACCGATAGACATGTAAGTATAGACGGATCTATATACAATATAAGGGGGGCATAAGCCCAACTAAGATCAGGCCCATAAATAGTAAATGAATTTATTTTCTACTAGCATTATGACTAGGCACCCAACTAATTTTCTAGCAGAGCCCCACGCATAAGATTGCAACCCTCAAAGGCTCAACATAATCTTAACTACATCAAACATTTTACCTATTTTTGTTTGGAATGAGTTATGAATCAATGTGTATATTTATATTTATCTTGTAGAATAGAAAATTTGATATGTGGTAAAGTATCTATTTCTATCATAAAAAATTTAAATAATTTCTCTCATGTTTGTTCTTTCATTAGTTTGCAGCTTGCTTGTCCATATTGTTTCTATCAAGTGATCATTTTGTTATATATGTTGGAAATTTAGTGAAAATATACGTTTCACTCATTTTTGACATTAAAATTAATTGTATTTGCTACAATATAATTACCAAACCATTTCGTATGTGTTCTCCTAAGTGAGGGGGACACAAGGAACTAAACCGTGCCCTAAAGGAGCTAAGATGAATGAGATATCGATACTCAAAATTGTATAGTTGAAACACAAAAGTTGTGGAACTACTAAGAGAAAATTTTTTGTCCCACATTGGAGGAATTGTAAACTATAAAATAGTTTATAAGTAGGATTTTTCAAGGGATTGTTCCCACACCACCCAAGGTCAAGCACAAGTTCGCACCCAACGCGCCCGCGCCCGCGCACACGGGCACGGGTACGGGAGATGGGCGCGATGTGGCACTTTGATAGCGCACTTTGCACTTCACCCACTTGAGAGCTTTAGTATTTTTGAAGCGCTGATTGGCTTGACTGCTGAATTTCCTCTGTTTGTAACAGACAGTCTGTTCACATTCCTCCTAATAACTCTTAATAATTCGGGCTTTAACTACGAGACTCTTGACTTAGCAGCTGGTAACTGCCTCTGAGCTCACTTGCATATATATACAATACTCGGTGTCTTGTGGAAGGAGCACTTACATGTTTCACTACACACAGCAAGAAGAATTCCCTGCATTCTCGCAACTTCGTACTCTAGTTTCAGATACCTTTTAGGTGCTAGGCTGCTCCGGTTGTTGTACCGTGGGAGATAGACGAGATTCACCTGGGTGGCCCGAAATCTTTTTTTAAGGGACCTCTGTTCAACAGAAATTCTCAGTCATTTGTTCTGTTTATTTCTATAAATCTGCTAGTTATTTTACACTGTGTAATCTGTGTATTAAGTTTCTTTTGCACTATAATCAAAGTTTCATCAATAAAGGGTTTGTTGTATTTTGTGAACGATATTCCTACAAACTTAAAACAGATTTTAAAAACATCGTTCTTTTTATGTTTAAAAATTTTCTACTTTGATTTATGCTCTTCTTTGAAAACAACTTTGATTTGGTATTGACTTGTTTTAATTATATTGTTTCAGAAATGGCTTCTGCTTCTACTATCTAGTACTTCCAACACCACTATGGGACCATTAGTTGGTTCCGATGCTACCCGGGCTGTGGCCAGCCATGCTGTAAAACCAGAGAAGTTCTGTGGTTTGAATTTTAAGAGATGGCAGCAAAAGATGTTATTTTTTTGACTACCTTGAACCTTGCGAGGTTCTTGACTGAGTCTCCACCTACACTTGTTGAAGGGGCCGATGCTCAAGCAGTGAGTGCACTTGATGCTTGGATACATTTCGAGTATCTGTGTCGCAACTACATGTTGAATGGCCTTGAGGACACTTTGTATAACATGTATTGCAAAATAACAACTGCCAAAGATTTATGGGAGTCGTTAAAACGCAAATATAAGACGGAGGATCCCGGCACGAAGAAGTCGCTCGTTTCTTTGACTATAAAATGGTTGATTCCAAGACTGTGATCAGTCAAGTTCAGAAGTTACAAGTTATACTAAGTGATATTGCCTCCGAAGGAATGGTTCTTAGTGAAACATTTCATGTGGCTGCCATGGTTGAAAAATTGCCTCCTAGTTGGTTGGATTTTAAAAATTATCTTAACATAAACGAAAGGAGATGACAATTGAAGACCTAGTGGTTTGCCTTCGAATTGAGGAGGACAACCGTATGACACACAAGGGGACTCAAGTTCAACCACTTGCTAAGGCAAACTTGGTTGAACATGGTCATCCCGGGGAGGAAAAAGGTTTAATAACAAGAAACAAGGCAAGGGTAAGGTTGTGGATCTTGGGCTTCGAAAGGGTGGTGTGAAGAAGAAGGTGGCTCCCTTCAAAGGGAAATGTTACAATTGTGGTGAAGCCGGTCACCAGGCCGATCAATGTAAGGCACCAAAACATGACAATGCAATGATGATAGATGATGGGATGCCTCTTGTTGCCATGATCTCGGATCTTACAACAATAAAGGAAGAGGTGAACATGGTATCTAACAACCCTAAAGGTTGGTGGGCGGATACCGGGGCTACTCGCTATGTTTGTCCCAATAAAACTCTCTTTAATACGTTTAAAGAGTTGAAGGGTGATGATAAGTTGTACATGGTAAATGCAGCAACAGCCGACATCAAGGGTGAAGGCGAAGTGATCCTGAAGTGGACTTCGGGGAAGGAGCTCATTTTAAGCAATGTTCTTTATGTTCTGGAGCTACACAAAAGTCTTGTATCTGGGTGGTTGCTTAACAAGTTTGGCTTTAGATTACTTTTTGAAAGTGATAATTTTTGTTTTGTCAAAACGTGGAACGTTTATTGGAAAGGGCTATGCCCATAATGGTATGTTCAAACTTAATGTAACTGCTATCAAGAAAGATATGAATAAAACTAGTTCTTCTGCTTACATGATTGAGTCTTGTGATTTATGCATGGTCGTCTTGGTCATGTTAATTTTAATTCAATACGTCGCTTGATTAAATTAGATCATATTCCATCTTTTTTCTTTGAATCAAACTCATAATGTAAAACGTGTGTTGAAGCCAAACAAACAAGATCATCGTTTAAATCGGTTGAAAGAATAACTGAGCCCTTGGGCTTGATTCACATTGATGTGTGTGATTTTAAGTCAATTCCCACACATGGTAGAAATAAATATTTCATCACCTGTATTGATGATTGTACAAGATATTGCTATGTATATTTGCTAAAAAGTAAGGATGAAGCAATAGACAAATTTGTTTTGTACAAAACTAAAGTTGAGAATCAACTTAATAGGAAGATAAAAACTTTAAGGAGTGACCAAGGCGGTAAATATGTTTCACCATTTGCTGAAATCTGTGCTCAAAATGGAATAATCCATGAGTATACTGCTCCTTATTCTCCACAACAAAATGGCATTGAAGAACGAAAGAATCGTACCCTAAAAGAAATGATGAATGCCATGTTGTTAAGTTATGGGATGAGCAAGGATATGTGGGGGGAGGCTGTTTTGTCAGCTACTTATCTTTTGAACAAAGTTCCTTTCAAGAATAAGGATGTTACACCTTACGAGTTGTGAATGGGTAGAAAACCATCTTACAAATTCTTGAAAGTGTGGGGGTGTTTAGCCAAAGTGGTAGGGCCACCACCGAAGGTTCAAAAGATAGGACCCAAAACTGTAGATTGTGTATTCATAGGCTATGCCGAACATAGTAAGGCATACCAATTTCTTGTACATGAGTTGAAGAATCCTGAGATACACAAAGACACGATAATGGAGTCGATCAATGCATCTTTCTTTAAAGATGTGTTTCCTTGTTTATCTCAGGATCAGGCGAGTTCATCAAAACCGATTGATGAGATTGTTTATGGAAAAGAACAATCAGAGGCTGAAGAGATAGAGCTAAGAAGAAGCAAAAGGCAAAGGATTGAAAGATCTTTTGGCCCTGACTTTCTTACCTATATGGTTAAAGGTGAGCCTAGAATCTACCAAGAAGCTGTAACCTCTTCAGAAGGACCTCAATGGAAAGAAGGCATCAAAAATAAAATTGATTCTATCTTACAGAATTATACTTAGGAGTTAGTAGATCTTCCAACTGGTTGTAAACCACTTGGATATCGGTGGATATTCAAGAGGAAGATGAAAGCTGATGGTTCAATTGATAAGTACAAGGCAAGGCTAGTGATCAAAGGGTATAGACAAAAGGAAGGTCTAGACTACTTTGACACTTACTCGCCTGTCACTAGAATAACCTCTATAAGGTTGGTGCTTGCAATTGCGGCTTTACGGAATTTAGAAGTACATCAGTTGGATGTAAAAATCGCTTTTCTAAATGGGGATTTAGAAGAGGAAATCTATATGGAGCCACCTGAGAGTTTCTCTGCTCCTGGCCAGGAGGGCAAAGTATGCAAACTTGTTAAGTCTTTGTATGGCTTAAAGCAAGCTCCAAAACAATGGCACATAAAGTTTAATCAAGCCATGCTTGATTCTGGTTTCAAGATCAATGAGTACAACAAGTGTGTATATGTGAAAGATACATCAAGGGGTATATGATCTTATGCCTTTATGTAGATGACATGCTTATCATTGGAAGTGATGATAACATGATTAGGTCTACGAAAGATATATTGAAAGCGAGATTTAACACGAAAGATATGGGTTTAGCTGATGTGATTCTGGAGTAAAGATCATTAGAACCCAAAATGGTCTGGTGTTAAGTTAATATGTTGACAAGGTCCTTGAAAAATTAATGCAGAGGACACTAGTGTTTCTCGGGCTCTAGTTGATACCTCTCATCATCTCTCTAAGAATAGAGGAGAGGGTGTTGCTCAACTGGAGTACTCAAGGATTATTGGCAGTCTTATGTATCTCATGACGTGTACCCGACCAGACCTTGCATATGTTGTGAGTAGGCTAAGCGGATACACTAGCAATCCAAGCTCTGAGCATTGGAAGGCTATGATAAGGCTTTAAGGTACTTGATATACATGAGGAATTATGGACTGCACTATGGTCAAGATCCAGCTGTTGTGGAAGGATATACCGATGCAAACTAGATATCTAACATAAAAGATTCCAAATCCACTAGTGGTTATGTGTTTACCCTTGGGGGAGCAGCTATAGCTTGGAAGTCATCCAAACAAACTGTTATAGCCAGATCAACGATGGAAATTGAATTTATCGCTTTAGATAAAGCTGGAGAAGATGCGGAATGGCTACGTTAGTTTTGGAATATGTTCCAGGATGGCCAAAGTCTATAACGGCTATTTGCGTACACTGTGATTGCCAATCAGCAATTGGCAGAGCTCAAAGTACTATGTATAATGTCAAATCAAGGCATATACGATGTAGACACAATACGACAACTACTCTCAAATGGAGTTATCACTATTGACTATGTGAAGTCAAAGGATAACATTGCGGATCCATTGAGAAAAGGCTTAAGCGGAGAGTTAGTATACAAGTTGTCGAGAGGGATAGGACTAAAGCCCATGGAGTAAGTTTGTATGAAGGAAAACCTATCCTAGGAGATTGGAGATCCCAAGATCTAGGATAAATAGGACAACCTAATTATACAAACTGAAGTCACTATGGGGAAGTACTCCAAACCATAAAATAGAAATTGAACATTTCCTAGTCCATTCCTAAATTTTTAATCAGTGATATCAAAGAAGGTTAAGCCTATGGCTTTTAATGACTTGTGTAAAGTCACCTATGCGAGAGAGAAGTGGGGTCGCTTCGAATGGATTTGTTGGGGCGCTAATCCTAGAGCTCTTGCAGAACCAGGCTAGTGTTCCATGACCATAACGGATACAAAAAGAGGGGCTAGCCAGACCAAGGAGAATATTGTGTGAAGTGTAATAACGTCTACATAAAAAGGGGTTAGTTCAAAGACATCGAGTCCACTAATCGCTAGGAGGCCAAGTATACTTCACAAAGGAAGGTTCAAAGAGAATATCTACCTATCCTGCAATACTTGACTGCTGAAACTATATCTTGATACTTGAGTACAAAGACCGATTTCCATTCATGTGGGGGATTGTTGGAAATTTAGTGAAAATATATGTTTTCACTCATTTTGGACATTAATTAATTAATTTTATTTTTTATAATTTAATTACCAAACCATTCATATGTGTTCTCCTAAGTGAGAGGAACACAACGAACCAAACTGTGTCCAAAATGGAGCTAAGATGAATGAGATATCGATACTCGAAGTTGTGTAGTTGAAACACAAAAGTTGTGGAACTACTAAGAGAATTTTTTGTCCCACATTGGAGGAATTGTGAACTATAAAATAGTTTATAAGTAGGACTTTTCAAAGGATTGTGTTCCCACACATGTTGAGGGACACCCAAGGTCAAGCACCACTTCGCACCCAACGTGCCAGCGCCCGGCACGGGCACGGCCTCGGGTTGAGGGCAATGGGCGCAATGTGGCGCTTTGATGGCGCACTTTGCATTTCGCCCGTTTGCGAGCCGCCTTAGGGGCTGTTTGTTTGGTCTGACCCGGCTGACTCGGTCAGCCGGTCAGCCCGTTTGATACGCTTGAAATCAGATCTGACCGGGTCCTTTTGGTCTGACCTAGACCTGGATTTGAAACATGCTGACCAGGTCCTTTTGGTCTGACCCAGACCTGGATTTGAAACATGCTGACCGGGTCCTTTTGGTCTGACCAAGACCAAGGTGATGCTGGAGGTGGTGGCGGTGATGCTGGAGGTGGTAGCGGCGATGTTGGAGGTGGTGGCGGCGATGCTGGAGGTGGTGGCGGTGATGCTGGAGGTGGTGGCGGTGATGCTGAGGTGGTGGCGGTGATGCTGGGAGGTGGTGGCGGTGATGCTGGAGGTGGTGGTGGCGATGATGCTGGAGGTGGTGGCGGTGATGCTGGAGGTGGGTGGTGGGTGGAAGAGGCGGTGAAGAAGATGGATGAAGATGAGATGTTTAGTGGTGATTTGGTTAAAGGTGATTTATATATAAGGTGATTTGCAGATACGGTTTTTGAGTCAGTCAGATACCGAATCAAACAACCAAGTTTCATTCAGACGTATACCTAGTCAGAACATTTTACTGGGTCAGCTTCTGACACAGTCAGATCTTACTGAGTTAGTGTAATCAAACAGCCCCTTAGTATTTTTGAAATGCTGATTGGCTTAACTGCTGAACTCCTATGTTTGTAACAAACAGTCTATTCACATTCCTCCTAATAACTCTTAATAATTCAAGCTTTAACTACAAGACTCTTGACTTAGCAGCTGGTAACTGCCTCTGAGCTCACTTGTATATATATATATATATATACAAGACTTGGTGTCTTGTGGAAGGAGCACTTACATGTTTCACTACACACAGCAAGAAGAATTCCCTGCTTTCTCGCAACTTCGTACTTTAGTTTCAGGTACCTGTTTTAGGTGCTAGGCTGCTCTCCGGCAGTACTTCTGTGGCTATTGTACCCTGGGAGACAAACGGGATTCACCTGGGTGGCCCGAAATCTGTTTTAAGGGACCTTTGTTCAACATAAATCCTCAGCCATTTGTTCTGTTTATTTTTATAAATCTGCTAGTTATTTTACATTATGTAATATGTGTATTTAGTTTCTTTTGCATTGTAATCAAAGTTTCATCAATAAAAGGTTTGTTTTTTTGTGAATGATGTTCCTACAATATATTGACTTTTTGTGATTAATACATGCTCGAATAAGAAACTAGCGGTAAAGCACCGCGAGATTGTGTGGGATGCTTCAATATCAGAGGTGTAATAATTCAATTACGATTCGTTCCGACCTTACTAATTTCTGACCCCACTAAAAAATAAATATTTGGATCCATCACTATATGTAATCTAATGATATCAAAATGTTCGAAACAATCAAATAATATTATTGAATGAAATGGTTTTACAAACATAGCAACGGTCGTCTGTTTAACGGTCAAGATTGAAATCCTAATCCCTAACTTTCAAACCCAAATCATCTTCTCCACCAAAATCCCTATCAATCTTCACCGTTTTCAAATCCCTATCAATTTCAATTGAAGGCATAACAACTACTTTTGACACATTTGAAGCCAAATTGACCATTCCATGGCGTCCGAAGTTCAGAATCGGAGTAGCAATTCTTCAAATCAGGAGAACATTACACTTGGGGTGACCTCAGATTTTACACAATCAGTTTTAATTGGAACAAACCATTGGAGCAACAGCATGATTGCAGTATGAAGGTAGACGGAGAAGCCCTAATTGCTGCCGACCCGTTTTGCTCGAATGTTGTTCTGTATTCGGACAAGAATTCAGGTGGGGTTTTAATGGTGGATGAAGATGATGATGATGAATCTTTCTTCGATTACATGGTCTGTGACTCGAGTTCTAGGCTAATCCCAAATGGGTTTATGAAATCCAAATGTTCAGGTTACAATTTTGACTGATTTTCACTTCAATATTCTGTTCTTTGTACCATTGATCTACTTCAAGATGAAAACCCTTCTAAAATAGACCGAGGATCCACATTTTGCATTCTCACCATTCTTTTTTAGTTTAAAATTGAAAGGCAAAGTAAATTTTAGTAATCAAAACTATGATCAATTAGCCCGCAATTTGACCAATTATGCTCATTACTTTCTATTTAGTTGCCTAGAGCAATAGATATTTACAATTAGATTTGCACATAATGACTTATGTTCAATTGGCTTTAGCTTGTAAGTTTTTCTATTTCATTCATGATCATCATTGTGTGCGAAATTAAGTGAAAATCAAGCTAAATATTTGCTGATTAGGCTAATAGGATCGCCCTTGGCAAGTGAAAGTGAAAGTTAGGAGTGGCACTAATCAAATTGCTAGAATGAATTATTAGCGGCCAATTGGTATTAGTTTGGATTATAAAAATACAATTTGCAAAATCAAAATGGCTATCTCATTTATGGGGGAAGTGGCTTCTTTATTCCTTAGCAAAGAGGAAAGGCTTGCTCCTATCCTACCGATCTGAGACCCTACAAATAGTTACTATACGTGAGATATACTAGGTATGAATGTTTGTTTGATTGTCTGTTTGTATCTCATTTATCATGTTCATATGAGGTCATTGAAGATCAATATTTGCCATAGAACATGTTAGTTTAGTACTTCATATTACGTAGAGATTCGACATTGTTGTTTAACCCAAATTAGAAACAATGGAAACATAAGTGACAAGCAAATGGTAATTTTGTAAACGTATTGACATTATTCCATCTCCTTTTAGCATCAGATGAGGTTGTCCTGTTTGTGAATGCTGGAGCCCAAACCATAGCGGAACCTGATTTGAACATAAACTTGGTAGCGGATAAGTATTATGAAGGGGGTGATGTGTTTCAAACAAATGAGTGTATAACTGAGGGTGGTGATGTATCATTCATTTACCACACAGCAAGACTAGGGAACTTTCGGTATCGGTTTGACAATCTACCAGAAGGAGATTACTATGTTGACCTTCATTTCGTTGAGATGATAAACACATTCGGTCCTAAAGGAATGAGAGTGTTCAATGTATACTTGCAGGAAGAGAAGGCAAGTACACTTTACCTTTTAGTTTTATTTTATGAAGTTACTACAAAATTTTAAATTTGAATTTCATGTTTGGCAGATTCTTTCGGATTTTGACATCTTCTCTGTGGTGGGAGCAAATAGACCACTGCAGTTACTTGACTCAAGAGTCAAAGTCAAGATGGGTGAGGCCATTGTAGTTAGGTTTGAAGGGATCACCGGTAGCCCTCTGGTCAGTGGAATCTGCATAAGAAGGGCTCCTAATCGTCTTGGTAGTTATATTTCATATGAATCTAAATTTCAAAATTATTATTGTAATTGTGAGTTGTGACAAGTGACTTAAATTTGAATTTGACTTTGACTTCCCTTACGTGTTGATTTACTCACAGATGAGCATGTAAACCATGATTTTCTAAGATGTCAAAACTGTGCTGCTGATATAGAAATCTCTTCAGTTCAGGTATGGCTATTATTAATGCATCTATGTTACTGAATCATGTTTAATTTTTGTTGAATTATTTTATATTGAAGAAGAATGTAATGGGAAAGAAATCAATAGAGAAGTATGAGAAGAAGATACATGAGTTGACTAGTCAATGTAAACGCAAGACTGATGAATGCTATCAAGCTTGGATGTCCTTAACTGCAGCAAATGAGCAACTGGAGAATGTTCGTATGGAACTTGACAATAAGTGTTTCCAGACATCCTCTCTTGGTAAGTTTGTGAAGTCGAACATTGGATTTATCTTCAGTCTAATAAAAGCACTTTTATCTTGGATTTTACTAATATTGTCTTGATTAGACCAAAAGATGGAGAAAAATCTGAAATGCTGAGGGACATATCTAGTAGATATGAACATGACAAGAAGGTCTGGGTTGCTGCAGTCAAGGAATTATCACATAAAATATCGGTAATTACACAAGTATTACAAAAGATTGTCAAATTACATTTTATACTTGTTTAACACGACCTGTTGATTAGATCTTGAAACAAGACCACTGTCAGCTCTCTCTTCAGGCACATCAATGTGCTGAGTCAGTTCCTGATCTGAATAATATGGTTTCTGCAGTTCAAGCATTGGGTAATTCTCAAAAAGAAATTCCTTTTGTTCAAGAACACAATTTTTAAATCTTCTAGTTAATATTTATTTATCTTAATTATCAACTTGTAGTTGCACAGTGTGAGGATCTTAAAAGGAAGTACAACGAAGAACAAGCAAAGAGAAGGAAGCTTCATAATCAAGTTGAGGATGCAAACGGTCTGCTAATTTAAACTTCATAACAATTAATTATGAAAAACACTATATTGTTTTCATATATATTCTTACTAGCTGTAATTATCAGGGAATATAAGGGTATTTTGCCGTTGTCGTCCACTAAGTGAAGCAGAATCTTCAAGCAGGTGCTCAACGGTCGTTGACTTTGATGCAGCATCATATGGTGAACTTGGCATTTTAAATAGCGGTTCCATCAAAAAGACCTCAGATTTGATAGTATTCACACCAAATGACAATCAAGGTTCCTTTGTTAATTAATCTTCACATATTCGAATATAATTGCAATAAATTATCTTCTCAATTATCCGTTTGTTATTGTACACAGTTGATGTTTTTTGCCCAAGCTTCACCATTGGTAACTTCAGTTTTGGATGGCTACAATGTATGCATATTTGCGTACGGACAAACTGGGACAGGAAAGACATTTACCATGGAGGGTGCAGAGGGAAACCGAGGGGTTAATTACCGAACACTTGAGGAATTGTTCAATATTGCAAAAGAAAGAACTGACACTTATAGCTATGACATATCAGTTAGTGTGCTTGAAGTTTAATATGAACAAATAAGGGATCTACTGACAACACCATTACCATCCTCCAAGAAGTACATATCTCTTTATCACTTTGCTTCAATGAACTAGATGTATATAATATAGTATAAAATAATTAAAATAACTAGCTTCCTATGTTGAATATAATATTTTTTGGGAAATTTAGGTTGGAAATAAAACAAGCTTCTGAAGGGCTTCATAATATTCCTGGGCTAGTTGAAGCAAAAGTTGAAAACATACGAGAAGTCTGGAATGTGTTGCGAGCTGGAAGCAGTGCTCGAGCTGTGGGGTCAAATAACGTGAATGAACATAGCAGCCGCTCTCATTGGTAATTTGTTACAAAATTTTCGATTTTTAACAATATATGATGTGCATAAGGTATAGTATTATAAAGTTAGTAATTGATTTACCTGGGTGACAGTTTCAACTCATTTGCTTATGAATGGGTCAATTCGGTTATGTGTTATCTTAAACGGGTCAAATGAGTATATTAAATGAATATGTAAAAAAGATAATATGTCAAAAGTCACTCGAAGTGTATTTTTGAACCTCCTAAATAGTTTACAAAAATTGATTATGATTGACGTAGTACCACTTTTGATACGACATCGAGACCTAAAGTTCTACAAGTCTATTCTAGAAGGGGTAAAGGGGGCAATTCTAAAAGTGGCTAACTGATTGTTTAGAGAGAGAGAGAGGGAGTATAAATAAGAGAGAATAATGAGGTTAGGGTAAGAAAAGGTTTGTTAGTAACTGAGGCTCTTTTTGAGAGAGAGAGAGGGTATAACCCTGGTTGTCACCATTGTTCATTATCTATTACTTTTCATCATCTTCTTTTGCAATACAATTCAATCAGCATTTTGTTCTAAATTTCTTCTGTTACATAATCATATTCGAATTCATCATCCATTACTTGTTTTGAACCCTATCATTGGTCCGACCTGCTCTGACCTGCCGGCAATTTTGTATCCATGGAAACACGTTCTACGGCTCAAATCGATGCTCAAGATCTGATTATCAAACAATTGCAACGGGATGTCACTGAAATCAAGTCCTCCTTGAAGTTGTTGGAGACCGATCGCAATGAATCGGTGGAATTCCGTAAGCTGTTCATCGGTTGGATGAAACAACAGGAAAAAAGGGGTGAGATGAATGAATCTTCGGGTTCCGGCGGCCGCAATGAGCTCTTCACTGGTACGGGTTCCAAACCAGTTTCGCCAGAGGGATCGACTGGGGTACTATGAGCGGTGAAGAAAGTCAAACTCCCTGAGTTTACAGGATTCGATCCTCAAGGGTGGATTCAAAAGGCTAATCTCTATTTTGACATCAATCATACCTCAGACGATCTTCGTCTTCGTTTGGCACAATTAAGCATGGTGGGTGTCGCCCAACATTGGTTTACGGTCATTACTCAGGTACGTGATTCGTTGTCATGGAGTGATTTTCAATCAGAGCTTCTTCAGCGTTTTAACGGTTTGGAGATTCATAATCCTTATGAACAGTTAGCGACAATCAACAGGGTGACTCCATTTACGATTATATTGATGATTTTGAGTATTTACTCTCCCTTGTTCCTCGTCTCCCTGAATCGCAAGCGTTGGGATACTTCATTGCGGGGTTAAAGCCGGATGTCAAGAAATGGGTGCGTTTACATCGCCCCCTTTCCCGTCTGGATGCCATGTATTTGTCCAAGGATGTGGAGGAGATGCTCCGACCGAATTCCTGTTATCCGTCGATGTCTAGATTTCGGTATTTTCGTGCTGGGCCTCACTCCTCTGAGTTTGCGGATGGGCTGTCTCAGTTGGGCCGCTCCAAGCCCAAAAATATGTATGCCCCACGGCCCTTTAATCGGTTTCTTCGGCTCGTTCGGAAATTTCCCGACCCACTTCCACTCTCAAATCTGCTCCTTCTTCCTTGGATTTAGGGCAATCCAGTCTTCGCGATCGGGGAATTCGTTCCCTTTCACGTACTGAGTAGGAGGAACGTCGGAAAAAGGGACTTTGTTTCGTTGTGGGCAGCAATACGGTCCTGCCCATAAATGCCCTGAGGGGAAACTTCGAGTCTTATTATTGGGGGATGACGAATTGGAGGAATCGGGAGGTGATCATTACCTTCTTGAACAAGAATTGTCACCTGCAGCAACAACAATGGTGGACACACCTACGGGTACTTGTTTGGCTTTGGAGTTCGATGGTCTTACGTCTGCTCAAGGGGGTGCGAAGACGTTAAGGTTCGAAGGGGCTTTGCAAGGGATTCCGGTCAGTTTATTGGTGGATAATGGGGCAACTCACAACTTTATTTCTCGTCGGTTGGTATTGGCCTTAGGTATTGCTTCCTCTTCATTTTCTGGAATTCGTATTAAGCTGGGGGATGGTTACTCTGTATTTGTGACGGAACGTTGTTTGGGGCTATCGGTCCATTTGGGTCCTTCCATTTTTGTTCTGGACGCGTTGGTTTTTGACACGGGAAATTTGGATATGATATTGGGCATGGCGTGGTTAAAGTCTTTAGGAGAGGTGATTCACAATTGGCAACATTCCTGGATGAAATTTATGTATCAGGGACAAGTCGTGCAGTTGAATGGTTTATCTATGAGTCAATCGTCTCCGGCTGCGTTACAGCAGTGGTTATCCTTAGAGGAGGATCTCTCTCTGAGTATTTCGGACGCATTTCCTCATGTTCTCTCCACGTCTCAGCAACAGGATCTAACACTCCTGCTATCAGAATTTGAGATGATATTTCAGCCTTCCTTGAGCTTACCACCTCCCCGTTCTCATGATCATGCCATCGTTCTCACTTCAACTGAACCTGTTTGTGTTCGACCCTATCGTTACCCACACGTGCAGAAAACAGAAATTGAGCGTCAAGTTACCGAATTACTAGGTTTGGGTTTGATTCAACCTAGTAAGAGAGCGTATTCTAGTCCGGTAATTCTCGTTCGCAAGAAAGATCATTCATGGCGCATGTGTGACTACCGAGCTCTTAACAAAGCGACTGTTCGGACAAATATCCCATTCCTATGGTTGAGGAATTACTTGATGAATTATCCGGTGCCCAATTTTTCTCCAAGTTAGATTTAAAGTCCGATCATAACCAAATTCGAATGCGTGAGGATAGCATCAAAAGACGGCGTTTCGTACACACACATGATGGCCACTATGAATATCTCGTGATGCCTTTCGGTCTCATGAACGCGCCGG